>VWZX01004773.1:4276651-4371484 GCA_013399015.1 Galbula dea | reverse complement strand
ATTAAATATTTCTTGATATTTAAAACAGCTATTCTTCACCTTCTGCTCTTCAGCTTCTGAGTAGTGAACAGGAACAAACTTCACAGAAAGCCAGTTTCCATCCTTTCATTTCTAAGGACAAGACCTGGAGCTTCCAGAAGGACTTTAGTGGCAAGCAAAGTTGTTTTCTCCTTGAGAGATTGATAAAGTGAAACTTATATCTTGCAGCTGCCTTAGTCATTCTCTTGAAGGCATGCTCACCTCGCTCCTCCAGCAGCAAGAGACACCCAGCACTCCCCTCCTGGCACTGCTCCTGCCTGTGCTTGACCTGAGACTGTCCTGGGCTCCTCTTAGAAAGGGGTCAATGCCTGAGCTACAAGGAAAAGAAACTGAATCACAATAGAGGTTGCTGGAGAGAGGACTTTGGAAAACATATTCTGTTTCTAATTTGGTAAGGAAATAGGCAATTACTGTCTTAAAAAATTAAATGTCATGAAATTTCAACCTCTGTTTGTTTCTGATAAATATCTTGCAACTTGTGACAGAGGTTGCTGGAAATCTCCCCTAAGAGCAGTGCTGTGTTGGCCAAGAAATGTTTGATCTCTGCTCTAGCTTTTTCTTCATGTGGTTGGACTGGCCTACAGGCAGAGTGAAAAATCATCTGCTTAGTTGAGTTTTCAGAAAGCAATGGGAAGCAGTCACTCACTGCCTGCTAGCAGCTATTCCCAAGCTGTCCAGAGAAGCAGTTAAACCTAGGAACCAGCCAACACTGAAACATCTTTTGCCAACTTGTTTGGACTTCACAGAGGGAGTCTGAAATCTTGATCTATCTTCAAGGTCTGGCTGAGGTCCAGCTCTACCTTCTAACCCAAGAAGGCTTGGTTGGACACTGTGTACTCTGCTGGCTCTGCATCCATGAGGCAGAGCAGCAATGTTTACACACCTTGGCATCTGAGTCACCTCCACACCTCAGGAGGTCATGATTTCTGCTGTAAAACATGCTCAGCAGGTTGGGGTTAAATGACCATGAAGATATCTGGGTATCAGCCTGTCTTTAGGAGGTTTATTTGGCTCTAATTCAGTCCTCTATGATCTTTCTGCCATAGAAAGTGATCTTCTTACAGTCCCCAGCTGAGGCAGGGCAATACCTTGCCAGCCATTGACCAGCTGAGTATCAAACCCTGGGACACAGATTTTTAGATGCAAAGCCTGACCATGCCACTAGTCCTCTTCAAAAGGACTTTGAGGTCTAAATTCCTGTAGTTTGAATAAACTCCCTGGCTTCAAAGGCAGGCAGAAATTCCACCCTGCATTGTTGACCCAACATTTGTAAACTCTCTCTGAGAAGTTGAAGTCTCCTTAAATGAGTTCTGCAGTGATTCCCTTGGATGTCTGGGAAGATTTCTTCCCACTGTGGTGTTCAGCTTTGGAGAATGACAAGAGAAGCTTTATTCCTAGAAATCTGCACAGCTTGAAGACAGGGTAGGGGAAGGCAAATGGGTGTTTCCTGATGTGCCACCCTACCATGGACTGGAGTTCCCTTAGCCATTAATACTCACTGGGAAACATAGCCCCATGTGTTGCCATGGTTGTATCAGAGACAGCAGCAGCAGAGGCAGAGTCACCAGCTGTGGTGAGATAGGACAGCCAGTTGAAAATGGCAGCTTGAGCTTTAGCTTGTGTTTGATGGAGCACAGCTCATCTATCACCACTACTCCAGCCTGCCTAAGGCACAGGGAATTAATTACAAAGCTTGAGAAGAAAAGTCAATAACAGAATTGAAATATTCCCATCAGTGTCTCTAGAATGAGATCTCCCAGATAACATTTGTTGATTGTAAAATATGATGCCAGGAGAGATAATATTGCTAGTTAGAGGGACACTGCTCCCAGCCTTCAGCCAGCTCTTGTGAAGCTCCATGAGGTCATGCATGAACAGGCTCCAAGGGAAAAAGCTAAGTGTCAGTAGGGATGACTTTCTTCAAGAGATTCACCTGTGATAAGCACATTCCAGTGACTCAGTGCAGGATGAGGAGGTGCTGGAAATCCTCATATCCATGTAAAAATGAAGTAGTGTAGAAAAATCCAGTAAAGGCTTCTGATTTTCTCCACAGATTCTACATAAAATCAGAGATAAGCCATAGCAAACCTGAGGCAGAAAAGAAATAGTCAGCATCTGTGGCTATTTACTGTCATCCCAGGACACTCTGCTCATGAGGTAACACATCACAGTATGGCCAGAAGAAAAACCATGCACAAAATTACTTCCAGTCAGTTCAGAGGTAGGTCTTGAGCCACCCAAATCCCTGTCCTCTGAAACAAATCCAGATCACACTAGTTGTGCAGGCTGTGTTCTGATTCAGTGTGGAATTTGTTTTTTCCCATCATGGGAGAGGGAGAAAAAGCCCAGTCCAAACAGGGAGATGTCAGCTTCTACCCAAAGTCACTCCTCAGAGGGAAGTGATGCTGCAGAGATGCAGGGAGAGGTGGGCTCAGCACCATGAGAACTTTCCCTCTTGCCTTCTGGACAGAACCATCTTGGAAGGATTCATAAACTGAAAGCTCCCTGGAAATCTTTTTCTTGCTTGTTTTGGCCAGTACCTGGGCAGCCAGCAGCACAGGCAGCAGCTTCCTACACAAAGGTGCCTTTACAGAGCTCATCCTTCAGGGTCTGCTGATGCTCATGTAAATCAGACAGCAATAATGAGATATCCACTTCCAGGGTCCCCAGCACTTCTACACAAGCCTCTCTTACCAGCAGCAGACTGCTTCAGGCAGGGAAAGTCCAAAGCTCCTGTGCACAACCTTCTCAGCCAGGGGTCACAGATGGATTGGTGCTCCACCAGAAGGAATGTCTTTATTAAGATACATGTTTGCTGGGCAGTGACAAATCTTTCCTTTGGAACACAGTGATTAAGGTTGAGTTTTATTCTGGATTATAGGCAGCTCCATTTGCAAACCAGCCCTCATCCAAGTTTCTGCACATATTGCCTGGAAATGAACGTTCCTCTCCAGCTGCTCTAAGCAGCTTTGGGTAAGAAATGATGGATTCAGGAAGATAAGGAGCATAAGAAAGATGTCCAGGCTGAGAGGAAGTTAAGAGAAGATGCTATCATGAGTTCAGGAAGGAATGCTGTCAGCTGTGAAGGTCTGAGTCTTCCAAATCACTAGGGAGAGTTGGAGAAAGTTGATGGGAAAGGAGAATGTTGATGGGAAAGGAGAATGTTGATGGGAAAAGGATGGCTAGTGAAATGATGAACTTAGAGATGGTGAGCCTGAACACAGCCTATATGTGTGTGAGGTGATATATATATATATACACACCCAAAAATAACATATATACACACAGAGACTTACTTCAATCATCACCATGAACATTTATAGGCTTAGAGGAACAAACTTGTGGTTATGATTCTGGAGGTTTTATGGCAGCAACCAGGATCATCCCATGAGATGAAGTTACAGATGTCACCTTAAACACAGAAGGGAATGAAGTCTGTCTTGCCCAGGTCAAGACCTGTGTAAGAAGATGGCCAGAGGGCTGGTGGAGAAGCAGGGCAGAGGGACATGAAGTGAAGCTGAAGGCTGCCCAGCAGAGCAGGGATGCAGACATTTGCCTCATTATCCAGTCCCCTGGTCATGCAGATCATATCTCCTCCAAGGTTTTCTTCCCAGGCCTATTCTCCCAGACAAAAGTATTTAAATACAACATGTGATTAGTTGTTCTTAAATACTTCTGTTCATCCCCTGCCTAAGAGCAGCAGGAGGAGGACAGTGTGGATATCTGATGGCTCTTTCACCCTTGCTGTGGTGACAGCTCTGAGCTGTGAAACAGCTTGGAACAAAATGCTGTTACTTTTGTAGGCTAAAAACCAAAATAGTGGACATCATTACTGAAATGCCTGGACATGCCATTACCTGAGTGCCAAAAGCCTGGATGGGTGTAAAAGTTAACATTTTTAACCCAGAGAGTTAACATTACAATCATCCCTAATTAAGTAGCTTCTGCTTGTTGATTGGTTTCCAGTGGCTGCAGCTCTGCTCATCAATTTTTCACTTTATTCTCAATGTTCAGAATCTTTGATGTTTTGTTCTCTGGAGATTTCTGTCATGGATTTTTACTGTTTCCTCAGAGAGATCTTGAATTTCTGTAGTTTTTTTTGGATTCCAAATGAGCTTTCTGGCTGCAGGAGGGTGTAGGGAGAGGAGAAAGCCAGGCAGTGGAAACTCCTTTAACTGAATGACATGGAAAAACCCCTCTGGGTCCCTGTCAGCCAAGGAAGGTCGACTGCAGGCAGAGCCACAACTCTGTCAATGGATCCTAAATCCAGTACTTAATATTGATCTCCAGCTTCATAAATACCATATTGACAGTGGTGACATCAGTCCTGACATCAGCATGATGAAATCCAACCAGGACATATAAAAATGACCTCCTACTGCCAGATTTGCTCACAGCAACCACTGGAACAAAACCAGACAGGATCTTTTGTGAGTTTAATTAGTTATTAGTAAGAATGTTTTGCTAGAGGAGTTCTGTAGGCTGGGGGAGCATTGCTCACTCACTACCCAGCTGTCTGCTAGGGTGTTAGGCATGATGCTGAGGTGGGATTGAGGCAAGCAAAGCTGGACTGCCTCAGTGGCTGGAGTAGGAGATAGGGATTGGTCTCTTCTCCTAGGTTACCAGGGAGAGGACAAGAGGCAATGGCCTCAAGTTGCACCAGGAGAGATTTAGATTGGATTTAGGAGGAACTTCTACCCAGAAAGAGTTGTCAGGCATTGGCCCAGGCTGCCCAGGGCAGTGGTGGAGTCACCATCCCTGGAGGGGTTGAAAAACCACAGAGATGTGGTCCTGAGGGCCACGGGTTAGTGACATGGTGGTGATAGGTTGATGATTGGACTTGGTGATCTTAAAAGGTCTCTTCCAACCTTAATAATTCTGATTCTATGACTTGAAATGAGTGTTGCAAGCATTTAAAGCAGATATTGTGCTCCCCTTGGCTGCCTGGCTGCAGGGAGGAGGTTTGCTGGCTGTGCCCTGTTACCACCCACAGCTCAGCCAATGATCTTCAGCTTGGGAGGAGGTTTTGAGATTCATCTTCATCTTTGGAGGAGGTTTTTGGAGATTGATCTTTCTGTGATGGGTTTTAGGCCAACACTTAGCACAGGGGAACAGCAAAGCTCCCAAACAGCACTGTTGGACACCCATGGAAAGTCAGACTCAGACATGGCCAAGGTACTAGGCACAACCCCCTGCAGAGTAACAGACCTGGGCTCTGCTGCCATCACTGCCTCTGGCAGTGCTGAGCCTGAGGACATCCTCCCTGACTTTAGCTACAAGCTAGAAGCAGTGCCATCAAATCATACACAGACCAACCAGAACACTTTGCCAAAGAGAGTGTTCTAAGTGACCATGGTGGTATTGAGGGGAGTGGTTGGGAGCTGGCAAAAATTCACCTGGTAACTATTGTTTACTAGAATGAAGAGGGAAGGAAGAGAACCATCCAGATTTTCCCTTCAAAATGTTCCAAAATGCCTTTTCACATCCCTCAATTATCTCCACCTTCATTTCACAGATGAAAATCTGTGCCTGCAGAAGAACTCAGTAAAAGCCAACCAAATGAGAACAGTCTGAGACAGCTCTTTGGATTGTTTAAATAAAGCATGGCTGAGGTGACATCATTGGGGCAACAGTGATTTATACCAGCTGAGGATCTGGCCCATAAACTGGGAATAACTCTTTCTGGGCTGTGATTTATTGACTGCTTAGGAATAAGCCTTCTGTTCTAAACAATCTGGGAAGCAAAGAAGGCAGTTGTATCTTAATGAGACCATGGTTCAAAGCCCTGCCCTGCTACACTGACCCTTCTATAGATCAGAAAGTCTCCTTGATTTAATTACTTTACAGAACCCTAGAGTAGACAGCTCCAAAACTCATTTATACTTCAATTTATTATAGGTTTTTTGAGGGTTTTCTGTAGTGTACTTTATAGTGATTTACAATTCAGCCAAAGGACTCTTCAGGCAACTGATGAGAATTGTTTAGAGAGGTTTGCAGTTTGTGTGTAATTACATTTTCCTTAAGGAAAACAGAAGAAAACCCAACCAAAAAAAATGTCCCTTCTGAAACCATAAAGGTCTTGTCTCTTTTCCCAAGCACACAGAACAAGCAGTTCTGCCTAAAGGACCAAAATCTTCAAGGATTGAATTAGGAGAATTTAAATCAGAGGCAAGACACTGCACATGTCAGAAGCATTCCCATTTGGAAGTTCAGAGTTCAGTCTTGCACACACTTTTCAGCTGATATTAAAGGATTGTTCCCACCAGGATTATCTCCTCTTCAAGGAGACTTTCTCTTCTCCCTTCAAATCAAACTAATATGATGTTCCCTTCTGTCCCAGGATGTCTCTCATCAGATTAAGCTCAGAACAGCCCCCAAAATTAATCAAACACCCAACTATAACATCTTCATTTCTCCTGGAGCAATAGTGCACTGCAACCAGTGCAGCAAACAGCCTTGGCTCCTCTGACACCTCCTTGGTGCCACAGCCCATGGGATTCCATCTCAGTGCTGGCAGTGAGGGATGCTCAGAGCCACCACAGCCCAAACCAAGCATGCCCTAACCCAGGCACCACAGCCATTGACCATGGGGGCACTGGTGGCCACTGAACCCCCATGGAAGTTGTCTTTGTGCTCTCAAAACTCCTGGTAAATACTCAGTAAACACCAGCCTCTGTGGTGAGCCTTTGAGAAGTCTCCTCCTTAAGCTTTTCCCTCATCTCTCTGAACTCAAAGTCTTCTGTGTTACTGTTGCCCACATCCCCACATGATCCAAAAGCTGAAATCCCCTTGCAGAGACATAATTTAGAGCTGCTTTCCAGAGGCTTTGACCAGAAGAGAGAATTCCCACTCACCTCTCTTCAGAACTCCCTTCTGCACATCACCTGCCCTGATTCAGGCTCTGCTTTTCCCCCTTTGGTGAAACCTTCCTCTCCTAGCACCTACATCTTGGCATTTCCACCCCTTCCTTTGCTCTGACCACAGGCAGATGGAGTTTCAGCCTTCACTGCCATGGTCTGACCTTGGCACAACTGCTGGTGTCTGTCTCAGGGAGCTGAAAAGTGAGAGCTTGACACAGGAATGAGTCAAGTCCTTCAGCTCTGGACATGTGCTCAGCAAAGCACTGCACCAGGTGGCCTGCTTATATACTGGCATTCATTAGCTGATGCTATTAATTATCACTAATACTTGAGCTGCAGCAGGGTTGTGAACACAGAGTCCTGTATGTTGGCATTTTTATGCTCCATGAATATACTTGTTTTTCCTTATTTTCAAGTCCCCTCAAGCAGAAACCTAAACTCCCTCAGGAATGAAGTCTCCTGGGCAAACTTCTGCTAGAAATTGAGATTAACTTCAACCCATATTGTAAACCAGATATTAATATTTAACAAGCCCCTGCCTCCTCTGAACACAAACAAAGTATTATTGCTCTCTAAGCCAAAATATGGCTAAGTGGAACAATGATTTATGCTTTTCCAAACCAAACAAGTCTTCAAGGGAAGCTCTTTGGAAATTATTGGAGAGATATTTTGGTGAATTGAATGGGTGCCTAAAAATAATGTTGTAGGCTCTAAGATCTGACAACACTAACAATTTCCCTGCTATAATTCAGCTTAAGCACCCTACCTGCCTCTGGGTATCAGGATTCCCTTTTTCTCCTTGACATCTAGGGCATTTTGATGTATTCTAGTTGAACATTTAAACCTACAATCACAAGCTGCTCTGGAAAACAGAGCCTTGTATTTTTAGGACTGGAAAAGAACAAAAGGAAACTTGTTTCTTGCTATTAAAATGATACCAAGTGTCTCTACTAATAGGACAGGGGGGAAAAAAGAGAGAAAATAGTGACAATTGTAATGATGCTGCTCTGTCATAAAACAAATATGTTAATAGTGAAACCCAACCATCAAACTGCAGAGTGGCTCTGACATCTGGGCTGGATTAGAGGCACTCAAAGGGGAGCCCAAGCAGGGCTGTGCTGCTGCTGCTGCTGCAAACCAGAGCCATGGCAGGTGGGAGCCTGGTCCCCATGGATCTGCCATGCTTCTCCAACCTGGCAGAGCTGGGCCTGATCCCTTCCTAAACTGGGGATGCTGCTGAATCAGCCTGTCTCAGAATGCCAGAATCCCAGACTGGTAGGGGTTGGAAGGGACCTCTGGAGATCATCCAGTCCAACTCCCCTGCTAAAGCAGGTTGCCCAGAATCACCTCCAGCTGCCTTTGCAATCTCTCCACAGAAAGAGACTCCACAACCTCTCTGGGCAGCCTGGGCCAGGGCTCTGCCACCCTTCAAGCAAAGAAGTTTCTTCTCCTGCTCAGCCTCCTGGCTTCCAGTTGGTGCCCAGTGCCCCCTGGCCTGGCCCTGGGCACCACTGAGCAGAGTCTGACCCCAACTTCTTGCCCCCACCCTTTTGCTCCATCTCAGCTCCCCTCTGGGGCTGCTCTTCTCTAGGCTAAGCAGCCCCAGGGCACTCAGCTTTTCCTCCTTCCAGAAATGCTCCAATGCCCTCAGCTTCTTCCTAGCCTCTGCTGGACTCTCTCCAGTAACTCCCTGTCTCCACAGCCAACATCAATGCCCTCTGCAGTAACAGAGGTTTCCCTGGGGAGTTTTTCAGCCTGCAGATAAAAGAAGGGGTTGAGTCCTGGGTGCCTCTGTGCACGCATGGCTCTGCTGAACCACAGGTTGGATCTAATCTTTCATGTGACAAAACATTTCCTGTGTTCCTGGGGTTTTGCTTTGCTTTATTCAGGACAAGAAAAGGAGAGAAGGGAAAACAAAACATGATTTAGACCTGGTAGCCAGTGGCATGTGTCTTAGCCTGGTATAAGCAAGAACAATCTTGAGGCTGCTAATGCACCTCAAGGTACCTGGACATCTTGGTTGAAGCCCAGCTGGCAACTCAGTCCCATGTAGCCCTCACTCACTGCCCCCCTGGTGGGATGGGGGAGAGGATCAGAAGGGTAGGAGTGAGAAAAGCTATAGATTGAGATAAAGACAGTATCACAAGGAATGTAAAAGCTGCATGGATAAGCAAAGCACTTCCCATGGGCAGGCAGGTGTTGAGTCATCTCCAGGACAGCGGAGCTCCATCACTTCCAATGGTGACTTGGGAAGACAAACACTGTAACTCCAAACATTTCTCCTTCTTTCCCCAGCTTTATATGCTCAGCATGACATCATATGCTATGGAATATCCCTTGGGTCAGTTAGGGTCAGCTGTCCTGGCTGTGTGTCCTCCCAACTTCTTGTGCACCCTCAGGCAACTCTCTGGTGGGGTGAGGAACAGAAAAGGCCTTGACCCTGTGTAAGCACTGCTCAGCAATAACCAAAACATCCCTGTGTCATCAACACTGTTTCCAGCACAAATCCAAAACATAGCTCTAGACCAGCTACTGTGAAGAACATTAACTCCATCCCAGCCAAAACCAGCACACTGGCTCTCTGAAGAGCTGTTTGGATAGTCAGGAGCCAGATTTCAGGAATACTCTGTGTGTTGCAAAGTCCTCCCAGGGTTGGATTAATTGCATTGCATGTGACCTCCAGGGACTAGTGAAATCACCAGGGCTTTAGATCATAGGATCATAAAATCATCACAGAATCATTATGGGTGGAAAAGAACTCTGAGATCAGCAAGTCCAACCATTAACCTAACACCACCATTCTCACCAGGACACTCACTTGTGTCATGGGTAGCCACCCAATCTGTTACAGTCAGAGGTCAGCCAGTCTTTTCCTTAGCTCCTGTGCAAATGCTTGTATCTGAAGAGGCTACTGCCTGCTAACCACAGATGAAGGTACTGCTGAACAGTGCTTCAGTGCAGCAGACAGGCTGAGGAGCAAAGCTGCCTAAGATCTCAGGATGCTGAACCCTCAGGAAGTCTACATTTATGGGACATCTAGACCCAGAAGCCTATGCCATCCCAAATCCTAACCCAGTTCCCTGCAGCCCTACCAGCCAGCCACTGCTTCTTAACATCTCTCCTAGCTTTGTCTTTAGGAACCAAACACCTGCAGGATGCACAGAGCTTACTTAGCTCAGACTTTGAAAAGCCATCACCTTTACCAGCAGGATGCTGGTAATTATGTTAATAAAGGACCTGGATCTTTAGAAGGTTTAAATGGGTGATGATGTTCAGTCATCAGCACAGCCACCCTGCTGAGGGTCTGGCAGCTGCAGACCCATCACCAGCATGGTTCCCAGAGGATGCAATGCAAAAGGAAAACAGCTCTGTGTGAAAAATAAAATGAGACCAACACCAATATCAGGAAGCCCTCCCACATGTCAAATGGCTGGAATGGCTGCAAGCAAATCCTGTGCAAAATATGATTAAAATGATGCCTGTAAGCTCCTTAATGGGATAGGTATGGTACACATGAAAATGAGATGTACTTGAAGGGTTCCCTGTCTCTCTGCAGGTCCTGGTTTGGGTTAGGACAGAACTAATTCTGTCCAGGGATTTTGCTTTTTAGCTAAAGCTCCTCTCAGGAACTGCAATTCCAGAAAGTAGCAGCATGTTTGCCCAGGCAGTGTCTGCTTCCAGCAGTGAGAAGATCTCATGGGTAGATTTACTACCAAGGGCTGGGATGCAGACCAAGGACACTGCTGAATCTTGTCTCTCACATTGGGGGGTGCAGAGGAAAAGCTGCACCTGCAGGGAGGAGCAGACAGTTCTAACCTGACCAGCTAGGGATCCCATTCCACACATCTCATATTTGATATAAGCTGAGGGATCAGGAGGGTCAAGCTCCCCTTGCTCTTGCTGTTCTTCAATGGCCAGCATCTGAGGAGGGTTCTGTCCTTCTGCCACAGCATCAGTAGTGATGGTGATGTAGTTGCCACCTGGGATGGTTTGGGATTTGGTATTGGTTTTGGATATATTTGTGTATATATACATTCTGTATTATTATCATCATCATCATCATTAAAGTAGCTTTAGTTTTCTTTTCCAGTCCCCAAATCTCTTATTCCCTTTCCCTTCCAATGGTGGGGGAGAAGAGAAGGCAACAGAGGGTGTCTCTCACTGGGTTAGTGGTCAGCCCAGCCCTCACCTTTAACCCTGCAGTGAGCTTTGCAGCTTCTTTTCAGAGCTTACTGGAAGAGGGTGCCCTGGGGTTTGCACCTCTCCCAGCCAGCTGCAGCAGACCTGCCCTGGGCAGGCAGAGAGAGTTAAGGTGTTAAGGTTGGGTGCTGCACTGACAGGACTGTAAAAGCCCATCCAGTCTGCTCTTTTCTAATGCAAATGGGAGGAGAGGCACAAAACTCCTGGTGATGCACACTATTGACCATGTGTCCAGGCTTTTGACTAATTGTAGATCAACATGAGAGGCTGCAGTTTCAGAGGATGAGGCTGGTTTCGATGTTATTTCAGTAACCTGCTGCCTCTTTAAACATTAACCAAGCCCTGCTGCATAAAACCAGAGACAGTAAGGGGAGAAAGCAGCTCTTGCAGGACACCCTTTCCCCTCAGCTTTTGTGCTCAATATATTTAAGTGCTCTCCTTAGCCCAGCTTTCAAGTGCTCCCAAGTGATGGGGACTCCTCTCCAGGCAGCAGCTGAGCAGTCCTGTTTATTTATAAGAATCAAGCAGAGCCACACAAAAGGTTATGGCTAGAGGCCCAATGTCTTTGACATCATAGCCTGACATTAATGGCATAAATCCTCTGTGATTTCACTTCCCAGTCAGCTAACCAGCATCTATCACAGATTATTTTAGAGGGGAAAAAAAAAAAAGTCTAAACATTTACCTTCAAACCCCAAACAGATCCTATCATTCTCTTTTGCCTTCCCAATATTAAATATATTCTCTTACATATGGCAGTTTTATGACAGGCTGTGACCAGTCAGAGAGCTTGTTTCTGAAAGAAATAAGTACCAAGAGCAATTTTCTTATTGTTCCCTAAGGAGGAAACCAAAACTATGGCATTTCATTTAGCAAAACCTTTAATAACCACAGCACTTTGCTGCTTGAGTCTATTTCTCTTCCACTGCTTGGGCACCAGATCTCTATCTATCTGCTCATTCATTTGGAGAGAGAGAAAAGTTGAGGAGGTTGCTGTCTGTGCTACAGTGTGAGAACATTGAATGTGGACAGGCCAGAACAGGGCTTCTTCAGACCATTCCTGTCCCTTCTTCTTCCATGGAATGATCATAGATTCATAGCATGGCCCAGGTTGGAAAGGACCTTGAAGATCATCTAGTTCCAACCACCCCTGTCCTGGGCAGGGATGCCACCCACCACAGCAGGTTGCCCAGGGCCACATCCAACCTGCCTTGTGGTTGTGTGCAAAACAGGACTCAGAGCATGAAAGGACCAAATGCACACCTAATGCCTGGCCACCCTGCAGTGCTCAGAAGAGAAAGGACAGAACTGGAGCTGGACATCACAACGTGAACCCAAAGTTCCCATTTGAGCCATCATTCATGCCTTCATCCCACCTTAACTCTGTGCCCAAAAAGCCCTCCCCACCACCAAAGAATACCAAAAGGACCTCCTCCAGACCTTAGCAAATCTAGACTAGATTTTTCCTCTGGTTTTGGTTTGGGTTTGGTTTTTTGGGGTTTTTTTGAGCTACCTGGACTCTCAGGAGGTACCTGCAAGAAAATGCTACCCAGACATGCAGACAGCAGGGATGTGTCAGAGCACTCTTGTGAGAGCCAGAGCTAAAACACTCCTGCAAAGCACCAGTAGCTCCATTCCTATGACTAACACATCCCAAAGGTGCCATAACATGCACTGATGCAATGAATTCTGGGGTGCTGGCAGGAGTAGAGGGAGAGGAGGAGTTACAAGAGGAGAGTTTCTTAGGAAAGCCAGCAAGTTATTTTTCCACCATTTATCATCCTGCTTTTACCCTCTGAGTTTGCCTTTTCCCTCCAGCTGCAGAGATGAAAAGTCACACAAGTCCAGCATGAATTCAGCCAGCCAAGAGAAAGAAAAGCAGCTTTCTCTGCTCCCCAGGGCATAGATTATGCCTATTTGTGAACATTTTTTGATATGTGGAGGAGAAGACAAACTTTAAGGAAGGAATGTGGCCATCTCCTATCTGAAACAAAATCTACCATGCTGGGACAGGCTGGATGTGGCCTGTTAGGAAGATGTGTTAGGGGCAGTGATAGGTTTGAATGGTCATGGTGATATTTTTCAGTGCAAATCCTACAGTGTGGTGCTGGCCTTGTGAGTAACAGTCTGACAGTGCTGCTGGGAAGGATAAACAGCACCTCTGCACCCTGGCAGAAGAAGATGTGCCTTGGGGAGGCCACACCTCAAATACTACACTCAGTTTTGGGTCCCTCACTACAAGAAATACACAGAGGCATTGGAGTGTGGGCAGAGAAGGGCAAGGAGGCTGGGGAGGGGTCCGGAGGATAAGGCTTGTGAGGAGCAGCTGAGGGAACTGAGGTTGGTTATGCTGAGGAAGAGGAGGCTCAGGGGAGACCTTAGCTCTCTCTACAGCTACCTGAAAGGAGGTCGGAGCCAGAGGGGGCTTGGTCTGTTCTCCTTTGTTACCAGGGAGAGGACAAGAGGAAATGGCCTCAAGTTGCCCCAGGGGAGGTTTAGATTGGATGTCAGGAGGAATTTCTTCCCAGCAAGAGTTGTTAGTCTTTGGCCCAGGCTGCCCAGGGCAGTGGTGGAGTCACCACCCCTGGAGGGGTTTAACAAGGATAGAGATGTGGCACTTAGGGTCATGTTTGAGTGTCACAGTGGTGATAGGTTGCTGGTTGGACTTGATGTTCTGAGAGGTCTTCTCCAACCTTAATGATTCTGTATGCTCAAGCAGAGCAGAAGAGAGGTCAGCAGCACAGCAGACCCCAACCACCACTGTCTCAGAAGCTCCCAGGGTTTACCTGCTCCTGTGGATGAAGAGCCAAGTGTCAGCAACACTCCATGAGCCTGTAGAGTAGATAAAGTTGCCTGTAAACATGTTGGGAAGCTTCCTCCTGAAGAGCCATCAGCAACAAGCATCATCTGAAGCAGCCTTTCCAG
Organism: Galbula dea; assembly: GCA_013399015.1. Lineage (NCBI taxonomy): Eukaryota > Metazoa > Chordata > Aves > Piciformes > Galbulidae > Galbula > Galbula dea. The sequence continues at coordinate 4,357,460 of VWZX01004773.1, read as the reverse complement.
GGACATGGAAATCCCCATGGAAGAAAACCTGCGAGGTTTGAAGTGTGTGCTGTGAGGCTTTCAAGCAACACATCATTAATTACACCTCAAACACATGCAAATCATGGAGATGTAGAACAAAATCTCCAAGTCTGAAAACTCCAGACATGAAAGCCTGTGACTGTTGAATCATTTACTGCCACAGCAATGCTGTCAGGAAAGAGGCAGCAGGAGGAAATACCTGCAGCAGATGACAGAGGGACAAGAGGTGCAAATGCTCCTCACCTTTTCTTTTCCAGCTCTCCCAGTGCTTTAATTTCTATCTGTTGAGTCTACAGTTCTAAGGAGGAGGATGGCACATGAGTCTCAGTGGTAACACAGCTCAGGATGAAAGTGCTCTTGCTCTTGGCACTGAAAGATCTTGGTTTGCTTAGCCAAGAATTGTCACAACAGTCCAGGTTGAAAGGACAGAATGCTGAGGTCCAGGCATTCCTAGGGGAGGTAGCCTGACATACTTGTAGCTCATTTACATGAATTGATGAATATTACATAGCCTGTTTGTCCAGTGGCTCTGAAGATGTTTAGTCAGTGCATACCTTGAGTTAATTCAACAGAAAATACACCAAGGGATGGACAGAGCAATTCTGACAACCCCTCCTCATTAAACCCCCAGCACAAAGAACTGCAGGAGGATTCCATCCCTGGAGGTAATGAGCTATAAATACTGAAAATACCAAGGACACTCCAACTACATTCAGGTGTTGCAACAATAAAGGTAAATACCAAATCCACAAGGGTCCTTGAGATCAAAGCCTGGCAAAGAGTGTCTCTGGGAGGAGAGAGGAAAGGATGAGAAGGACAGAAACAAACTCCTGAATCTGCTGAGAGATAGATCTGGAAAACCTGAGATAAGGACTCTCAGACAGCTCCTAATTAGAGTAAGTCAGGGATTCCCTAATTGCTTTTAATCCCCTTGAAAGCAGACCAAGCCCCGGGTCTGCAGCCCTGTGCTGGAGAGGAGAGTACCACCTCTGAGGTCTGCAGTCTCCTCACCCCACTGCTGCTCTCAGAAGCAAAGTCCCATATGGGATCAGGGTTGCAGGCTGCCCAGATAAAGAGGAGAGAAGGAAGGCTGAGGGCACCATGATCTGCAGGAGCAGCTGTCTCCATCAGCACAGCCACAGCAAAGCAAGATGCAGAGGATGGTTTAGAGGCATGATGTTGTGACAATGGTTGGACTTGGTGACCTTAGAGGTCTTTTCCATGATTCTATGGTTCTATGCCATTATGCCTTCCTCAACTGAATTAATTGCTTCCCTTCTCCAGCTCTTGCTGTTGCAATCACTCCAAGCCCCTGAAGGTAGATGTCCTTCAGCTGGAGCTACTGAGCATGATAGAAAGAGCAGATGGGATATTTTTGCCCTCCATGGGCTTTGAAATGCAGTGTGTGCATTTGAGCTGCTCCCTACCTTTATGCACTTTATTTTCCTTTAAAGCTTTTAATTTTTTTTAATTCAATTAGCTGCTGGGCTTCTTCTTAAATGGTAGCCATCTCTTGCCAAACTCTCTTGCAGGAGGAAGAAGAGAATTCCCTCTTTTTCCATCTGGAGATCACAGAGGGCTCTTGAGTCAGCTGCAGACAGCCAAAGCTCTTTTGCCTAAGGTATAAACAGAGAAAATAACAACTTTTAATCTGTTTCTACCTTTGCAGCAAAAGTGAAGTCAGTGCAAGGATCCCCATGGGAGACAGAAAAAAAATTATCTGCTGCTCTGTGTAATGTTCTCTGTGTGCATGTGAAGGACTCATGCAGGAACACAGAGGTAAGGCTGGAAATCCTTTATTAAAGGTAGATATTTATCCTTCCTGGGAGCTAACAGCCACTGCACCATTCAAGAATCTTAAGAGACTTCAAAAATAGAGCTAAAGCAGTATTATTTCTCTGGGTAATCTCTCTGCCCTAGGGTGAGATTCATCCCTCTTCACAAAGATCCTGTGCTGTTAAACTCTAGAAATCCATCCTTGCTCTTTAACAGCTTATTATACATCAATTAAATGAAACCTGGATAATGATTCCAGTGGAAGCAGCACCTTGGAGTTTATTAGTCTTGGGCATCACTAGCAGCCAGATCTTTCTCAAAGCCTAAGGATCAAGGAATTCCTCAGGTAGTGAGCTTGAAGTGCTGTGCTTTGGTTTGTGCTTTATTTACAGCTGAGCATGGGGATTTGCAAGGGAGGTGAAGGGGTAGCAGGTTCCCAAGGCAGCAGGAGAAGGCTTGAGCAGCTCAGAGAGCACAGCAGCTCTGCTCAGCATCTCCTAGCCTGGATGAAACACAGGCACTGTGCATGCCATGTAATGCAAACTAACTAATGAGTTAATTTGCATATCAAATACAGTTTATACACAGCAAGATATTTTGCCTTACCAAAAAGAAAAGGTTAGTAAAATATCATTCCTGGAAAGCAAGAGCCTGTGTTGTCCTACCTGCTGCAGCAGGGGAAGTCTCCCCAGGGAGCCAAAGCGCCTCTTGCAGCGAGAGGGAGCAGAGTTTCCCTGGGGGGATCCTCCCCCCTGGCTATCTATGAGGGATAACCAGAGGAAGGCTAAGTTTTCTCTGGAAGGAGAAAATAAGAAATCAAACAGGTATAAGATATAAGACTTGTTTTGTTGTTATGTTCTTCCATTGCTTTCACTTGTCATTGACCCTGGCATTGGCCGAGCAATGGAAACCTCCCTGTGATCTGCAGCAGAGGAGGAAGAAAAGACAAAGGCAATGCACCAAGGTGGAAGGAGGGAAAGGCTGGAGCTGGCCAGGAAAGTTGTAAGATGATGTTAACCCCTTACAAAATAAAGTTTACTTGAGGCAGAAGATAAATGGAAGGATTTAGCTATGGATTTCAGCTCCATCTGGAGAAGTGCCAGAAGCCCTGAGCAGCCTGCTGAGGGTCTTGGTGGGATGCAGTAAGCCAGTGTTCCTGTGTCTGCCTCTGATCCTCATGCTGGATGTGACCAGACCAGTGGCCAGCAGGAGAAGGGAAAGGCAGCGACAGGAGAGGGTGCTAATGATTTAGGCAACGGGAGCAAGCCAGGCAGACAATGCAGATAGTGGTCCCTGACCTGCCACCCCTGCAGCAAACATCAAAGCCATCAGTGAGTGGCTCTCACAGAGGATGCTTTTCAGCAGGGAGAATAAGCAGCTCCAGGCTGTGACAGTTAATCTCTGTCTCTAAATCCAGCCCTCTAATTGTTATTACAAGCTTTCCAAGAGACCATTAGATTTGAAAAGCAAATCTGAATTTATCAATGGAGTCCTTCTAGCTAGGGGTCAGGGCTCCATCTGAGGCATCAGTTAAGAGCATTAGAGGCTGATAAAAGGTTTGAAGACCCAGCAGAGGGGTCAGAACCATGCTGAGATGCTCCACGGCTGTCCTCAGCTGTTGCAGCCTGTTGGATTCCAGTTAGATCAGCAGTTTCAAGCTGAGTCACAGTTGTGCAGCCTCAATATCTGCCCTGGAGGCCACACACAAACAGGGGGGAAAGGAGCTTCCCAAGCCAGACAAATAAGGACACGGAGTCTCTTCTTGGTTACTCAAGACATGTCCCTGTTGCACTTCCCTGTCCCAGCACACAAATCTCAGCTCCATGCCTGGGCCACCAGGCTCAGGACTCAAGATACATCAGGGATGTATGAAGATGGCAGTGAGCACATTTGGCACTGAGCTGAGGAACATCATTCCAACAAGGACATGTTCCAGGCAAACACAGGGATTTGCAGATGAGTTTCCTGCTTAATTTTTTAATCCCTTTCCCAATCTTTCAGTGCCCTTACTTATGCTTTGTATTTTCACTCCCTCCTTCCCCTGCTTTGTAGTTTGTGTGGACTTGGAGATTTTTTCCCCCCCTGTTGCAGCCAACTTGTAGCTAATGATCTGGAGCTCTGCAGGTCCAGGTATGACCTTAAATCTCTGTCTCTCTGGGGTACAACTGCCTTACCCTGCACCCTGTGTGTGTTCTTAGCTGGGAAATGATGATGGTGGCATCACCTTTCCTCCTTCCTTCTGTCAAGGGAGAAAAGAAGGACCTGTCTCTTTCTCAGGTGCTTCAGACAATGACTGTGCTCAGCCAGCCACAAACACATCTCAGAAGCCCCTCCAGACCCATCACCCAAGCTCATTTCCAGACATGCTCTGCTCCTCAGTTCATTCTCCATTTTTTGTTTTATTTATTTAGAAATAATAAAATAAGACATAATATATAAAAATCTGTACAATCCACAATTTGTGCAGTACATTAGGAAGACTTTGATACAAAAAGGCTGCAAACAGGAAAAATAGTAATGGACAGCTGTCAGATGCCTTAGGTTGTTCACCTTCCAATAGCTGCAGGCCAAAAGTCATTGCAAAATCAGTTTCTCCTGGGCTGTGGGATGGCAACTATGCAGCACCCTTCTGCTTTACAATGGTCATCAGCAGCCATAATTTAAAGACATTACAGTACTTCTCAGTTTTACCTTGTAATCCATTATGAGAAAAGAAAAAGAAGACCTCAGAGAACAAACAAACCATCTGGACCCTTTGTCTTTTCCCAGAAGAGCAAGTGCTGAACTAACACCACAGAAGTTTTATCATGGCTGGGAGGGAGCAATGATGAAGCACAGCTAATCAGTAATGGTTTCTACCCATGCTGTTGAAGCAAGGAGAACTCACAGGGAAAAGAGAGAGAGAAAGAGGACAGAAGAGCTCCAGCCCCACCTGCCTCGGGAAAGCTGTTGGTCACTGTAGGCAGTGTTATGGGTTAGACAATGTGTCTCATTCAAGTATTTTCAGGGAAGGGCAGAAATAACATATTCCCCCCCATACCCTAAGCAAAAGACAGTAGAAACCTTCTGTGTGAGCCAGTTGAGCCAGCTTCATCCTGGATCAAGAGGCCAAACCCATGCCTGTTGGGGTCTGTGGGTAGAGCTCAGTTTGGTTCAAGGACCCCTAAGGAAGCATCAGTTTGGCCCAGGATCATCAGGAACTGCAGAAACTCTGTCACAGTCACTGCCTAGTCCCTACAAATCATGGCAGTTTGGAAAAGCACTAACCCAAGCTGCTGCTGGAGAAGTGTGCTACCCTAAGTCTGTCCTACACAGGGCTGAGACACACAGAGGTGATGATGGACAAGGGGGAAAGGTACCATGGAGTCTCCATTGCAGGTCTCTTTTACTAGCAGCTTCCCAGAGCCAGAGGCTGAGTGCAATTCTGCAAGGTCAGATTTGATCAGCAAAGACAAAGGGTTATCAAAACCAGTAAAAATAAAAGTAATCAAAAATAAAATCCCCAAAAGACTGGGGCAGAGAGTGCCATGGATTACCTCAATGCACACCTTGGACAAGACTAGCACTTGGAAAAGCTGGTGACTTTGAAAGAATGCCAGGAACTAGATGTTGTTTTCAAATGAAAAGTCTGTGCTTAAAAAATAAATAAAGAGAAGTTCATAGGATTAGGAATCATTAAGAATCTTCTAAGGCTTGCAAGTAGTTGCTAAAAAAAAAAACCAAAACCCAAACAACTCATGCTAACCAGTAGCATCTAGGTCCTAGCTAGCTGAGACTGCCAAGCAGAATTGATATTTTTGTGGCCTTTTCTTCTTCTTCTCCTTGTCCTCCTTTTTTTCTTTTTTTTTATGTTTTTTTCCTTTTTTTTTTTTAACAGACTTCTATTTACATTTGGCTTTAAATATGAAAATACTTGATCAACTTTAGAAAATGTACATTTTAAAAATAGTTCTCAAAAAACTGACTTGAAAAAAACAAAACAAAACCAAACCCCAAAACTTCTGCACCAGAAAGGTTAAAGGGGGAGGGGATTATTTCTTTTTTTTTTCCTCTCTGAATTTCTTTTGCTATAAAGAACCAAACTGAATCCTGCATCTCCCATCCCCCATCTCTCCACTCTCCTTCAAAATAGCTCAAGTATCATTCAGTGGGAGCACTGGGCACCTGGGAGGATGCTGACCTGGAGAACAGGTCCCCTTCCTCCTGGTCAGCCTCCTTTTTCCATCCCTTCCCCATTGGGTTTTCATGCACCTTCTGCTCCACTGAATACTCTTTGGTTTTGTTTTCCCTCCTTTCACAAGGACATCACAACAGCAGCACTAGCAGCACTTAGTTGTCTTCACTACTGTTGACCCAGAAACTGCAATCAAATCACCTTGACATGTCCAGCCTTTCCTTTCTTGGACATCCCCCCACCCCAGCAATAGCCACAGGACTTGCACCAATCATCTGCCCTCTCCAGGAGCCAAATCTATGTTGACAATGCCAAATTTCCACAGTTTTGAAGCCACCCACTGCAGAAACCATCATAGCAGAAACCATTTCATTGCAGGCATTTCTTTCAGGCAGGGCTGGAAGGGGCCAGAGGCCTTCACAGATATCTGTTTGCAGAAGACATTAGACCTAGAACAAGCTGTTTTTTAATGGCATACAGTGATCCAATACTGCAAGAGTTGACTAGGATTCTCCTCCCCACCACCAGCCCTCTCCACCTGCTCCCTGGGGAGCAGGCATGAAGCACAGCTTCGCTGTCTCCTTGATCTTAGAGGCACCAAGAATTTAAAGCCTTCTGGAGGAAGGAGCCAAAAGACAGCTAGAGCTTCACTGAAGGTCAAAATCTGCTCAGAGCTCAGTGATGTGTTTCATTCACTGAGCACTGGGTTGATGTTAGCTGGGGAGCAGAGGCAGGAGGTGGACACCACTTTGCAGTTTCATCCTCCCCAGATAATCCCCCTCTAAACCAGGTGGAAAGTACACTTGTCCCTGACACCCTTGCCCTGCTGACAGCAGCATCTTGTGCAAGTTGCTACAATCTCTGTGCCATCCCAAGAGTTGTATTGGAAAAGTCATTTTTCTCCTGCCCATCAACCTCTCCCTTCTTCTTCAAAAACCTCTTCCTGGGGATATATCTATGATCTGTGCCCCAACACCAGCTCCAGCAGCCATCAGCAGCTCCACGTGTCCCTGGCAGAGTTTAAGGAGTAAAGGCAGCCTAAGGGCTGGGCTCAGACACCTTCAGCACACAGAGGATGGCTCAGTTTTGGGAGGCTGACTCTGCTCTGAGCTCCAGCACCACCTTGGCAATGTGGGCACCAACACTTGACCTTCTCTTCTGCTTCTGCTCAGTGAGTGACCAGGGAGGAGAGATCTTGACTGCTTTGCTTTACCCCAGCTGCAGTTCTCCTTATAAGCAAGGAAGGGAATTTGTTTCCCCACAGAAGAGCAGGGGGGAAAGGGGAGAAGTCCTAGCTCACTTTAGATCCAAGTCTTAAGCTATTAGAATAAGGTGCAAAATAAAGGTCTTAAGGATAAAAGATTAAAAAAAAAAATCAAAACAAAACAAAAAGTGTCTGAGGTTTGATTTTTTTCCTGTTTAAAGCAGCCTGTTCCTTTTTTTTCTTTGTTTTTTTTTCTTTTTTTTCTTCTTTTTCTTTTTTTTTTTATTAAATAAACTCCACTGTGCAAAACTCTGCATTTTCTTTGGTATCCATTTAGGTAGTTTTAACTTAGTACTTTTTCTATCTGTATATATATAATTTTTTTAATGTTTGATTTCATTTTTCCTTTAGACAAAGAATTAAATTCTCCCCCCCTTCAAAAAAAAAAAATAACCATAATTTTGCTGGAGGCTACTGATTGGCCTGATTTTACATAATGCCCCTTATGTAATTGGAAAGGGAGAAATTGATTCTAGCTCTCAAACTACTGGCCTCAAAAGGAGTTTAGGCTTTCTGACAACATTGGCCTCTCTGAAGCAATCAGGAGCTTTTCAACCCAAAACAAGTTCAACACTGACTTTTTTTCTTTTTTTTTTTTTCCTTTTAAATTACACAAGAGAAAAATAAAAACTACACTGCAACAAAAAAAAAATAACCATTTGTGTTCATGTAGTTAGCAGCAGCTTCTTTAAAAAATAATTATAATAATAATAATAAGGCAGATTCTTGCCTTTGTTATGCCATTAAAAACATTCTTGTTCCCTAGAGAGAAGCATTCTGGAAAAAGTTTGAAAACAACAACCCTCCCCCCCAAAAAATAATAATAACCCAACCAAAGCTTGCCTGCAAGTTCAAGTTTTGTAAAAAAATATATACATAATTTATTCTACAACATATGTGCCTTCTGTTCATACTTAGACAGGTTTAGTGCTTTGTGTTTTAGAGTTCGTTTTCTCTCGTCCCTCCTCTGAGGGCAGCCCTAAAACCAACTGGAGGTTCTCAGGTCTGCTTGCCTTCACAGCGCTCTCCAACAGTACCGTCATCTGTTCTGGGCCAACTTCTCAGGTCACCGTGCCTCTGACCGATAGATGCATTGCATTTGTTTCTTTTCCTTTCAACCCCAAGGGAGAGGAAGAGTTTGTCAGTCAGATCTCCGACTCCCGCCGGAGCGGCCGCGGCTCTAGAGGCACCCCTGCTTGGTTGTGGTGGTCCATGTCCGGGTGGGTGTCTGTGCTCATGCTTTCAGGCACCCCAGTGTCAATCTCCTCCTCCTCTTTGCTGGTGAGGGCCACTTCGTTCTCGTAGCAAAAGGAGTTTGCGTTCGAGAGAATGTATTTCTTTTCTGCTAAGTCTCTGGCACTACAGATAGGTGTGTTGGGCACTTCATAAGTTTTGTGGAACCTCGAGTAGTCCACTTTGTAATAGTTTTTCTCTTCAAAGAGGACGGGCTCGTAGCGGTGGCCCCAGAGGATTTCGTTTGCCAGATATGAACTACGGCACTGGGTGGTCATGGCAGTCGCTTCCACCATGCCCTCTAGGATTACTACAATTTCAAAGTCAGCATTGTCCATGTCTTGTTTGCTCAAGTCATACAAAGGACTGTCTTCATCTATTTCATGTACTATCGTAATCGGGGAGACCAGGAAGATGCGGTCGATCCCGCTGTCAAACCCTACGTTGATGTCTATTTGATCCAAGGGGATGTACTCCCCTTCTGACGTGATCCTGGATTTGAGGAGCTGCGCTCGCACGTGTGCCTCCACCAAGTGGCTTTTCCTCAGGTTCCCAACACGCCACATCAGGCACAGTTTTCCATCTCTCATGGCCACCACGGCATTGTGGCTGAAGACTAGAGTTTCATTTCTCTTTTTAGGCTTAGCCATCTTTGCCATGACAGCACCAATGATGAAGGCATCAATGATGCAGCCTACTATAGACTGGAAAACCACCATGAAAACTGCGATGGGGCATTCATCTGTGACACACCTGAAGCCATAGCCGATCGTGGTCTGGGTCTCGATGGAGAACAGAAAGGCTGCGGTGAAACTGCTCACTTGAGAGACACAAGGCTTGCTATTTTCTTGATCCTCCAGATCCCCGTGCAACAGTGCAATCAACCAAAACACACAGCCAAAAAAAAGCCAGGAGAGGATGAAAGTCAGGCAGAAGATAACTAGCATCCATCTCCAGCGGATGTCCACACAAGTGGTGAAGATATCTGCCAGGTATCGCTGTCCCTTCTCGCCCACGTTAATGAACTGGACGTTGCAGTGGCCATCTTTTTTGACAAAGCGGCTCCTGCACTGCTGCCTGGTGTGTACCTTGCTCTTTCCATTCCCAAAGCCGTTGGCAACAGCCATGGTTGACAGCTTCATGCCGTCCTCTTCTGAAGACACAATGCTGTAGCGGTTGGTTCGCACGCTGCCCATCACTACTGCTGTGGACTGAGGTGCTTCTGCTTTAGAAAACAGTCTAAGTTTCTGCAAAACCCTTTGGAGAAACAGTTTTGAAAGTTCTAGAGGAACACACACACACAGAAAAACTGGGGAGAGGCTGGAGTCCCCAAAAGCCCTTGGATCAACCAAGGACGGTCTTCTGGCATGCAGAGTTAGCTTAACGAGTAACCGTCATAGGGAGGGCATGGTCTGCAAGAGAAAGAGAAATGTTGCATTAGACCTTGGAGGAAAAGAATAAGGAATCAAACATGAAAGAATCAAGTAAAGTTACTCCTGTGGATCTGCAGGACCTTTCCTTCTTCTTAAAGGAAGCATCTTCTGGGCTGCAAAACGTATGCAGCTGTGTACTGACAGAAGTGACATCATCACTACAAAAAAGGCAGCACTCTTCCCAAGTGAGAGCATTGAAGCAATCATGTCACACAGAACTGTAAGCAATATTCACTTAAAAGCTGGACATGCGAAGACCCTCTCTGCTATTTACAGCTGGGCTTTCTGTTTACTTTCACAGAATCATGAAGGTTGGAAGAGACCTCTAAGTTCATCAAGTCCAACTGCCAACCTATCACCACCATGCCACTAAACCATGCCCAAGCAAACAATCAGCGTTAACATCCACTCGGTCAAATCTAAACACTGAAGCAGGTTTTGGTGACATACAAGGTATCTCCTGGACTGTTTTATCTGTGACAAATGCAAAAGGGAAGATGTTGTCTACTGAGAAATACAATAAACCTGGAGAATTCAAATGTCAGTGATTCCCATGAAGTTACATTGCATATAACTTCTTTTGTTTCCTGTTTAATTAGGCAAATAAAAGGAGTTGTGTATTCTCTGCAGAGGCAGCAGTAAGGCAGCACTTGTTCCTCTACGACTCCATAAACTCACAGGGATCTCTGTGGTTTTAATACTCACGAGGCTTGAATCATACAAAGCTAACTAAACCTTAGAATGACCCTCATCTGCTCCTGCTAATGCAACTAGCAAAAGGCTATGATGGAGTAGGACCAGCTAAGTGTCTTCATAACACCTTTGATAACAAGTAACAACACCTTCCCCTCGAGAGCCCGAGGCAGCCAGTTCCACCTCCAACGGGTAACGGTTCTGAGTGTTGCATGGCTCTTAAATGTCAGCAATCAAGACTCAGCAGAGAGACTACAAAACCTTCTTCTTGGGGGTAGAAGCCACCAAACTTGTTTCAGGGAGGTCTGGCTTAGACCCAGGTTTAGATTTTAACAAGTGCGTCATCCATTAAGCCATGCACTGGATATCAGGAAACACAACTGAAATGCTGCAGAGGAGAAGAGTTGCAGTAATGCAACTGCTCCATCCACACACGTACCCCATGGAGGAAATAAAACTACAAATCAAGTCCCATGAAGGAAATAGAACTGAAAATGAAGAGATGAGGAGTGTCTGCTGGCCACTTGTCATAGAAGACTTCAAGACCATTTACGGCAGCGGGGGATTAAATTGCAATGCCCTTCATAAATCAATATCATCACAACCCATCTGAGTTTGATCAAAACCCAACAAAACTGTGGCTGTGAAGGAACACGACCTCTGCCCACAAAGTACCCTGTGGCTCTTCCTCTGATTTCTATCAGACAGCAGCTGTAGAGAAGAGTAGATCCCCTTTCACACAAGCAGCCTTTAAAGCCCTGCAGAGGTGTCCCAAAAAACTTGAGGGGCTTCAAGCAGTTTCTCAGTCCTCCCACGTCCTTCAGCCACATTACAAGGGCTTGAGGTCAGCAAACACTTGTTAGGAAAAGAGCAGGTGACAAACAGAAGACACCACCATGCTCACAGTTGCCTGCAGGCTGGTTTTCTCTCTGAAAGCTCTTTCAGCTTTACATCTACCTTCTCTTTTCTCCTCACTTCTGTTTGTTGTGCAAGAATTCATCCCAACGCCTACTTGCTGAGATTAGTCATCTGTGACTTCAGCACCGTACAAGACATTTTGGCAGCTTTAGTAGGTTTGGTAGTGCCTGGTTTTGGGTATGGCTCTCAGCAACGTAGCCTTACAGTGCAGCTACTCTCTTACTACTGTCTTGCCTACACTGTGTGAGGATTCACTTTCCTTTCCACACACACCTTTCTCATTCCCCATGGATATAAGGATATTCTCAAAAATACAAAAGCATTCTCTGAATGTTCACCTATTTTTTGTTTTTAATTTTTTTTTAGGGGGGTGAAAAATATTTCTATTAGAAACCCCAAGACAGGAGGAATGTGCAATTGCTGCTAACACATTCCACACAAGGAACTTCTTGAGAAACCATTATGTTGGTCTGCAAATCAATCACTCTTGTAAACCACATCCTATACTCATAGTCACGGTCAACTTCCACACTCAAAGTCTGGTCTATTGCAAGCTGATGGAAACACACAGCCTAGGAAACAGTTTAGGTTTAAGACTTCTTTTTTTTTCTTTGTTTCTCCCCCTCCCCCTCAGTTGTCTCTTGGATTTTAGAGGAAAGCTTGTGGTGGAGGCAAAGATAAGCTGTAAAGTCGCAAGTGTCTGAATATGCAGCTCCCCCCACAAAAGTCTTGACCCAAGGACATTTGTTTGAATTCCACAAATCTCTGAAATCCTAACCCAGCTTCCTGCAGTAAGCTGGCTGTATTTAGAACTTTGGGACCCGAGTTAGGTATCCTACATTTTCATATTCCTACTCTAAATGGCTGAGCACCTTCTACCTACTGTGCTTTGCACAGTGTTCCTTCTTCCTCACCCTATTCTGCCCTTGGGAGAGGACCTGCACCAATTTGGCTCATACAATCCCTAAACTCTGGGGAGTGCCTGGGGTAACCCTGTGCTCCCTTTTACAGACAGCTTGAGGTTTATACAGCAAAGCTCTGGCATGTACCACCACAGCATAGTTGTCTTTTTTCTTTTCCAGGACAACCTGTCTTTCTTTCTTGTGGGTGCTTGGAGTAGGGAGGATGCTGGGATGAGAGCATGACCAAGGACTGGACAGTGCAAGGTGATCTTGCTCCAGCTTGTGGCAGAACAGGCCTTCTCCCACTCTGTAGATCCAGTAGATCCCCTGGCTGCCTGATCACACACCTGATCCATGTTCACTCTGGTTTTCACAATTAGTTCAGCAGAGGCTCCCCCCAAAAATCCCAGAACAACCAAAATATCACGAAAACCTAATAGTGCTTCTTATTTTGTTAATCCACCTGCTGCTCAAGGACAAAAAAAAGTTGCTGCCCCCACTTCATCCTGTTATCCAGTGGTGGTGGCGCCAAAGGTGCCAAGCTAGCTTGGGACCAGCCCTGCAACCCTCACCAGAGAAAAGAAGCCAATGCAGTACCCACCAACCATCCCAAATCTTTGCCTAATTGGTCCTGACACAGTGTAGCCAGACACAGAGGCAGCTGTAAATTCACTCATCACTTCTCCTGGAAGGGAATAGAAGACTGGAGCAATGCAGCCTGTAATTACCACACTGGCACCAACATAGCATTACCGGGAAGGGCTGAAATGGGATGGGAGAGCCTCAGGGTTAACTCTGTTAACAGGGAGATGCTCAGAGGAGCAGAGGAAAAACAGAGCTGCGCTGCTCCTGCAGCATTGCTGAACCAACGTTTATGGAAATGCTTTCTGATGAGGATCCCAAACCCTCACTTTCCCCGTAGCAAGCATCCCACTCCAGACATTCCCCCCCAGGAAAGACATTCCCATCCCGTGTCTCAACTCCAAAACGAACAGCTCAAAGGGAATCTGCGCTGGAGGTTTAATGCTGAGCAATAACTCTGAAGTGCAAAACAAGCAAGGAGGTAGAGAGAGGTGCACTAACGAGCGCCTGGAGCAGTTAATATTCCCAGGCTGACTCCAGGCAGCCCTGCAGGGACCAGGGCACATGTTGCTAAGGGAGCTCCAGCACCACCTTCGCCAAGCGCCTTCCCCTCTGCCCTCGGTAAACAGAACAAAGGAGTGACTCGCTCCAGCGAAGCCTGTTCCCACAGTCCCTGCTCCCTCGCTACTGGGTACAGCCATCCCCCTAGCCTTCCTCCAGACCCCTGCCTTACTTCAAAGTCATTCCCTAGGGCTCCTCCACTGCGAAGTGGTGAGCTGCCTTCAAGAGAAGGATCTTGACCTTCGCGATCGGGTGGAGGGGGAACAGAATGAAAGAAAAAAAAATAGCAGATGATGTAGGGAAATGGGTGCGAAGAAATAGGAGAAAGGAAAGGACAAGTGGCGTTTGCATCTGCTGTCTTGCGAAGGAGACAGTTCAGGGTATTTCCAGCTGATGACACAAGCAGTGCACAGCCATCACCAGGGGGTGTACTTGGTGCACCGGCTGCGAGGGTGGAAAAGCAAACAAGTGTAAAGGTAAGGCTGAAGCGCAGGAACAAGTGCGGGTGCCTGCGGGCTGGGAGAGGACTGGGACGAGGGTCCCTGCTCAACAGAAGCACCTGCGGCTGCCCAGCCCGCGGGAGATGGCAAAGCAGGCACAGAACCTCCCGCAAACCCACTACACATCTGCCATTTCTGAGTGGTATTTTTTTCCTTTAACTTGTCACGAACTAAGTGGAAACAACATAGTCTCTTTACAGCTGCAAAATCAACCGGTTGGGTTTTTTTTTCCTTCCCCTTCCACTCTCCCCCTTTACTTCTTTAGTCCCCCGACAGGATGATTTCAAATAAAGAAACTCTCCCGTATCCATAATGCTGATGAATGAAGGTGCAGGTTCACTTCTTACAGAATTCATAGAATTATCAGGGTTGGAAGGGACCCCTCTCAAACACTGCGGGCACCCCCTTCAAAAAAACAACGCATCTGATACTCCAAGACTTGATACTTTTGACCTCACTCTTGTGCAGGAAACAACAGGCGAGAAGAGTGGGAAGGGATGGAGCAGTGCTAGAGCCGCGACACGGAGTTGTCATGCAAACTTCCAGCCCTTCCCCAGAATAAAATACCTCGGGGCGGGGAGGGGGAAGCAGCTGGTGCATGGAAAGTTATGAACATAAACAGATGCTGCAAGCAGATGCTCGAGTCTTCCTAGCATACCTATCTAATTATTTTAGGCACCGAGAATAGCTCGTGGATGGTGCACGAGAAAAGCAGGAGTTCCCCCTCCAAAGAGCTATGCCCAAGCAGTGCAAAACGCTTCTCCACCCGCAAAGCTTTACCTCAGGGGTTTCGCGGTGCACCCAAAGAGCTCCCGGGAGCATCGGCCCTACCTCAGCCACCCAGGCTGGCACTGGGAGGCTACTGGGTGGCTTGGATGGCAGAAGGAAGGCGCTGCTTACCTGCCGGTGCCTTAGAGGAGGTGCTTATGGAGTTAACAAGGGTAAGATCCAGCAGCGGGGTGGGGTGGGAGAACGCAGCAAAGCCAATCCCGAGATGCCCGCCGAACCGCCGCCGCACCGCACCGCTTCCAACTGAGGCACTCAATGAGCCGCTGCCCCTTTTTTTTGCGGGCTGCCATGTGATGTTTAATAGCGGCTTCGCCGGCACCGCCCCCCGCCCCGCACCGCACCAATGGCAGCAGGGAGGCAGGGCCGGGAGCAGAGCGGGGGTGTCCCGCTGGAGCGGGACGGGGGGACTCCGGGATGGAGGGTTCCCGGTGTAAAGGGGGCACTTGGTGCCTGTAAGGAGGGTCCCCGGTGTGGTGGGAGTGGAGAGTCCCCATTGCGGAGGGTCCGTGGGTGGTGCGTCCCGCTGCGGAAGGTCCCCGGGGCGGTGGGGTCTCTGTATGGAGGGGTCCCGGGACTGTGGGGGCGGAGGGTCCCTGGGGCGGAGGGTGCCGGGGGAAGCCGTGGGTCCCGGGGAGGATGACGGGGGCGGGGGCGGCTCCGGCCCCGCAGCGCTGCAGCTTTCCTCCTCCACACCGGTGCTGCTTGCCCCCGCCCCGCTCGTGTCCCTCCGGTTGTGCCCACGGGCACCCAGCACCTGCTACTGGTATCCGCTCCCAGCCCCAGCTGAGAAAGGGTTTCTGCAAGAGTTCACTGGGAGCTGGAGAAGGTCCCGCGTGGGATCTGTACGCCTACTAGCTCCTGGCTCGGGCTAGCGTCCGAGACCCCGTGTAGTGAGGAAAACTAGCGGAGAGAGATTAGTTTCGTTCCTTTTGTTCTTTCCTTTATTTCAGTGAAGAGAAATGCTCGTATGCAGGTATCTCCACACACACACCTCTGACCATAACATGCCCCAGAGCAAGGCAAGCATACCTCAGCACAGCTATTAAACTTCACATCCTTCTCTTTCACTGAAATCCCTTCCAAAACAAGAGGTTTGATCCCTGGTCGCCAGCAAGGCTGGGAGCAAGAGATGTTATTTGCCTGGCTGCACTATGTAGGGTCCATTTCTTTGTTCCACAGCTCACCTGTAGCAGCTGGGTCTGCAGCCTGACCACTGCTGAAATATGCAGAAATCAAACCGATTTTTAATAGCTTGTCCTCCCTACAGTGGACGTGGCCTAAGACAAAGAAAACAAGGATGAAATGTCTGGCCAGGAGCCTTGCAGGAACAAAACCAGCCTTGTAAGCACACTGTGAAGTTTGCCAGAGCCCAGCTCTGATGGACAGTGCAGGGGTGTTAGTTTCCGAGGCAGGTGTCCGCTGCTGCCACTTTCTCCTGCTGCTCTCAGAGAGCTGAGCCCCCGAGTGCCAACAGCTGAAATGCTTCACGGAGCCCTGAGTGGTCTGTTGGAAACTAGAAGGGAAGGTGACTGCCGAATGCAAGGGCTGCAGATCACAGAAGGCTTTAGAAATTGATGTGAATGCTCTGAATTGCAACCCAAGACCGCAAAGGCAGCCTCTGCAACACGCAGAGAATAGGTGCCGGGGATGCCTCAGGGACAAGACAGCGTTAATAAGCAGCCAGGTCTTCTGCCTGGAGCTGCTGAGGGATAGACTGGTCAGAGTAGGTCGGCCACTCTCCCCTGAGGAGCTTCCACAACAGGCTCTAAATATGATTCCCTGCTTTCCAGAGCAAAGCCAGTGCCTGCAGTCAGCTGTAGTTGCTTAAATAGTCCTCCTCCTCATTAAGTTTACAACTCTGACTTCAGCTCTTTAAACACTCAGTGAAAATGCTTTGCCCAAGTGCTTTCTTGGTGGAGTAGAGCCTTGAGGAACACACTCCTCATATTGCTGCTGAGCAATTGCCACCAACTGCCATTACTGTCACAGTGTTATCCGAGTTCCTCATACTCTGAATGAGGAAGCACCACGCTGTTGCAGCCACACATATAATGGCCAAATACAGCTGCTTTGAGAAGTCCACAGTGTGACGTGTGCAGGACACTCAAAATTTACATGATGGGAAGAGGAGAAGAAAGGACAAGTGCTAGAGTATCTTAGGCAATCTGGCATGTTGAGCAATCAGTTTATGAATTATTCCTGGGTGACTCTGCTTGTTCTGTGGAAGTCCTACAACATAGACAAGTTTCTTATGAATGAAGAATCTGGACAAATAAATCTGTAAAAGGGAGATACTGCAACTGTTTTATTTATTCAGTAAGGTGAAGATCATTATTAAATCCACAAGGTTTGAAAGCCATAGGCACAAATATTGCACAGCTCGTGTACCTGTAGAGGAGAAAATATATATCAGAGAAATATATCAGAGGAAAAAAAAAAATCCCTTATACCTCTGAGTCTGAGTGCTTCCTGTGAGCAGCTAAAATAGCAACAGATTGACCCACCTTGAAGTATGTGCTCATCTCTATGCAAGTGAAATCAAGTGCAGCCAAGATCCACTATTGCATAGAGATGCTCTGCTGAGAATACAGGCAGCATGCTGAGGGTGGCTTCAACAAATCCCTGCACAACATCTACAAGATATTACAGACTACAGCCTGACCCTGTAGACTCTTACTCAGCCCTTACTCATGCAAACTGACTGATAAATTCTACTGACTTACTAGACCCAGAGATCCCAGAGCCATCGGTATGAGTAAGAATTATTCACAACAGCACAGACCAGCAGCTCAAGCCATTTAGCATTTCATGCTGAGGAAGGGTAGAGCATATAGATCACGACTATTTTACACCAGCTCTGCCCACAAAGCCTTCTTAAAATGAAATATTGATTCAGATCTACTACACAGCTAATGAGAACCCTACCAAAGCTGTCTCTTGTCCACATGAGCTTCAGCAGCAGAAACACTTCCAAACTCTGCAAACAGGGAAGTTGCATTTACAAGAAAAGTTTCTAAAAAACCCTTTCCTGTTGCAACAAACCAGGACAAAAAAGGGTGAGAGACAGCTGAAAACTTAACCCTCAAGAGTGAGGGAGAGTTTGTTTTCCTTCTCTTGATGAATGGTTTTCTAGTTTGACGTAGTCTAGCTCCAGAGATCTGCCTCACTACAGAGCCTCCAGACAGAAATAGTAGCAGAGCTCTGTGAAATGCTCATAGGCTGAGGAGTTTTCAAGACAAGATCAGCAGAAGAAACAGTATCAAGGGATCAGAAGGACTCTGGGGTGGCTAAACATTCCTATTCCATACCAGTGTAGGAGGTGTAAGAAGAAAAGGAGCCAGCAATAAAGCAGGATGCTCTGCTAAGGCAAATTTCAGCCAGGCCATAGCAGCACAGGAAAGGGCTTTTTTCTCCTCCCATTTTGTGTTTTCCAGCATGGTTCTTACCTTTGCCCATCACAGCCACCCTGTCCCCTCTGTCTTGCAGAGATCTGCAGATGCCCTGTGGAAGGAAATTTGAGAGTTGTATTGCAGGCAGAGTCCTTGCCAGCTGGGACCAGAGGCTTTAGCCCTGCCTTACTGCATGGGAGATGTTATTAAATTGCTTTCTCTGTCCTGGCAGTGAAATGTCCTAATTATCAGATTGCATTAGCCTTCATCTCTTAAAGTGGCCAAATCTGCTTTGGTTCTCAAGGATTTTATTGCCAGCTGAAAATAACTTAATTGTATTGTACCTGCAAAGCAAAGAAAACATAGTCTGGTAGAATCAGAGCAGGCAGTTTGCACAGGATGAGAAGAAATCTCAGAAGTAACATGTTGGGTGCTGTGTGAGTGTGTGTGTGTGTGTGTGTGTGTGTGTCTCACCATTTCCATGCATCTAAACTGGCATAAGTTAGCCTTCTTTTTTTTTTCTCTAACCATTCAGTCAACTGGAAAATATTCATCAGGAAAAGATGGTTTCCCTGTTCACAGTAAACCCCTGGGGTTTGGATGTTAACTAGATCCTTATAGATCTAATGCTGGGGTCTCTAAGGAAAAATAAATCTCCATCAGTAATAGAAGGAATGGGTAAATCCAATGACAATTCCTCAGAAAGACAGTTACATGTTTGATAAGGCTTGAGAGAACAAATCAATATATTTTGTACTTTGCAATCCAATAGAATATCCAGGTGTGCAGCCAGGAACACAGTTATACTGGAGAATAATGTGTTTGATCAGAAGAGGAGTGAAGTAGGAGATAGGAAATTGAATTGGTTTCTATATCTGAGAACTCTGGAACTCACAAACCACTCACATCACTTTTCTCTCACTTTGTGTCCAAAATCTTTGCTTATTTCAGACTGTCTTATTCTAAAGTCAGGTCACCAACCAGGGACTATAGTTTGAAAGAAAAATTAATGATATGCTCTCAGTCTTTGCTGCTGCAAATGCTGGATGTGGGAAGCAAGGTGAAGAAATCCTGATCTGAGCAACACAGAGGAACCCATAACCAACAGCAACTGCCTGTAACCAGCAATCCAACAGCAACCCAAGAAGTTCTGCCAAAGATAATTTACTTCCAACACTATATCCCATGTGACTTGAGTCTCAATAAACAAAGATGGCCAATTGAAAGGATATTTAATTTCCAGCTAAACTTCCAGACCCAACAAAATAAGATAAGTAGCTGCTGGTAAAAAGTGAGCTCTCTCAGCATATGTTTACTTCTTCAAATGATCAGGAAATGTTAACCTTTGGTTTAGCAGCACACCTTGCACTCTCTTGCTGGAACAAGACAGTTGTATTAGCATTTCACAATCTATTCTCACATCTTAGGGCTGTGGATAACCTTTCAGAAAGGCAATACACTAAAGGGACATCCAGCATGGTTCAGCACAAGGCAATATTCTGTATTTTCCCTTCTCCAGCCATCAGTCAGCTGTGGTAGTTTGTCCTCCAAGAGGCCAGTGGCCATTGTGTTGGGATTCATGAGAAGGACATCAGTATCAGTGCTAAAACTGACTGAGCTTTTGCATATTAATAAGATGTTATTTTCCTATTAATCTCAAAGTTATCTAATAATCTTCCATAGTTCCCTTTCTGTGGATGTCTCAAGGGAAAGGGAGTTAATGGTTAATACAAGTTGCCAGAGTGGTGAGAACATGCCCATGGAGCTGACATAAGGAACTGGACAATTCCTGGAAGGAAAAGGGTTAAGAGCCAGCAACTTACACACACAAAAGTGTGTGACTACACTTTCATTCTCTTCCTTACAGCTTCAGTTGTTAGTCTTGCTGCCTGCCAGATTTTCTAAGATCAGGATAGGCTCAGGCTCAGCTGAACAGACCAGGGTAAGAATCTCTTTGTATTTCTCTGGCTTGCAAACTTGTGATTCTGTGAATGTTGGATGTAAGCAGGAGGGCTCTCAAGGGAGTGGATGTTCCTAGGCTTTTCAAGGAGGACCCTGCTGGTGGCTGTCACTAGGCAAGTCACCTGCTTGCTGAAAAGCCCATGTGGTGCTCAGCCAACTTTCCAACTCCAAGCAGAGTCCACTGTGCTGGGAGACAGTGGCTGGTTCCCTCCACTGCAGGCAGGAATGAAACCTCAACCTCCTTACTTTGGAGGCTGTGAGTTTGACAAGTGGATCCTTCTAGATCTTTGTGAGCTAAGGTGTGAGGGAGGGGAGAGCTGCAAGGGGTAAAGATGTGTTGCTGCTCTGCTTCTTCGCCCTTGCAGCATCTTACCACCACCCTTCCTGGCACAGCAGCATTCTGCTTAGAACAAAAGTATAAATGGTAACCTGCCTTCTGATGTTCTGTGCAGGATGAGGCAGGAGTGACTTGGGGTTCCTCTCATTTCACCATGGCTGGAAGAGAGGAGATGCAGCAGAGATCTGCTTTGGCCTTTGTCATCATCTCTGTGCTACCTCAGGTGGAGATGTGGAACACTTCCAGTGGGAAAGGGAGTGGCAAGCAAAGATAAAAAGTCAATTGAAATAGAAAAGAGCTAGAAACCTTTCACCTTTTCCAAGCAAAACTGATGCAAAGGCCATGCCTTTTCTGCAGCTCTCCTATGGATCCCTTTGGATCACACAGCTTGGTTCACCAAAGGGATTCAAGTTGGGCAGCTTCACTTTCTCAAGTGACATATGGTAGTTCCTGAGAGAAAGATGATGTGAAATATGTGAGTACCTAACGAAACCTGCTTCCAACAGCAGAACACCACAGCCAGAAAT
Source organism: Galbula dea (assembly GCA_013399015.1). Lineage (NCBI taxonomy): Eukaryota > Metazoa > Chordata > Aves > Piciformes > Galbulidae > Galbula > Galbula dea. The sequence continues at coordinate 4,336,399 of VWZX01004773.1, read as the reverse complement.
GACTCAGAGAACCTCTGTTAAAGCCCTACATGATTCCCCTGCATTGCAGTCTGTGTACTGCATTTCTGCTGATGCTCATTTATTATCACTGTACTTAATTATCTCTCAGTGCATCCACTCCAGTGAAAGCTCCATTTGTAAACTCAGAAGCCTCTGATTTGTGTTAACACCACAGAAACTCCTGCTCTCCTTTCTTTCTCACTCTTCTTATTTTAGTATATTAGCTTAAATGCAAATATCCTGAAGTGTTTCCTATCAGTTTGCACCAGCACCCAAGGAGTTGCCTGGAGTCCATGACCACAATGTAAATGACAACATCAAAGTCTATCTTCCCTCCTTGAAAGCAAATAAACTTGGCTAAAACCAGAGAGTTAGCTCATTGGGGAAGGAAAACCACAGTAGAAAACAAGCTCAAGTTTCCTGAGGAGCCAGCACTGTGCCCATTCACCTCAAAAGTCAACTTCCATCCTGATGGCAGCACTGCAGAGCCCCTGGCAGGGGCTTGGGTGACTCTACATGTGCTTGTGTTGGCTGTTTCCAAGCACTCTGAACAATTGACTGAATACAGAGATTCCTGTACCAGCTCTGCAGGTGCACCAAACCTTTGAGGGGCTTTGAGCTGCTGGAGCTGATGTTGAAGAGTTCCACCTTGAGTGTGGGAGAGCCTTGAGACCTTTCATAGCCATCACAGCATCTCTGCTCAGGAAGCCAAGCTGAGGAAGGAGAGCCTGGCCAGGAGACACATCTCCTGGGCAATCAGAGGAGTAGATCCCTGGCACAAAATGGCAGTCCAGCCCTGTTTGTAACTCCTGCATGGCTGGGAAGGAGGTTCACAAATTAAATTAGCTGGCACCCTTCTATATTTCCCTCCAAACTAAAATTGGACAGATGAGTAAACCCAAACCAAGCTCAAATTGCTGGTGGAACTTCCTGAGATTGTTTGTGACTGATTATTTGGACCAACCCTCCAAGGCCCCCACACTAGAACACCTCTGCCACTTGAAAACTCTGTTGTCAGAGGGGAAATAATCCTCAGCAAGAAAATGCCACAGCTTCCTTTCTTCTGCTGTCATGGTCTTGTGCTACTTAATTGCTTTTCTGATGCCATTTTGTGCCTCCAGACTAAATTCTGCCTTTCATTTCTGCAGCTGCACAGGGGAAGAAGGATTTTTCATCCACTCTTGGGCATCCTCCATTAAACTTAAGGCCAAACTGCATGTCCTAGACTCTTCTGTGGCCTGAGCAAAGATGCACTGTCAGAGGGAAAGGATGGCTGGAGAAGGAGGCTCTCCTCTGTTTTGCACTAGGAAATGTTGTGCTTCAGAAGGCAGGAGCCTTGCATTTCTGTGTAATCTCCCTAAGACTTCATGAGTTGGCTTTGATCCTCTGATATTATTTGAGCTAATGCCCAAACCCTATTAAACAACCTTGTGACAGAGACTGGAAGGGAAAGGATTGTACCATTTCCCATCAAGTATTAGACAACCAAAAAAAAAAAAAAAAATCAGTAGGGAAAGTTGTAGAATGTCAAAGTTGCTGCAGCTGACAGTGACTGTGAGACCTGGTGACATCATGGTCTGCTGGTGCCACCCCAGGCTCCAGGACTCTGGCAGTTTCCCGGGGCTGTGCTTGCTCTTCATACAGAGGGCTGGCTGCTGCAGAGAGCAGCTTGCCTGGGAGGGGGCAGGGCTCTCTGCTAGTCCCTTCCCTGCCTGCAGACTGTCACAGGTTAAGGTTTTCTGCAGTTTGTTGGTGGTGTAAAGCTATTTGCAGGAACATGCCACCAGTCCATAGCTTGTGGAGGAGACGAGCTGATTACAGGACACCCTCAGCAGCCTCAGCCCAGAAAGCCTTCACTCAGAGCAGCACTTCTGATCCATAATTCACTTTAATCTAAGCACACACTTGGCTTTAGAGCCAAATGCCTCCTGAGGCAGTGGCTAACAGGCTCAGGCAGAGGCAGCAGCCAGGTTCTGACTATCTTGATGTGACAAAGGTCAGAGATCACATGGAGAGACAATCAGTGGCAAAGAGGATAGGGAGAGAGACAAAGAGATAAAGAGAATGAACACTGTACTGGAAGGTGCTTGTGCTTTCTGACACCAAAGGTGACCTTTGCAGAACAGCCCAGTGCAGAGCACAACAGCCTGGCTTTGTTCCTCTTTCCTGATGGGGTGACTCCAGGGCTTAGGATCAAGTGCCACCAATGCCAATCATTTCTGGATCTTCTGCTGAAAAAAAAACCCACCCCAAAACCAAACAAAAAAAAAAAAACCCAAACAAACCAAAGCAATCCTCTAAGTTGACAGGAGTTAGGAATCACCAAACAGCTCATCAGTCCTTGATCACCATCTGTGATGCTGGTCAGCAGAACCTTCAGGTGAAGCCAGGATGGGTGCAGAGTGAAGGTGAGCACACTTGGAAGCACAAGTGAATGCTGCAGAGAGCTGTTTGCTTTGCATTATTCACACTCTCCAAGTTCTGGCAAATTGCTTTTTCTCTGACCATACTTCACTCTAATTTTTTCAAGCTGAAGTGGTTTGGGTAGAATAAATATCTGCTCTGAATCTTCATTAGAAATGTCAATTGACTTTGAATCTTTTTGGAAGGTCCAGAAAGAAATAGAAAACTTTCAAGCATCTTTGTGCTTTTGGTGTCTGGAAGTGGCTTCTCTCACAGGAGAGAAGAGAAAAGAAGCAGATCTGGCTGAGTAATCTAACCTGAAGAAGGTAATTTACTACAAGGCAACATTCAGTTTATTTTCCAGCACATGAGGATCCTTGACCTCCCTTTTCTCTAGCCACACTTGTGTTTCAGCTAGCTCTTGTAAGGAGAAGCCTCCCTAAGGAGCAAATCTCCAAGTCAAAGGCATGACTGACTTAGCTTAAAAAAGGATCCAGAAGGCTGGATCAGCTGAATGTATCTCCTTCCTTTATATGGTTAGGCTGTTCCAGCACTTTCATCATCTCAGGTAAAATTAGCACTCCAGTAATGACCCTGGGCCAAACATACAGCTGGAGAAAGTGCACATATTTCAGAGGAATGAAGCTGGAGGTGGAATTGGCAGACACCATCCTGTTTTCTTAAGGCTAACGTGAGGGAAGTGATGGGACCTGTTTCAGTCCCACATCCACATGTGCATCCATACACTCACACTGCTGTCATGTTCCCTGCTAAAGCCTCTCAACCAGCTTCCTAAGGAAGGTTTTCCAAACCCCAGAGTAAATGTTTCCAAACCATGCCTCCACACCTTTGGTCCAGACCATCTCAAAGGAGGGCTGGGGCTTTTGGTCTTCTGTACTGTCAACCACAGGTTTGCTGGAGGGTGTTGGGAAATGTGGCTGATGCTGTGTAAAGGTGTGCAGGGCTGATGTTTTGTGTGATTGTGAAGAACTATCTGTGATGGCTTGGCCTGGTACTTCCCCAAAAAGAAGGATGAAATGGGAAGGAGAAAGAAGTCCCACTGAGGCACAGTGTTGTGGTCACTCTCTCAGGAGTGGCACTCTGCTGTACCCTCACAAATGAAACAAGTGGCCAAAGAAAGGTAGATTCTTTGCCCATGGAAAAAGTGACCAGTGGAGAGAAGAAGGTTTCCTCAGTTTATACAGTGACTCATTCCAAGAACTGCAATAAAGTGCTTGCCAAATTTTGTTCCCCAAGTCACATCCTCCCACAGGTCACTCTGGAAAGCATCCCATAGAAATTGGTGGGGTCCCATTTACCTAACATGAGTAAGACCCTTTGGCCTGGGTGGGCAAGGAAGGGTTCCCCTTGAGTCCACTCAGCAGGGGCTGATTTGATTTCCACTTGGAGATCTGAAAAGAGACCTTCCCATTTATGTAGAGTTCCTATTTTTCATGTCTCATTTAGGGCATGGCTATCCCAACAAAGCATTCATCAGCCAAAATCTGTGCCAGAACCACCCAAAGCAGACATTTCCCCAAGCCACAGTGGTACCAGGGAGGCTTTGGGACAGCCTCCTCTCAGCTGCTCTTTTGTACAATGGTCACATCAAGGCCATCCATTCCTTTTGGCACCTGGACCAAGCAGGAATCATGCTGAATGCACATCAGACCAAAAACCAGCCCCTCCCTCATCAGGCAAGCCTGAGAGACACCCTGTGATCAAAGACAGGGAAACACAAGGAACAGATCCAATGCCCAGTAGTCCCAGCAGACCAGCTGCCTGACACTTGTGGAGCTTCCTCCACACACTGCTGAGGAGGAGAGCCTGGAGAGAGGATGTGGAGAAGGAGGATGAGATAGATGGCTCAGCAGATGTTTCACTGGAGCTCCTCCCATGCGTGAGAGAACGCACGAAGCTGTTCAATGGAAAATGTGCATTCAGAAGTGGACATGGCACTGAAGAGGAGATAATTATTAAGGCATTTCTAGTTTGGAGCCCTTCTGTGTGGAGTTTTACAGAATGAACCTTAGTGGTGCTGCTTACACGCACACATGTTCCCTGGTCCAAACGAACAAGCAGCTTTTTGCTTCTGGTCACTGACACCTTCTGAAGTCAGTACCTTTGGCCACAAATAGATCATTGCCCTATTTGAAAAGTGCCTAGTGGAGCATAGCCAGTTTGGACTGGCTATATATACCTAAGCTGGCAAATCAAGCAACCTCTCAGCTTTTGCTTCTATATATAAAGAGGAATGATATAGAACAAATCAGCTGGATGGGGCATGTGTCAAATCAATTTTTACACCAAAATTGTTTTCTTTCTGAGTCTTTCTACTGTGAAGGCAGCTAGAGAAAGCCCTAACCTCTGCTGCCAAGTATTCCTAGGATGGTCAGGCAATTTACTAAAGCTTCTCCACTCATCCCATGGTTATAACACAGATACTCCAGACCAACGAGGGAACCCCTTAGTGTGGACGGCAAATTTTGTCTCCCACACCCCTACGGTCCTGCCACAAGGCAAAGCTGACCCTGAGAGACAAACAGAGACGGGTACTGAGCAGAAAAGGCTCTTTGGGACTGATGGTGCTTTTCTCCCGGCGGATGCTCTCGGGTAGATACAGCTCGGAGGATAAGAGCAGGGTAAGCTCCTCGGCAGCAGCCGGAGAGCGCTGGAGTAGGGGGGAGCCGTGAGGATGCTCCTCCTGCTGCCACCAGGTGGCGCCAAAGGGCCCGCGGAGGAGGGATCGGGATCGCACTACGGGGACGGGGACAGGGATGAGGATGGGGTTGGGGTAGGGATGGGGATGGAGATAAGGATGGGGATGCGCTGTGGGGCTAGGGATGTGTTGTGGGGATGGGGATGTGCATGGGGATGTGCATGGGGATGGGACTCGGGCTGTGCTGTGCTGTGGGACCAGGGCTGGGGCTCTGAGTGCAGGTGAAGTGATGGTGAGTGCCTGGAAAATATGAAGCCCTGCTGCTGTTTGTAGGTGCTTGAGAGCATCCGAGTTTGGGGTTGTGCTGTGCCCAGAAAGATACAGGACTTTGGGGACACACCTGGGTAGGAAATGCTTGGGAGCTTCAGGCAGTCCTAGGTAACTTTGTGCTGTGGAGCACAAAGTGAACATCAACTAACAGGTAACAATATCACAGCTTCAAAACATCCTAGTGCACTAGGGAACAACATCAGCCTGCAATGGAATTGTCCAATTTCATACCATTTTTGCCTGATGCTTACCTGATTCCCCCATCATCTCCTCAGCCATGGGGCTAGCTCCAAAGAAGGGCTTTACATTCTGGAAGTAGCTCCTGTGTTGTGATTTTAAGCCCAAGGAAAACATCAATCCACATTTTTCAGCCCCAGCTGAAACTGTAACTGCTCCTTCTTTTGTTCTCATTTAATTTCTGTCATGCTTCCACTTGTCTGCTTGGAAGTGAATTGGTTGTCAGATGCTTCCCTAAATGGGCCTCCTAGGCCCACCACAGAGATACCAACTCTTTCTGTTTGCAGGTCCCCAGCTCCAAACCAGTGAAGTTTTTAAGAGCTAACCAAATCTTAAGCAACCACACAAACATGAGAGGTACCTGCTGTTTCCTGAAGTGAGAGGAACTGTGCAACTCTAAGGCTTAAGAGTTAGGCAAGCAGCTGAAGGCAGACCTCCTGCACAGTCTGTAAGAAACAAGGGATAAAGAAGGGCATAGGTATGACAGCCCACATCTGAAAAGCAGCTTCACAGAAAATATGCACTGAATGATAGATGATAATGGGGAAGGGAATGCCAGTTGCCTTAATGAATGGTGGTAGGGGAAAGCTGGAAAAATAAATGATATAATAATCTCTTATTATATTCCCTTTGACATAAACTAATCTTGACCCAGAACAATAGTGTTACTTTCCAAGGGAAAATAGCCAAGATGCAGCTCTAATCAGGATACAGGAGTCCAATGCAAAGTGGTTTGTATTTGCTCTTTGCTGTTCCCATTTTCCTTCATCTGGTCAAGCTTGTGGAAAAGATGGGAACAGACTGAGCAACTTCCAGCTGAGGCCAAAAGAAATGCCAGCTGCTGCCTCTGGGTGGCTGGGGAGAAGCTGCTGAGCTTCAACCCAATGTGTTGGCTTTGTCAAGACCCAGGGAGGATGCTCAATGGTCTGGGAGAGCAGAAGTGTACTTGTGTTTTCCTTCAGCTCCCAACTGGGGGAACAGCCCAGAATGCAGCCAGACACTTCCTTTCAGACTGGTTTGCACTTCCATCTGGTTCATTAGGGAAGGACTGAAGGGTTAGGTCTGGGTTTCTGGTGTAGGGGTGTGTGGGGTTACTTCTGCTGGCTTTCTGGGGGACTTGCCTGGTTTTGCTTTGCTCAGGTCTGCAATAGGGATGAATAAAAGAACAACCAACCAAACCAACCAACCAATAAATGGAAAACCATGGGAAACATCCACATCTAGAAAGAGAAGATGGGTGAAGAAGATCCTCCCTTCTACTCACCCAAAGCTGCTGTGCACCAGTGTACTGCAAGAGTCTTTCCTAGGTCCATTCCTAAGCAAGGAGGATGTAGCATCTTGCTCTCCCTAAAGCAGAGTCAGGCCCCACTTAAATGACAGTTACAGAAGAAGTCTGCACATTTTGGGTGGCTTTGTATCCCTTCTACACCTATGTCCCTTCCTGTTTCATCCACCTGGAGCTCCCAAAGATCCTTCATCAGGTGAGGAGGTTGCAGGTCAAGTATGCAAGCTCTGGGTGCAGTTGCCATGGGTCTGCATGTGTGTGAGTGGAGCTTTGTTAGGCTCATTCCTCCAAACACAAAAGGAGTTCATGCTAAGAAGCTTCCACAGAATGTATTTATAACTCCGTGGTTTTGCTTGTGATCTGGCATCTTTTAAAGTCAAAAGACTACTCTACACCTTACAAATCTTTCCAGGACCTCTTAGAGCAGAAGACATGGCAGCTGAAAACTGTGGCTGAAGGGAAGGAAAGTAAAATGTGCCCTGACAAGGTGTGTGGCAAAGGCTTGGTCTTGATTTCTGTCTCTTTATTCATACAAATGCAATGCGTGCTTTATGCTACCTCATTATACATAGTTCTTCTACTGTGATAAATAGAATTAAAATATCAAACAGAGAAACCCAGAAAAAGCCAGACTAGCTGAGCCCAGTGGTTCAAGCAGTATCCTGTCTCCATCACTGGCTGGTATCAGATGCTGTAGATAAAAGTAGAAGAAACTGTAGCGTAGCCTGTTACGAATTAACGTGCCCAGGAGAGAAGTTTCTTCCTGACCCTCATCAGTTAGTGGTTGACTTCCATGCCAAAGCACACATTACTGTACATGCTCACGTGTTTAGAGCTATCTATACCCAGCAGCATGTGACCAAATGGTAAATCAGACTCCTTGCTACTTTCACTGAGAGGAAAGTCGTTCCCAGGAAAGAATTCTTTCGCCGCAAGAGGCTGATGCGGTGCAGACCTGGGAGAGGGAGAAGCAGCTGAGAGTCACAGCTTAGGAAGGGAACTGCTTTTCCACACAGCACCTGAAATCTGCACCTTTTGAAGCTACCCTGGGGAGTTTGATTACCTCTCTCTGTAGTATCTCATCTCTCTGAGTAGCTTTGCCTCTGTGATTAAAGCAAATGCTCGCAGTTAGAATTTGAAGTCCCTGCCAAGTGACCAGCTCAGCAGATTTCACACTAGGCATTCCCCTGTTCTGAACAGCAGCAGAGCACACAACAACAGGCTTGGACATTTCAAGGTGAGGTTGATCATTCTGTAGTGCTCCTGACAGCTGTCTTCTCCAACAGGCTCCCAGGAGCCTCCACCACAGGAGATGACACCCCACAGGTCTGGCAGGTCTTTGCCTGCCTTGTCACAGTGTTTCCTAGTCAACCTCAATCTCTTTGGCTTCAGTTTAAGCCCATGTTGTCCCATCCTACCCACCAGACACAGGGAGCAGATGCTCCCTTCCTACTGAATTACAATTATTTTGTGTTTGAGAACAATTTCTTTGTTTCCCAGTCCTTAATCCTTAACACCTTAAGTTGTTTCCCTACTTCCTCACTGCCATGTTTTCTAGATCTCTGGTCTCTTCAAATGGTTCCATGTCTTTCCCAAAGTGTGGTGCCCAACATTGACTACAGCAACCCAGCCAAGAGCTTTGAGTGACAGCAGAGTGTGGAAGGATTACTTCACATGTCTTGAAGGTTCTGTTCTGGTTTATACAATCTGGGTGTTGTTTTTTCCAAGACCACATAAGCACTGAGACCCTTCCACATTTTCCTACATTCCTTTCCATTTTCTTCAGACTGTTTCCCCACTGCCTGGCAGTGCTCACATCCAGGCTACAGTAAGATGTTTTCTGTTGCAGTTAGAAATGGCTGCTGCTGCTGATTCAGCATATAAAATAGGCTAATGGATGAGCTTTGGAATAGCCATTTTCCCCCAGGCTTGTTAATATGCTTGGTTTTACCAAGAGGGATCACATATATCCAAAGGCAAGTGGTAGCAAAAGAGAAATGCAAGGTACATTCACATCATGCAGCAGTGCTACTACCTGGAGCGCATTTCGGGAAAGATTCAGCATGTTATTGTTCCTCATTAAATGTGATGAGCTCATCAAGGCTTTTAATTAGTCAGCATGATGTGAATGACTCGTCAGACCTAATTTTAGCAGCCTAAAGTTAGCCAGCATTGCCACAAGAGTCATCTCATCTCATCTCATCTCATCTCATCTCATCTCATCCAACAAGAAATGGAGAGGGATGAACATTTCCAGGATAAACACATCCTATTGCCTTCAGCTCCCTAAAAAGCCAGAGGAAGATGGGATGAACTCCCCTGGGAATGCAGAAGAACAGTCCAGTAGCCACAGAGAGCCTCAACCAGTAGGCAAACCATTTCTTGATGGCTGAGGTCAGGTGAGATAAATCCCATTTTAGAGAACCACCTGATTCAGAGATTACCTTAGCATGATAATTAATCACAATGCAAATTAACTGTAATGATCAGGGGGAAAGGCATGATGAGATATTGCTTGTTGAATAATTACAGAGATGTGCAGAGGATGGAACTTCCATGGCACAGACAAATTCAAGACATTAACATTTTCCTCTTCTCCAAATTGAGCTGACAGCTGAGTATGTTGAGTTTCTCTGTGAAGGATCATTTTTACACAGTTATTTCAGATGAACACAAATATTCCATGTTGAGAAAATCACACTGTTTGGTCCCCAGATTGATCTTTGTCTTTTTAAAGAAGCACAGTACACTGAAAAGAAAAGCAAGGTTGCCATTCTGAAATGAAAGACATTCTGGTTTGAAATGTTGCACAGCTCACTCTGAAAACATGATCTTCTCTCTGAGGATCAACCTGATTTGATTTCAAACTTGAAGTCCCATTTTGAGTTCTGAAGAGCGCAAAGGAGCCACTTTGGCCAACCCTTATAGCTGTCAGAGCCACATTCCAAGATCTTCATGCAGCCCCAAGCTGCTGACACACCAAGTACCTCAAGCTGCTGGGGGAATGGCTCTTCTGGGAATGGCTCACGACAAGGAAAAGAGAACAGCTTGCCAGGATCTCACTGTTGATCCCACAGATCTAGGCAGGGTGTAAGCAGGTTTCCAAAGCTACCCAGTAATTCTGGGTTTAGTTACTCTTGACAGCTCACTCTCTCCTCCAAGATTCAGCAGTGTAACCCAAGGATGGGTACTTCATTTGCACTGCTGGAAAGGTGCAAAGAGAGAGTCATCATTTCTGGTGATAGTGAGGGAATTTCAGAGCCTCCTAGAGAGACTTGGAACCAGATTTCCACAGAAATTAGGCAGCTTTGAAAAAGCTGACCTAAAAGGCATACTACATTGTTTTTGTTCCCTGCTTAGATGATTATCTATCTCTGGGTATGTCCAACATTGGTCCCTGCAGGGTAATAAAGTTTACAATAAATTTGCTCAAGTACAGTAGCTGTCTAGTCAACCCCCATGTGAGCAGTTTGCTTGTGCCAATGCTAATCTGTTACTGATAGCCATGCTAAGCAGCAGGAAGCTCCTTCTAGCAGCTCAGCAACACATTGCACTGTGGGCACACTGTCAGCAAGGTTCATCATAGAAATACTTGTGCATAGGAGTTCATTGTTTGTGTTCTGAAAGCCATGATAGGAGAATCTGTTGGAAGTGACTGTGATTGCCCAAAACCCTGCTAGATTTGGGACTCTATTGATAGCCTACTTAAGGTCACAGCTGCTTTCTTATAAGAAACCTCTCCAGAAGGCTGTTTGACAGATGTCACTGGGTCTTCTGGATCTTCACAGCTGGTGATGAGGGCAACTGCACTAAATGACTTCTGGTTAGTACTGAATGGCTTCATCTCCAGTGCTGGTGTCTTTGCTTCTTTTTTCTGTGGCTTCTCACTTCGGTTCCATTCTTGCTCCTTCCGATCCAGCTGCATGGCACTGCAGTGAGGAGCATAAACCTCTGTGGTTTCTTCAAACTGTAAGCAATCCACCTTATAGTATTTTTTCTTCACATGTAAGACATCATTAAACCTATGGCCCCAAAGAATCTCCCTGGGGACATAGGAACTTCTTGACTGATGTGAAGTTCCTGTTGAATCACCTGTGTAGACAAAAGTGACCAAGATTTCAAAGTTATCCTTGGCCAGAGCTTTCCTGTCGAGACCATACAAGGGACTCTCACTATCAATCTCATGTACAACTGTCACTGGTGTCACAAGGATGATCTGGTCATTCAGCAACTTCAGGTCCTTGTATTCCATTGTCATTCTGCCCTCCTTGTCTTCCCTGTAGCGCAGAAGCTGAGCTCGTACTGAGCCCTCAACCATGTGGTTTGGCCGGAAGTCGCCGATGCGCCACATCAGGCAAAACTTATCATCCCTCAAGCCAACCACAGCATAATAGCTGAAACGAATGGTTTGGGCTCTTTTTCGAGCTGTGGCCATTTTAGCCAAGGCTGCTCCAATGATGAAGGTGTCAATAATGCAGCTTAATACTGACTGGAGGATAACCATGAGGATAGCCACAGAACACTCTTCCGTAACGCAGCGGTAACCGTAACCGATGGTCGTTTGGGTTTCAAGGGAGAAGAGGAAGGCTCCTGTGAAGCTGTGGACATTTGCAACACAGGGAGTTAGTTCTTCATCACTGAATAAATCTCCATGTTGGATTGCTATCAGCCAGAAGACTAGTCCAAAGAACAACCAGGAAAGAACATATGAGAGTGAGAAGATCACAAACATGTGACGCCACTTGATGTCCACCAGCGTGGTGAATATGTCCACTACGTAGCTCTCCCATTCCCCAAAGATATGTTTGAAGTAGACATTGCAGCTTCCATCCTTGTGGAGAAATCTCTTCTGTGATCTTTTCATCCCCCTTTCAGGGCTCTCTTGACAAGTGCTTCTGTAACTGATCTTATTTCCCTGGATGTTTACAGGCCTATAGCAACCACTCTGTTCATTCATCTTCCTCATCTCTGCCCCGTGGCATGGATTTACAGAACACACTCCAGGTCCCAGGAGCTATTTGTTTTCCTTGTTCATTGGAAATCTGTGAAAGAAAAGAAAAAATATATGTATTTTTGTTTTAATTTCTTATGCCAGAAGTGTGTAACACCAGATCTAAATCCATTCACTCTGTGGCCATCAGGAGCAACTTCATGGAAAAGTACAGACTCTGCCACTCCTTACACAACAGAACTCTAAAACTTGGGCCTGGAAATCTGAGGCAGCTAGAAATTCAAGCAGTTGGAAGTGTCCCTAGAAATGCTAACATTTGGTATGTGGATGAAAACAGAAAATCAAAAACCTTTGTGGTGACCCCACTGTGAGGACCTCTTCTAATGTTCTGCTGAAGTGCCATTCCCAACAGAATGGGCTCTCATGAGCAGACATAGGAATGTCATGAACCCTCCTGAAGTTTGCCAGATATTTGAGGTAGTTAATTATTAAGTTGTTGCATGTTTGGGGTTTTTTTCCCTCCATTACAAGAAGTGCCTCCAAACCCACCCTCCTTTAAACAGGAGACTTCAGTAGCACAGGCAGGCAAGTTCAGTGCTCAAGTGTTTTAAGCAGAGAATGTATCAAACACACAATCATTCTCCAGGAGCTGTGTTTCAGGATTGCCCAGAAAAACCTAGTCATGGAACTGAACTTTGCTGGACTAGTGCTAGAGAGACATATTTGTTCAATTTATAGAAAAGTATTTCCATTTCAGATGAAACAAAAAAGAAACCTCTCTAAGGCCTTGGAAACCTCAAATCCTTCCTTAAAATAAACAAACAAACAAGCAAAGGAAAACAAATGCAGTTGCCAAAATGGATTTGATTTCTTTATCAATGAGTTTGAAACAAACCTGCAGCCTGTGAATAAAACAATCTGTGGCTGACACAAGTTTAGGAAGTGATGTGAGCTAGGAGATTCCTCTGTCAGATGAGAGGGAGAATGGATCTCTTTGCAGATTGCAACCAGATGAACTTCAGCAGTACCCCAAGTGCTAGGCTATAGGTTTGATAACAAGAATAGCAATTATTATTATTATCTTGTCTAATGACAAGAACTTGAAGCTAGAAATTGAGAACTCAACAACTGGAATCTCCCCCCAAAAAAGGGGAAAGATTTAGCTGAAATAATCAGTTCCAGGATGCTTATGAATTACTTGTAAGATACAGCACTAAAAAAGGCAAATGCCTTTTCCTGCAGGTCTCCAGCTCACTCCACCACACCCCAGCTGCTAACACACAAAGCACTGACAAGTCAGAAGCAGGAGGGTACACACCTCACACAAGCCAACACTCATGCCAAGTGTCATGCTTCTAAATGATACCTCTGAATTTAAAACAAAAACCAATAAAGCTAATATATTTGAGGAAAAACTGTCATTATTCCTTCCAAAACACTGTAAGTTTTCAATGGTAAAATGAAAAGTCCATTTCCCATTTTGAAGCTGGTTTCACATGACAAAAATTCAGCTGGAAGTTTGCAATGAAGCCAACATATTCATGGAAAATAAAGTTAGAAAAAAAATAAAGAAAGTTTCCTAGTGGCAGTCTTTTTCCTCAGCTCTTCATTCACTTTGCTTGAGTATAAATGACTGCACACACTGCAAGGCAGAAGAGAGTCAGGCCCATAGAGTGTAATATATATTGGATGAACTAGATTAACAGACCAAGAACTCTTCTCTCATCCAAGGAACAATGACAAGCATGCATAGACACCATTCCAAAAACACTTAAAAGCCAAACATAGTTTCCATTTCTTTTTTTCTTTCCTTTTTTTTTCCTTTAGGACAGAAATGACTGTGACATATGGTGTCGTAGCCTCAGAATGTGGCCTTCATTAAAAAACACAACATTAATGTTTCCAAAAATACTTCTTGGAATAGAGTCTTTGGAAACATTCAGATGATTTGCTTTCCTCAGAGCTTTAAACAAACACTGCAGCCTAGTCTATTGAAGACTCTTGACCTAGCATTTTATAAGTCATATTTAACAACAAACAAAAACTGGAAACTGTTGCCTTGTGTTTTGTAAGAACCTCATAATGTGAGGTGTGAAAGGGAAGCAAATTGCCATCAGCAGCCAAGAGAATCTTAAATAAAAACCATACCTAGGCTCATGCTGGTTTTCTTATTGCCTGGTTCAAAGTACAGTTCCTTGAAAACACTCCCAAATGTCCTGGGACTCTAAAAGGGACTAAAAATTTCATGGACCAAAGGCTACTGAGTTGGCCTCTCACTGAGTTGCTGGGGTGTGGCCAGAGAAGGGCAAGGAGGCAGGGGGAGAGTCTAGAGCACAAGTGGTGTGAGGGGCAGCTGAGGGAACTGGGGTTGGTTAGGCTGAGGAAGAGGAGGCTCAGGGGAGACCTTAGCTCTCTCTACAACTGCCTGAAAGGAGGTTGGAGTGAGATGGAGGTTAGTCTCTCCTCCTGGGTTACCAGGGAGAGGACAAGAGGGAACAGCCTGAAATTGCACCAGGGGAGGTTCAGGTTGGACATTAGGAACAATTTCTTCCCAGAAAGAGTGGCCAGGCATTGGCCCAGGTTGCCCAGGGTACTGGTGGAGTCACCATCCCTGGGAGGGTTCAAAAAACATGTACAAGTGGCACTTCAGACATGGTTTAGTGACATGGTGGTGTTTGATCAAGGGTTGGTCTTGATGATCTTAGAAGTCTTTTCCAACCTTAATGATTCTGTGATTCCACTCCCTGCTGTTGCCATCAGTAAATCATCCTATTTCAAAGCTGGTATTTTGCTGATACCTTCTTTAGATTTTGGTGGTGCTGGCACTCTGGTTTTCCTAGAGTCTGTCACACACTGGAGACAACTTGGATTGTGAGGCATCCTGCACCAAGAACTCTGACTCAAGGTCTATCCTCAGTACAGGTTGTAGCAATATATGATCATGGGTATCCGTGCTGGGTTTTGGGCTGGTGTAAATGAAGCCATGTAAAGATGCTAGATTGGATTTAGCAGAGCAATAACAAGTATGTCTGCAATAAGAGGGAATGTGATGCAGAGCTCCCTAGACTGGAACCAAATAATCTAGCCCTAAAGCTGGATGAAGTAAAAAGGAATCTGTGCAGAGCACCACTACCAGACATACACTGCTCTCAGGATCTGAGTTAATCTTTCTGTGCTGTGTTGAAAATTGGATAGTTCAGAGCCATTTGTCATTGCTCAGTGGAGATGTGCCTCAGATGACCTCAAATCCCAGAAGTGTTTGAAAGTCTCAGGAAATAGCCTCTTCAGCCACTCAAAACCATCCAAAAACCTTAGCCAGTATTTTGGGTGCACACAAAGGTAAGACAAATCTGAACCTTTCCAAGCTACCTCCAAAAGCCTCTCAAGTGCAATACTAATCATGCATCAGAATTAATAACCCTTGTTGCCTGATGTTGCTCAGAACATTTAAGCCTAAAAAAACCCACCCATCCTTCCATGCTTCTGAATCCTGTGAGCCTGCATGAGGATTTCTCTCTCCTTCATTCCTGGGGACACTTGGAGGCAGGCACGCGATTTTCCTGTTCCAAGGGAGAGGCAGCGAGGCTCTGAAGCCAGATGTTCATCCCTCACTCTGCTCACACACACTGCCTTTTGCACAACAGTCTCAAGAGCCTTAGGATCATCCCCAAATTTGCCAGGGGATCACAGACTTCACAACCAGCCTTTGCAACTTCAACCTTAGAGCCATGTCAGAAATCTTCTTTCTGAAGCTGGAAGCCACCCCTCAGCCAGCCATACGGATCCCATTAAAGGTTCTCCTTACCTGGTAAAGATTAACAGAGAGGGTGGGGGAGGATTTGAAAACATTCTCTACTCACTAGAGCTCATGGATCTGTTGCTGCAAATGATTCTCAGATGTTGCCAGGAAGCATTTTCACCTTCCTCTAACACATAAACCCTCACCCTTTGTTTTTGGTCTTCATTTTACATTCTCTGGGTTGGGGTTTTTTTTTTTCCCCTTTATTTCTGGGCATGTTTGTCCACCTCATGAGTCTCCTCTTGCATGCTGTTCTGTTGAGCAGAGGAGAAAGTCTGCTGAAATTTGCAGTACTTTGGGTAATCATTTTCCTAAATGTATTTCCTCCTCCAAATAAAAAGCTACAGAGATAAAAATGGAGTGGAGAAGCTAGGCAGCATAGCAAGAAGACAGAAATAGAGAAATCCCAAATGTTTTATTTGAGTAAGTGGCAGAGAGGGCTAGAATTTCTTCTGTATACCCTTTAGACTCAGAATTCAGAAAATCAGCAGATATTCTTAGTGATCTTACTGTGTTGGATATTAAAACATGCTCAGGGAGATACAGAACTGCTCTAGAGAGCTGTGTCCCTGGGTTCTGCATGGTCAGCCTTCAAACTGGTATCTTTCAAAATTTCACCCCAGTGAGCTATGAGAGAAAGGAAAGGAAATTCCTGGATTTCCAAGGTCCTAAAGCAGCACAGTGGCAGAAATAGGAACAAACCCAACACCTACTTCTACATAGCAAGGAGCTACCACAAAGCAAACACTAACAGAAGCCTCTTGATCACATATCTTCTCAAACAGAGCAGCTGCACCAGAAGAACTTGAGCTCTTGATTTTCATCAGCTCAGTTAGGACAACAGTAACTTCAAAGCCTTAAGAACTGAGTTCAGCCTTTTCAGGACTTCCACTAAGTACAATTGCCCATTTCATCTTGCTATTTTGAGTTTAGGGCTCAGTGTTTTATGAGGATAATTCCCTATTTTACACCTTAACCTAACAAGCTGTTTCTACACCCATTTGATGACACTGTTTTTCCATTATGTAAACAAGTAGGGGTGAATATTTGTTCAGTGACAACTTCAGTCAACAGCCTGTTTGTCAAACATTAAGCAAAACAATGTGAAAATCTTGGTTCCAGAATAATTCTGTCCTGAGATGAAATCAAAAAGCAAACAACTCCCAACCTCCAAATGAGATTGGGAACTCTCGCTCCAACCCCACACACATGGAAGTGCATCTCCCTCTCTAGTGTCAGTTTAGCAATCACCTCAGTTCCCTGCTTCATTTCTGAAATGATCTGAAAGGTTTCCAGCTTTAGTCATTGTTGTGTAACCCTGGAAGGCTTTCAGCTCACAGGCAGGAAATGTGACAAGTAGAAACCTTTGGAGCTGCTTTGGGTTTGACTCAAATACTTGTTCCTCTGAAAAAAACCCAAAACCCCACCACCCACAGAACCTGAATCAATCTATTCTAGGACAGCACTGAGACTCTTCCTTCCTTCCTTCTTTTCTTTCTTCTTATCACTCTACTTTGCCCTAACTTCCCTTAATACTCAGAGTCAGTCTTTCTGCTCCTGCTGTGCACTCCCTACGCTGGGGCTGACACACACCATGACACACCATTGGTGGATCTCCTACCATGCACACCAGCTGATTGCCCCATGGAGCTGTTTGCTAGCCACCCCCAACATGTATGCTCCAGGACACAAGAAACTGTGCTTCTAACTCTCCTGTCTGCTTGGTTTCTAATTCTGATTACAGTTAGCCCACAAGATAGACCTATCTTGATGGGACAACATCCTGTGCAACATGCTCTAGAAGAACCTGGCCTGCCAGGGGGTTTGGACTAGATGATCTCCAGAGGTCCCTTCCAACCCCTAACCCTCTGGGATTCTGTGTGAATGCTGCCTCATCTTTCTAGCCTAATGCCCAAATCAAAGAGGCTGAGAACAAAACAGCACACTCCAGTGGAAGCTTCAATCTCAGAACTTTCTAGTCCTCTGAGGCTACTTAAGTGAAGCTTTAAAAAGGCTCAACTTTCCCTTTAAAATAGAAGTTTCCTTGGCTGACATGACTTCAGCTCAGATGACATGCAGAGGAGGCTGGCAGGTTCACCAACCAGCCACAGGACTCTCTCCAAGTGTCACACACTGTTCTGCAAGCATCACCTACCCTGATGCTTGGTGGGTTACAAGTTACCCCTTTCTTTGCCATCATTGTGTGCATATTCAGATCTTTCAACAGCAGAAGAGAAGACTGCAAATACAGAAATAAAACTTTGAATAGGCTAAGCACAGGGCTGGAGAAAAAAAGATATATCTTAGACTTCTTACTCAATGCCTCTGGACAGAGACAAGACCTAAAATAGCAATATAAAAGTGTTTGCTTACTACACATTTTTAAAGAGAGACATAAAAAGCACAGAGCATAAACCTTTGCACAGATTTTGAAGTCATGCAATAGTGTTGTAATCTACACTGGAACAACTCAGTAACAGATATATTGACATTTAATTCATCTAAGTGAAACCAGATCTCCTGAAAATAAAACCAACCAAAAACAAACAAACAAACAAACAAAAAAATATGGCCCCTGAAGTTTGAGAAGACTCTGAAAGTTGTAAGTTGCTCTTTGAAGAAGGCTGGTTGCCCACTTCAGAGCCACAGGACAGGTTAAAAGTGAACCAGACTCTGCTTACCACTCAAAGCAACTCCAAAAATCTAGAGAAAGCTGAAAATGTCTATTTTAATTTATTTGCACTGTATGTACTGCATGGTTTTAGCCAGGAACAAGCAGTGGAAACACTGAAATACCATAAGAAATGGAAAGTGCTGGCAACTTGAAACTCTTGATTTTGGGCCTCACTGCCATTCTTTGTCTCAGACAATTTGGCAGGGGTGAAACCTAAAACTGTTGACTCTCAGGACTCTCATCCTCTTTTTAACCCTCAGCTCTCAGCAGCTCCTGTACCAAGGTGCTCACAGTGTGCTCTTGACAGCTCAACACCCACATCAGCCTTCCCTGGTGCAGATGAGGGTGGGTGCACATGGCCCATGGGCTGGGTGTAGCTGGTGAGCACCCACAGCAGTGCTGGGCTGAGCTGGGATGGTCCAGGGCTGCCTTGATGAGCCAAGTCCCCAGCCACAGCAGGGAACAAAGCGAATGGAGGATGTGAGCCAAGCCTGACCCTGCTGTGTGCCTAGCAGAGGCCACATCTGCCACAGGGCAGCTGGGTCCACACAGGGTCACTGCCATCTCCTCCTGCCTGAAAATTCCTCCTTTTGCTTCACTTCCCATCAGCTATGAGCCATTTGCATTTTGGTATTGAGCTGATAGGACCAAAGAGTCAGCCTCTGCTGCCTCAGTTCTTAAAAATGGTGCATATCCATTAAGCTCATTAAGTTCTTAAAATGTTGGGACACATCCCAGACCTGAAAATCTACCAGCCAGGCAAACATAGAGCAGCTGAGAAGATGCATTTTATATCCAGTCATCTACCTTTGGAAGTCAAGAGCCAACCTATTCCTTCCTTCAGCAGGCAGCATCCCCTGGGCCTTAATGCAAGTTAGTTGGGAGGCAATTAAATCCAAGTGTTAGTGCTAATTATCATCTCCTCTTCCCCTGCCACACAGGGAAGGTTCATTTCACTACCTCTGCAGATGTGAGATGGTTCCACACATTGAACCTTAGGGGTTGCCTTCAGCCTACAGAGGCAGAGCAAAAAATGCTTCGAGGAACTTTTCCACCAGATCTTGTTGGCAGGGAGCAGCAGAACAGTTTGTTGCAGCTCTGAATAGGTCTGATGTAATACAATAATGTATTCAACAATAGGTAAGTGGCAGCTCCTGAACTGTGCCAGGATCAGATTAGCTCATGCTGACCACTTTGCTTTAACAGAGCCAACACCCTCAGCTCTGTTATTCGCCCCAGTTCAGTGCTGTTTCTAGCTCTTCTCAAAACACAACAGGTCATTAATTATGGAGGATTTGGGGGGCAGGCAAGAGCTGGAACTCTGAAAGGGTTCTTCCAGTCTCAGGAGCCAGTTCCTTTACGTCACACTCTGCAGTTCTGCTTCCTGAGGCAGAAAGCGTTCTCCTTTTTTTCCTGTTTTCTGGAGTACATTGTAAACCAGATATCCAGGGAAGGGCAGTGTGACACAAGAACGTGGAGTCACTGTCTCTCCACTTCTTCTCTTGATTCAAGTATGTCTGCAGAGTAAGAGAAGGAAGGAGGTACAGGGCTGTTCTCCTCGTGGCACTCCCATTAGGTCCTGCAGTCCTGTGTGCTTTGGTGCTCCCTGGTCCTGCAGCTCTCTGTGTGTGCACATCCAGCAGAAAACCAACAAGAGAAGAAAAGGTTATGTGGCTTTAACCAAAGGGTTATGTGAAGATCAGAGAATCCCTTCCATTGCCTGCACAAGTCTGAACCCTGCCAATTGCAAAGGCTGCAGCTTTGACAATGGAAAGCCTTGTGCTGGTGTCAGTGGAGTTTGGATCAGCTGCTCTGCTATTGTATTTCATATAAGGGATAGAACAGAATAAAGCTAAATCCCAAGTTAACAGCATGAGTGAGCTCTGTTCAACAGATGAGAGAAGGAAGCTGTGTGTAGGAAGCCAGAGGGTCTCTGACTTTTTGGTACTTTTCTGTTTTCCAGCCCTAGTAGAAAGTTCCCTAAGATGTACCCTGACACCAGCTCTTAACTCCTGAGGGCTATCCAGTGCACACAGGAACACCTGCAAGTTTCTACTGATCTCAGCTTGAGGCTACTGACCTCAGCAGAAAGTCCACTCTAATATTCAAGACCTGTCTCATCTCACCCAATAAAATATCTCCAGTGCCAATTCAGTGGCCAAAGCCTTTACAGTTGCAAAACTAAAGGAGGGTTTAGCAGTGAAAATATCATTTTGCATTACTTCTTTGAGGAAATGGAGGGGATAAGGGAAAAATACCAAAATAAAACATAAATAAAATGGATCACATCCACTATGACCTAACATTTTAGGAAATATCACCAAAAAAACCTCTGCTTCCTCAGCTTTCTAAACTGATTCCCAGACCAAAGAGATTGAGGTAAGTATTAGCTAAGGATCAGGACAAAAAGAATGTATCACTGCTTATTTTTTTGTTGTTGTTCAGGAAAAACACCCAAAATTCTGTGATTGACATTAGCACAGGCAGCCAGTCGAGCTAGGGAAATACCCTGCTTCAGGAAGCCAATTCATTAATTATTATTATTAAGGCAAAAAAATCACTACTTGCTCTTCAGCAGCTTTGCATGACTCTCATTTCTGAATCTAGGCACAGCAGAAGTGCATCTCTGAGGTGCCTAAATATGATTTTCTCTCTTGTCTGGTAGAGGATATCAGGTAGCTCCTGTGACTGGAGCTGCTCAGCCAAGCCTCAGAGTCCTCCATGGCATCCTGAGCTGCAGGTTCTTCATCCAACCCAAACCAGGTTTCCAGACTGGTCAGGCTCTAGATGTCACCACACTTTGGAAGGCTGGGAAATACATTAAATGGTTTCAGAGGGCTGAGGGCTGATCCAAATCCTCCTGAAGTCAGCAAAGGGGTTGTCTATGAGTTCTTGTTTTGGATCAGAGCTGACTGCTGAGTTTCTCAGTATCCCCACAGGCAGTGTCCCTCACTGCTCTTCAGAACTGACTTGGCTTGCTGGAATTCCAGCAATACTTTTGAGGGAACAAGGGCTTTTTGAAACCTTCATCTGCTTTGCTTCTCAGGCTTTGGCAGTATGTTGACTTTCCATCTTGTTACTTAACTCCACTGAGGTCTACAGGAAATTTGGGAATGGGATTCTTTCAGAGATGACTTTCAACACTTGGTAGAGCAGATGGCTGAACTTCTGTGTATACATCCTCCTGAGCCCCTCTCTCAGCATGGCTGCATGTGATCTGGAAAGGCAGGTTACCCTGAAACCCAGTCGTTGTTTATTCAGAGCTCAGGCTCAGCATGGTGTTGGCCACTCTTCTTTTCAAGTGTCATTCTCTTCCCAGGTTCAGTGGTGTAATTTACAGGATGCTGGTGTTTTGCAAGTCAGATAATTAAAATAATGTGGGATTGGAAAATCCTCTGTGTGTGTGTGTGTGCTTGGAGCACATGGTTAAGAAGTTTGTTTGGACCCAAGAGGGTGGCTTACATAACTTCATTTCTGGTCTCTTGAAGCTGTCCCATGGCTGATTCCTGATCACCTCAGTGGGTTTCTGAACACAGCAATTAGTATTTTAAGAACTGTGAAGACAGGCAGAAACTCCTCTTAAACCTTCTCTTTTCTCCCCCACCTTTGAAACATCATTAAGTTACTCATTCCTCTAAAGATGGGAACCTTCATCCTCAGTCAGAGTTTCATTTATGCCAGTGCCTTCTCTTTAATGGGGCTCTACATCAAATATTTAATGGGGTAAACATTATTAATCATTTTTTACTCCATATACAAAGTTTGGCCTCTCAACTCCATCCAAAACCATGTGTAGTAGACAGATTTAAGTGCTCATCTTCAGATCCTTTTCAATATTTGCAGCAATACAAACTTAGGAGTCATTACCCATATCAATATCCCATTCTTTAAGATTAATCTGTCACCTCTGAATCAGCATTTCTCAGATCTAATCCTCCTCTTTCTTCCCATCTTCTCATTTCTTAGAGCTATCTTTTGGGCATCTTCTGCATTCTCAAAGGTTGCTGAGAGAAGCTTTTATTTATGCTGTCCTCTCACTTTCCACACCATGCATGTGGCTTTGGTTGCAAGAGGCACTCACAATCCACCTCACACACTCTTGATGGAGAAAGCTTTAAATCTTGACCTGGTTTTGCTTTTTATTTGATTTGTGCTGTCTGCTACTCATCTTTTAAATGTAATTTCCTCAATATTTTCTTCTTTATTCAGGTACCCATGCTTTGACCACTCTATGTCAAACCTGCACTTGCCAGACTGCTTTGTCAGTAAATCCCCATGACTTATTCCATAGGCTCCCCAAGGAATGAACCCTTCAATCACAGGCAATCAGTTTCTTCAGCTCCTAAAGAGCTTGAGGGAGATCCCAGGCCAGGCACATGGGCTAAGGACCATCTAAGAGCTAAGGCATTGAGTTTAAATCTATGAAAAACATTCATGCATATGTTTAACTGTAAGCACATCATAGGAATGAACCTAAGCCTGCTTCAAATCTTCCTGAGACTGGAGCCAGAGAGGTAGGATATTGTTGAAGGCTTTGCAACAAACCACTGCAGGAATGCAACAAGCTGATTTCTCAGTCCCATCATAACAAATTTATTCAATCAACAAATCCCTCAGCTACTTCAGGGAAAGTTAATACATTCCTTTTTATTGTGGTTCAAAATATCTGATTCCAAAATTGGCAGTACTTATTAAAAGTTCACTTAAAAAAAAGGGATTTTAGGGGTTTTTTTCAACAGGATATTTGTCTTCCAGTGACTTGCACAGAGGCTGGCTGTGCCTCCCTCACTGCCCATGATCTGTGCTGCTATGGTTGCCCTCTGCATGGAAGATTTTCATGCAGCAGCCCCACTGACTGAAGGAACCATTTAGGGGAGGTTCAGCTCATTCCAAGATGTTTGCCATGAACCTGTTCAGCCAACCATGTTTTTCCTGTTTCACTTCTCAAAGGCAAACACTGTCAACAAGTGAGCAGATCTTATCAAGGTGATGTTAACAAAAATACATCAAATAAAAATCTATTGCACTACAAATGTCAACACTCTACCAAAAAAAGGTACCTAAACAACAGTAGAGTTGATTCTATTGCCAAAGCAATGCTCAAAGATTGTTTAGGGAAAGAACTTTTCTGGTTTTCCTCATAGGAGGTTGGAATGAGATGGAGGTCGTTCTCTTCTCCTGGGTTACCAGGGAGAGGACAAAAGGGAACAGCCACAAGTTGTACCAGAGGAGGTTTAGATTGCATAGGATGAAACATTTCTTCCCTGAAAGAGTTGTTAGGCATTGGCCCAGGCTGCCCAGGGCAGTGGTGGAGTCACCAGCCCTGGAGGGCTTTAAAAAGCATAGAGATGTGGTTCTTAGAGCCATGGTTTGGTGGCATGGTGGTGACAGGTTGAGGTTGGACTTGATGACCTTAGAGGTCACAGAATCACAGAATCATTAGGGTTGGAAAGGAGCCTCAAGATCATCTAGTCCAACCGATAGCCCTACACTACTCTTACCCCAGAATCATCCCCTGAAGAAACACATCTATTCTCTTCCAACCTTCATGATTCTGTGACCTGTGAAAGAAATGTCTCTCTCATCTGTTACACATGAACCTTACAGGGGTGCTGTCACCAGGGCCAGCAGCATGTCCAAGCAGAATTTCACTCTCTGCTTTGCAATTGGCTTTCACTGTCCTTTCATCCCCTCTGAATTACTTGGGATTTAGAGAGATGATTGGTCACCAAGGCTAAATTCAGAAGTGATAGATGCAGCCTAAGTGGGAGATGGTTTATCCTGTGTTTCTCCTGAGTCATTTTCACTCCTGTTTTCCCTGAGCAAACTGAATAAGCATCACTTTCTCCTGCCTTAAAGCCAGAGTCACTCAAAAGTCACACAAATCCGTAGGTGATTAACTAAACCCCAAATCACTGTCAAGGCCTTGACAAGGTCCAAATCACATGTCCTTGGCTTGGTGGCATTCTTCCTCAGGAACATTTTGTATGGTGCTAAGCTGTATTCACTTCATCCTGGAAAGGTCTTCAGGGAATGAAGTCTGTGAAAAACATCAAGTGATGTTTCCCACAGAAAAAACCAAGTCACACCACTGGGGTGTCTTGGGCTGGGAGCAACTGCAGCCCTGATTACGCTCAGGAGAGAAAGTACAGATTAAAGAGGTGAAAAAGTAGCCTCAAAGGTTCTGAGAGGAAGCCAAAAGTACAGTAACAAAGGGAATGCAATCTGAAAACAATCCTGTCCCAAAACATCCGTGGAAAGAAGCGAGCATGACTCTCCAGTCCATATAAATGTTAGCTAGATGAAGTTATCTCCCAGCTCCTGCCAGCACAAACATCAGTTAGGAAGCTTGACAGCTGCACAGCAATTAGGAGAGGAGCTTGTGTTTACTCATGTTTAAAGGCAGAAGCAGCAAGTGGGTTCCAGCAACATCATGACGTGTGTTGATAATTATGATCTTATGCCATTGATTTGGTCTTCATGTGTTTTTCAAATCAGGACTGGAGATCTCTTTGTTCTCCTGTGTAAAACTCAGCTTTGAGGTCATTCTTCTCCTTACACACCCTTGGCTGTTTATGAACATCCTCACAAAACTCAAAGCCCATTTCCCATCGAGGAAGACAAGAAACAGGTTGTGTCATTGTCTGGCTCAATTGTTCTTCATAACTACCTAAGAATTCCAAAGAGGGGAATACTCACCAGCTTGAAGCTTTATTGTTGTTAAAGCCTCATATCAACAAAGAAAGGATATGCATGGCACAGTATGATTGAGGGGAATCTGCTTTTCCTATTAAAGGAAGATTAATATCCTCATTATATCTATTGATCTATAATCTTTACATCTATCTATTTGGGAGGAGAATCAGTAGAAGGTTCAATGGGTTACCCCCCTACAATGAATGTTAAAGGACCTATCTGCTATCTTGTCACCAAAATAGCTGCCTCTAGAGATGTGCATGTGACAGAGATCCCTTACTGACATCCCCAAAGATGTCAAGCCTTTTAAGCTTTTGCCTTCAGGACAGAGGGGCAGACTTTGGCACCCTACCCTGCCATTTCCTTAAGGCTGCAGGAAACAGCTTCTCTTGTCCTGATCTTATGCACTGCTGCTCCTAGCTGTGGCTGCATTTTATTAGTGCAGG
The DNA here is from genome assembly GCA_013399015.1 of Galbula dea. Lineage (NCBI taxonomy): Eukaryota > Metazoa > Chordata > Aves > Piciformes > Galbulidae > Galbula > Galbula dea. Next base: position 4,310,919 of record VWZX01004773.1, on the reverse strand, counting down.
CAGCACTCTGAGACCTGTCAGAATAAAAGGATCCTTATTGCAGAGGTTGGAAGAATGTCAGCAGAAGGGATGAAATATTGCCCCATGTCCTTGCCATATTGAACAGGGAATCTTTTCTTCCAGTGTTGGTTTAGGACTTAATCCTGTAAGCTCTTGTCTGTCAGCAAATACAATCAGGTTTAAGAGCATGAATAGTCATCCTAGAAAACACTGGAAACTATTTTGTTAGTGTAAAATTAAGGAAGTGCAGAAGTTCTCCAATAGACTTGGACCAGAGTACTCAGCACCCTGCAGAAAGGAGCCTTTAGTTCTTAGAACCATTTATTGTGTCCAGAAGAGCCATTCATTAGGGCTTTGTGCAGGGAGGTTGAATTTCACTCACATGGAAGATATTCTTTCTAACCCCCTCCACTCCCCAACCCTGAGACAGACAGACTCTTTGGTTGATTTGGAAACCAAAATGATTAATGACATTTTACAAGTTTTTCCACTAACCAGATTTCAGCTGAAGCCTGTCACAAGCTAAAGAATATGCAGGAATGGTGTCAATCTGATGTCACAGATGGCAATAAATCCTCCTGTACTGGATGATGGTTTTTTCCCCCATTGAAATGCTTTGTGACCTATTGTCATCCCAGCAGAACCACATTCCACTGGCTCTTCAAAAGGTTCTGATTTCACTCTCGGTTGTCACCAGGGCAACTGCACCTCAGTCCAAAATTCTGCAGCACCAATCCTTGAACTCAATTTGAACAGGCTCATCTAGATAAAGCAAAGCACTAATTACTTAGTCTCACTGAAAAAAAGACTAAATCAAATCGTTCTGAGACCAAAATAACAGAAACTTGCAGAAGTTGTAAGTTCCTTTGGGGAATAGCTAGCTGTGGTGACAACAATACCATGAAAAGATTAATATCCTTAGTCTATCCAGAGCAAGAGTGTACTAGAAATCTCACCACAGGCCACTCCTGGAAAGAGTTCTCACTCAGCTGTGGAAAACTAAAAGGATTTTCATTAATAGTCAAACAGCTGGTTAAGGCTTGTGAGTGGAAATAGAAATGTCTGGATTTTCCCCTGGAGATTTCAGGTGCAAAGCAGGCTGTGCTTTATGGCATCTCCTTTTCTATGTCTAAAGTGAATATCATCTCAGTTGTTCAGATCTGAATAAGATTTTGGAAAGACCTGGAGACCTTTTGTGTTCAAAGTTGCCTCAGGAATGGAGACACCTTCAGTTCTCCCACAGGGAAAATTTCCAGCTAGCCTTCCTTTTTTATCCAGCTGAGTCTTCATTTCACATCACCCAGTGAATCTCTCTCTTGCTTGTCCTTTGGGGTGGAGGAAAACTCATCTGAAAAGTTGGTTGTTCACTGAAATTGCCTCTATTCAGTTTGCTTCCCAGGCTGCTGACTTTGTATCAAATGTCAACTCTCAGATCTTCTCAGGCTGACAGTGACCTACTATCTTCTACCACGTTGACAGCAAAGAGAAACCAAAAAATCCAATGCTTCCTTAGCTGAATCTTTCCACAGGAAATTAAGGGCTGAAACACTCTCCACTCTTCCTGTTTTCCACTCCAGCATCACCATGAATAACATGTGAGTAGCTGAAGCATATTCTTCCCTGTCTGCACTCTCAGAACACAAACTCAACTGCTTTAAAAGAGGAACTAGTGCTGCTATCATGACTGCAAAATAGAATAAAAGGACCAATTCGTTGTGAAAAGCAGTACCATGACTTCTTGGGTTACAACTGTGTTGTGAGGCTAGTTAGTGAAGTCTTTGCAGATCATGAAGTTAACTCCTTTCCTTCTTTCAGTGACTGATTTCTGTTACTGTAACCAGCAGGAGGAACGTTTAACCTCACCAAAACAGAAGCCTTTGCTGCTGCTTCTCCATCTCCTATGGTGACTTAAAAAGCACTTCCCTCTCCATTCTGACTCTCATAGGAAAGTTTATAATAATATTACAAAAACCACTACCTGTAAAAGAATTCCTTTTGTGTATTAAAAGCTTATAATCTCCCTCTGTATCACCATCCCCATGGAGAATGAGTCAGGGGTCATGAGAAACACCAGCTCAAAGTTCCCAGGAGACCAGGCCACCAGAAGAAAGGAAACTGAGGTAACACAAGGACATTGCAAACTCTTTGATAGGAATGGTCTCATGGACAGACCACCTCAGAGACCAGCCCTGTCTAATCTGAACCACCTCTGCCTTCTTCCTAGGCTCACAGCTCTGTTGTGGCCACTGCCATGGCAGAAGAGCTTCAATCCAAAGCTACAGCACAGACACAAATGTTTGAGGAAGTTTAACAACAAAGAAGATGCAGAGGCTGGTATTAAGGAACCAGACCCCTGGCAAGGCCACTGCAACCCATGCAGTCAGCAACAGCATGACTCCAGTGTCTTCCTCTGTCATCTTTCAACTCATCCTGGCTGCCTGGTTAGTGTTACCACAGGTTATCTTCAGCAGGAACACCTTGGCAAGTAGGGGTGAGAACCCTGAATATCCAGCAAGGAAAGGAAATCCTGTCCACCAGGTTGCCTTCTCTGTGACCTTCCCAGAGCCTCAACCTACTGAGAAAGATCTTACAGAGTGTTCAGTACAGTTTAAACTGTTCAGGATTTAGCAATACAGAAATAAGAGCAGCTCTGAGGTGAATGAACAGAATTCTTCCTTTCTCACCTTTGTTGGTGGATTTTCAGGGCAATGTCAGGGGTCAGAACCTCCCTGCAGACCCCTTAGACATACAGGTTTGTACACAAGCACACATTCATCCAGCTCCTCACATGCAGACACCCAGATCTAACAAAGTTGTGTCTACTCTTGAACTTCAGCCCCTCACAGCTTGGCTCCCCCTACCACAATCACTCAGTAAACTGATTGCCCAGACCAGGCTCATAAGGCAGGCTCTGGGGCAGGATGATTCTTCTGACTCACACCCATTTCAGCCAAGATTTCTCACAGTCTGTAACCTTCAATTTCCTCTGGTATGAGCTAAAAGTGCCTCTGCCTCTCTGCCCTCCTAACTCAAGAATTCATGCAAGCAATTTTGCTCCACCTGAACTTTATTCCTCCTCTGGTAACAACAAGGTGGTTAAAGCCCACCAGAAATGGTCAGACAGAGATGGAAGAGCTGCCAAACTGGATCAGACCCACAGACTGTCTGGTCTTGTATCCTGTCTCCACCAGTGGCTAATATCAAGTGCTCCAGGAGAAGGTGTAAGAGCCCTGCAATAGGCAGCTTTGGAAGAGTTTTCCTCCTCTAACAAGTTCTTATCCTGATCTTCAGTAATTAGAGGTTGGCCTCAGCCCTAAAATTACACAGCTTAATATCCTTCCCAAACATGGACTCATGCAAGCACTAGAGCTCTGCCTCTTTTCAGTAGTCAAATGAACACAAACTCTCCTTCTGAATTTCAGGGAGAGAAACTCTTGTTTCCAAACAGCAGCTAACAAGCTGCCAGGTTACATGCAAACCACACTGCCAGTGGAACAAGATAAACACTTTATTCCCATACAGGTTGTTTAGTTAACTTAAAACTCTCTACAGTAACAGAATTTCTGTTTACATGTACACACACAGAGAGAAGCATAATGAAGGGAATGAGAAATGGGCTTTACCTTAGTGCCTGCTGAGACCTGAAAGAATCTCTGCTTCACTCTTTTCTTTTTCTCTGTCTCTCTCCCTGTCTCTTGCATGGCTGGACTGACAGGTTGGCAGAGCTGAGAAGGACAGGTTGGGTTTGGTTTTTTTAGGCACAACTCCTCCCCCTCTCAAAGAGAGAGAAAGAAAGAAAGAAAGAAAAAAAAAAAAAGTAAGACTGAGCAATGTTCAGAGAACATCCCATCCTTTCAGCACAGCAGAGCTGGGGAGAAATATGCTCCAGCTGGGAGCCCAGCAGATCTGTTTTGCTCAAAAAGGCTCAGCTCTACCTTGCCATGAGTAAGAAGCCACCTGAAGATTTACCCCAGGAACTAATCTGACCCCAGACCTTTCCTATTTCTCTGATAACTGACCCAACAGATAACTGTTGCCCCATTAAGGCAGCTTTGGCAAGAGGATTTCTGTAGAAGTGGAAAGGAGCTTTTTGCATGCAGCACAGATATCTTTGGGCCTTGGAGTTTCTCCTTGTATCCCACCACTGCTACCTTTCATAAAAGCCACCAGTATCTGGCTGAAGTCCTCATTTGCTTCCCCAGAAACCTCTGCTGCTGCTAACCAACCTGCAGTGACAGCAAGAAAACCCAACAGGTTATTTTAACCTCCTGTTCTAGTCCATCCTCTGATTTGGTTGCACAGCCACCAGCTCACCTTCTGTCATCTGAAACGTGACAGTAAACCCAAAGAGCTGGGAGAGATCTTCAGCAGGCCACAATGGCCACAAAAAAAAACCCCAAGAGGTCAATGGAAAAAGAGGTGTATGCAGTACAGAGCAATACTGTGAGTTGTCTGCTTCCACAGGGGTTCTGGCTCACCTAAACAAAATGCATTCCTGGGAACTCCTGCTACTACAAAATGGTTTAGCTCAGCCCATTAGAGAGTGTTACACACAGAGTGCAGATAGTGAGTTTACCCTGAGCCTGTCAACAGGGTCTTCAGATGTCAAATGAACTTTGCCTGCTTCTACTTCTGTAGCTGCTGCTTCTGCCTGTGCCCACCTGGCCACTGAGCAATGGGGACCTGTTAATAAATGCCAAGAAAGAGAAGCCAAGAGGCTGGTGACTGCTGATGAAATAACTTCTACACTCCCAAGTTCTTGCAATTTATCAGAAGAATTGAGAGGGAAGTGACTGTTGCACTCCGACACTTCTCCTAAGATGATAGTTTGGGCACAAATCTGCATCTTCTGTGGGCTGCTCTCTGCAGAGTTGCTGTCTCTTCCTTACCCTGCTGTTTCAAGCAAGCATCCAGTAGACTAATGACAGTCATCTGTATAAATCTGCCTCACAGGCTCCTTGAATAGAATCCATCTCTCCTCTGGCTCAGATCTGCAGCTGGTTTATAACAATGAAGTTTCAGACTTCATTCACCTGCGTCACTGCTGCTGGCATTGCAGTGCTCAGTATGCAGATAAGCAACAGCTCTGCAAAGCCACAAGTGTTCCAAAACCTTTGGAAAACAACCAGGCAGTTCAATGGAACATTATGGTGAACTAGATCAAAGGTGAATTCAATGGGTGTCACACAAAGCCACTGTGACATCATATGTCATAATCTCCAGCTTCACCTCCTGCTAGCTCAGCTTTTCCTTGTAGACCAGGGAAGGGCCATGTCCTGTTCCAGACCCAGCTTCCATTCCTCCCTAGTCTCCTGCAGAATGCATTTGCTTTCTGTCTCTTCTGTCAGGCAATAGTTCTCAAATTGTGTTCAGCTCCCTACTTAAGATTTCCAGAGAGATAACACAAGTGCTCAGAAATCTTTCCTGACAGCGGAAGAAATGAACTGAATCCAGACAAAACTGGCCAAGGCCAGCACCAAAGTTCAGTGATAATGAATCATGGCTGAATGCACCAGTGCCTGCTGAGCACCTCGATGAAGTGAGAAACTGTTCTTAAGGTTACAGCATGGGAACAGTCTTCATGTTTCTGCCTTAATTTCTAATCCAGATGGGATGGGGATAAGAATGTATTAGCATGAAGTGCATGCCAGTCTCAGTGTTCCAGTACCAGAGGTAGATTTACTAGCAGAGATCCAGCTGTAGCTTGCTTTGGCACTGATCTAGAAGTCTTCTCAGTCCTCCCTCCCCAGCATGATGAGGCTGGAGATCCAGATCCTTCTGAAGATTTGCAACTTGCAGAATCCTTAGGAAGGCAAGGTAAATCCAAAGGGGTTTATTGTCTGTGCTGACTCCTGTTACCTTCCCCAAAGAGCTAGGAACTAAAGCACATCCAGTACAACACTCCTGCTTTACCACTGGCATATTGACCCCACCTGGGCTGGCCAGCATGTGGGCTCCTGGAGGAGGAGAGAAGCTGAGCAGCATTGCAAGGAGGGAGAATATGCCACTCTCCAGCTATAACTTCCTGCTCAGTCCCAATCCAACCCTGTGATGCAAGACTGGAGTGTGACATGTTTGTGTGGCTAGGCTGTGTCCCCTCCAGGAGCTAAGGGTTCATACAAGCCAAGAGCTGGCCCATGGTTCTTAGCAAACAAGCATTGCTATGAAAGCTTAAAATCAGTCAATAAATCCACTCCAATTAAGTACTACAGCAAGGTCAGGTTTCTTGTTTTTCCTGTTTAACTAGCAAGTTTCAGGACAATTTAATAAGGAACCTTCAGAGCACATCTCACAGCAGAAAGGTTGCAAAATTGCATACAGCTTTGGTTTACTGTGCTCTATTAGTTACACTCCCTATAAAACAAACCAACAACAACCAAACCAACCAACCCAAAAACCACAGACCCAACCAAAACAAACAAAGCCCCCACAGCAACAAACAATCAAGAGGAAGGAATATGTCTCATCAGTTAGGAACTGAATCCCAAATGCCTTGATGTCAATGATGAGATTCCCATGGCTTTCAACCAGCTGCGGATCAATACAATCAATCTCAGAGTAGTGTTTCCCACTGCTTTGCAGTTGGGCTCCTTATGCCCTGCTCCCCTGGCCTGCTTTGAGAACATCTGCTTCAATGCACACTGAGAGTCCTTTGTCTTTGCAAGTTTTGTGGGCAAGGATAACTGAGCAGATGTCAATCACACTGGAGCCACTGAGACATTGCAAAGAGGGAATCAAACCTTTAACCCACATTTCAATTCCCAGCTTTTAGCCTTTGGGAGGGTGGAACACTCAAACAACCTTGCAGTGGTCACTGATCCACATCCATTACCTCAAAGCACAGCAACAGCATGCCTAATCCAGGCTGCCTTTCTGCAAACAAGCTGAGCCTGTTGCTCTAAATTTCCATCTATTTAAAGTTCAAACTCTCTTTTTAATATCTATAAACTACAGGTGCTTAAAGTCTGACAGGGAGGTGAGAAGCTCCCCGCAGAGAAGAGCAGCAAACAGGACAAGGGATGCTATCTTCAGTGCTTACAAACTGGTGGCCTGTGACAATCATCACAAAAGCTCCCATTAATTAGAGGGTACAGATAAGGCCTGTGGATGTCACAGACCCTCTGGCACCTCTCAGAGGACATTCAGACTATTGGGAGCCACAAAAGGGCTCTAGCCCTTTTAGATGTGCTATGGCACAGGGAGAATATTTCAGTCTGGGGACTGACTAATTCACCAAGAAATCAGCTGGCCAGTGTGGAAATAATTTTGACTGAACTGAGCCCTTAGGTATTGCATTAACTGGATCTCTAGGGAAGGATGTGGATTATTGTAGCTGAATAGAGCCCTTATTTATCAGATGGAAAAGGTTAATGTCATTTCCTTTCCTTTCCTCCATGGTTTTTCTTACCACATCACCATTTATGGATAGCATGAGGTGCAGACAGTGTAAGAACATGTGCTTGATTGTTTAAATGACCAGAGCTGTTACTTTAACAGGGGGACAGGGGGGGAGTGAAGGGGGTAAGAAATTAAGATTTCTTCTAGTTTCCTGGGGGGAATTACAGGGTTAGGAAACATAAAATATTGAAGAAAGGAAATGGGCTTGTGGAGCACCTGGTCTTTGGTTTGACATCCAAGAGTGCCTAAGTGAATGGGGAAATTTTTGCATTCTCATCTACTGTGTGTGCATAATAAGAACCAGGATCAAACTAATCTAATATCCTTATTTGATACTTTATAAAGAAAGAGTGCATTAAGAAAGGTCTTTTTTGTTGTTGGTTTTTTTTACTCCTTAATGAAGTTTAAATACTGGTAAATTAAGTTCTACTAATAACTACTCTGTGCCCTTTTCCAATTTGCCTCTTGAGTTTCAATAGCTGTTGACCTGAAGATAAACATCAGAACAGTCAACTATCTATTATATGCTTTACTAATGATGTCAACAAGGCAATTCTAACACCAGCTATGGAGACAATTTCCATGGCAATAAGACTGAAAGCAGTGAAACCTTTAGATTAAGAGAAGAAACCTTTTTTTCTGGTAAAAGACTCAGGAGGACTAAGTGTATTTTCCTGTCTCTAGCAAAGTATATCCTTAGGTAAGCCACTTGGACATATCCTTCTAGCATAGTAACAAAGATGCACCTAAGATGGACCTGTCTGCTGTCAAAGTTCAAGAGGAGGATGATCACTTCTGACCATTTAGGAATTCCAGGATGTCAGGACCTGTCTCCCTGTATGAGCTGACAAAGAAAGATGAGTATGGCATTTGTGTTATGCTTCTGAGTACAGCCCTTCCTTCTTCTCAGTGTCTAGAGGTATTCAAATCTCTTGACATAGGTGGCATATTTCTTCTTGTCATGCTGCAGGTAATAGATGGTTTGAGTTCTTCACCACCCTCTTTGTTTCCAGAGCCGTCTGTAGAACTTAACTCCATGCTAGGCCCCATAAGGAGACATCATGTGCTGGTAGATTCTGAGGTAAGCTTTCTGGCCCCAGCTTCCCATCTGTGAAACTGAGTCAGTAGCATTACCTTACCTTGCAGAGGTGTCTTGAGGACAAAAAATTAATATCTGGGGGCACTGCAATGGGGATAGCTAATTCCAGCTCTGAATGAAATGAGGAGAAAGATGCCCATTGACTTATATGGGATTAAGAATGAGCTCTTATTCATTTTTACATGAGCCACTGAACAGCCATTTGAGGATAACTATTAATACTTGTGCAGTTAAACAATCAGCATCTAAGTTAGAACAGAGTCAACTAATGTAGGTAGCTAAGGCAACCACAATGTGACTCCTGAGTTGGCTTCACAAAGTGAGTATTTGCAGAATATGAAAAGAAGCTCATGAAAAAGCTGAGTGCATCTGTTCTGACTCTTTTTTTTTCCCCCCCATGCAGGAACAGCTTTCCTGGACAACCAAGCAGTAAAATATTACAGCAAATAGTCTTTCACATAGAGCCAACCTTGACTTTGTTATAATTGCTATGTAAATATAATCCCACTCATCAATTAAATGCTACTCTCCTGTGCTGGAACATTATACATGTTCATTGAGATGGAATCCCTGTCAATTCAGTTTGCTAACTCAGTATTCATGTGCATTAGCCTTGGAAAAGAGAATGTGATTGCTTGAATAAATTCAGCCACTGCCTCCTGCATCCCTGTATCAGGTGACACGCATCAGTCTGACTCTAATACGGCTTCAGAAATGTGTTGCCATGGAAATCCTAAATATTCAGTTCTTGGCAGGGGAATTCAAATGGAATACCTGATAAATAGAAATAGCCCAGCTCTTGCCAACCACATAGCTCACCCCTAGATCATAAGATGTTACTGGCAATCAGTAAACTATTTTTTTTCCTACATTACTTGAAGAAGTCTTGGTTTTCACTAGCATTTGTGCTTCTAGGTTCCAAATTCCTTAGAGAGTCAGGAAATCTCTCCCAGAGCTGCCCACTGCATAAGGACAATCTCTCCAGTGAGGTTCCATTGCTTTGGAGCTGTCTGGATCCAACCAGTTCCAAAGGCCAGAGGGTAATTGTTAATGGTCTCTGACTGCTTAGGTATTGCTACTCAGCAGTAGCCCTTGCACTCAGGATGACTTGTGCTTTCCATCCCCCTGCACCACCCACACTGGGCCAGCCAGGGTCTGACCTCTTGTTTTATGCTTATTGTTCTGTGTGGCTGAACATTTGTAATAATTCAGCACAGTTCTATAGCTTTGCTGTTTCCTAAGCATGGTTGCAAACTTTACAACCCAAAATAGAACCCATAAATAGATTTCCCTCTTGGGCAGAATCCAGCAGCTGTTTGACAACATACAACATCTCCCTGCAGCAGTTTAGCACAAGAAGTAATGTGTGTCAGACCTAATTAAGCTGGAGGCAATTCAGGCTGGAGACCAATTCTTTGCTCTATGTTGGTAAAGAAGCACAACAAAGCATTACTGGAGGCATGAAGTACTACTGTAATATTTAAAATCTCAGTAATTGTTAACTAGGGAGGAGAAATTAAATTCTAAGGAGCAGAGTGGACATTGTCCATAGACACTGAGGTGCTGGAGTGTGTCCAGAGAAGGACAATGAAGCTGGTGAAGGGTCTAGAGCACAAGTGTTGTGAGGAGCAGCTGAGGAAGCTGCAGTTGTTTAGTCTGAAGAAAAGGAGGCTCAGGGGAGACCTTCTGGCTCTCTACAACTACCTGGAAGTTTGGAGTGAGGTGAAGGTTGGTTTCTTCTCCCAGGTAACAAGAGATAAGGCAAGAGGAAATGGCCTCAGGCTACACCAGGGAAGGTTCAGTTTGGATATTAGGAGAAAATTCTCCCCTTGAAAGGGCTGTCAAGACCTGGCCCAGGCTGCCCAGGGAAGTGGTGGTGTCATCATCCCTGAAGAGACTGAAAAGGCAGATGTAGATGTGGTGCTGAGGGTAATGGTTTAGTGCTGTTGGGATTATGGTTTGACTCCATGATCTTAAAGGTTTTTCCCAACTCAAAAGATTTCATGACTCTACAGTAAAGCAAGCTTTGGGTCAGGAACACAGTTTTGAACACCTTTTTCTCCCAGAAAGCGCTGTAGAAGCACTTTGTCACGGTTCCCTTGCTGCAAAACGACTCGAGAGCAGCAGGAGCAGTCCGGAGAGGGCCAGGAGAGGTCTCGGAGGGGAGCGGTCGGCGAAGTGGGTGGGATCGAGACAGACGATGGGCGGGGACCGCAGGTGTCAGGGCCGGGACCGAGGAGAACCGGAAGGACTAGAGGGGACCGGGGTGGGGACCGTGGGTGTCGGGGAGCACCAGTGAAGACTGGGAGGTCCAGAAGGGACCGGGAGAGCCAGGGCGGACCGAGGGCTANTCTCCCTCCAGCCGGAACAAGCTGAACCTTGGTCGGGATGGAGAAGTCACCAAGGACATCGAGGAGGTGTCCCGGGGATAGGTAGCAGCTCGAACTCGGTTCCAGCTCTGATCCCAAAGCTTCCACCTGAGAGCATGTCCAGGACTGGGACCTGCGAGCTCTGCCCGCTCCTCCCGAGCTGGATTATCTCCTTCTTCTGCGGCGAAAAGGAGAGAAAGGAAGAAAATGCCTTTCTCTCGGTTTAGGTTTCAGATGATTTCGTACTGGAAAACAAATTAACCTAAGAGGATTTTCTGAATCTGAGCTAAGAACAAAAGACAAGGTGAAAGCGTCTGAATGTTGAAAATGTGCCAAAGTCCTGAACAAATAAATCCTTTTTCTCCATGTTGTCTTACCAAGAGCTTTCATCAGCACTAAGAGAATATAGTGAAAAGGTGCTTTTTAAAATTGTTTTGAATTAACAAAAGAGATTCTTTAATAACCTGTTTTCAGTTTAAAAAAAAATAAAAATTGATTGTGCTTTCTCCTCCCCTCAAAAAATGTCTCTGTGCACAGAATTATGCCAGAAGAAAACTAAGCAACCGTGGAACCTGTGGATTCAATCTGGCAATTTAGGTAAAACTGTAATTTGGATTAATGAAGGTTAGAACTTCATTTGTCTAAGACACATCTCTGCTATTCCCTTGAACATTAGTAATTTCATTTTTCTCCGAGTGGTTCATACTCCACTATGGCAGAATAATCTGCCTACAAACGAAATAAACTTAGCCCATTGCCTGGTGGTTCATTGTTTCAGGTTGGGTCTGGAGAGAGGAAACAGCTGTCTTTAGAATTGAGCAAATACCTGGGAATTTAATAGCCTCTTATGACACCAAAACTATTTGGTATGTGTATTTTCAGGCAAGATTTTTTTCCATCAAAGAGAGAGAAATTTAAGTTTCTGTTCAAAATCAGGATCTCCATAGTATTCTACTTTCTGTGTTATACATTTAAAACATACTTATAGCTAGCCAGAAGAAACATTGAAAAGAAATGTTTCTGCTTCTACTGAGAGAGGAAATTTCTAAACAGTGGTGGAAAGGTTTACCTAGAGGACTGGATTTCTCTTCCTCCAACAGAGTTTGTCATTTACATTTGGCAATTTTCGTGCCTTTGTGCTGAACAAAGCAAAGAACTGTGCTGAGCAGATTAAGGAGGAAACAAATCTGCATCAAGATGGGTTGTAAACAGGAAAATATTCTTATCAGAAAAACCTCTCTGACACCAAGCTAAACACACCAGATACAACCTGCACATGGCAAAGGATAAGACTGAAGATCTCTAATGTATGATACTGCAGAGCATGAACTGCACCAGCCTTGTATATCCTGTAAACTGCAATGGATTTAACAAAGGTGTGAAACAATCTTATCTGCAGTCACTGCTTTGTATGTGACTTGTTTTGTGTTTCAACACAGAAGAATAATGCAATGCTTTGGCTTAGTGGTGGAAATTGATGTGGGTTGTCAACTGAAGTATGGTAAAAGTCTAAGGTGCCCTTACTGAATACTTGCTCCTTATGTTTGAGTCGGAAACTGTCTCCTTGGCATGTGTTATCAGGCACAGTCTGTGTGCTTGGTTCCAATTATCATAAAAAGTAAACAGATACAGTTCAGACTGCAGAATCTACTTGTCCTTCCCCAACATCTATTGCTTTTCTCACTTTCCACTGCCCCAGAGTTTCCTTAGGTGCCTCATCCTTTGACTTAAAAGAGGAATGCTGCTATATGACTTCATAAAAGCTTTGCCTGCAAAGCTCAGAGATCCTAAGCAGCTCTGATAGCATAGCAAGAACTGAATTGCCAGTAGAGGTGGGGGAGTCAGAGAGACATTGTGATTTGATCTATCATCCACTGAAGTCAGTGGAAGTATTCTCACTGACTTTTGTTGACAATGTCAACAAAAAGAAGGAAAACACCAGAGATGTTTGTGTGATATTTTCTCCAATTTGCATTTTCTAGGTCCTACCCATAACACCAGTTCTGCTCTGGAAGATGCAAGGCCACATATGGTCTCATGAATAATGATTAAGATGAAAAAAAATCCTCCTTAACCAGAAGGAAAAAGCACTGAGCAGCTTTAAGCAGTGATTGTCATATGCCAACCTCTCATGCCCCTAATAAATCTGCATTTGATTGTCAGCTCTAAGTCCTTAAAGACATTGTAGAAATGGGGCAAATCCTCTTGTGGAATTTACTGACTGAAAAAAAAAAAAAAAAGAGAAGCAACATAATTCCATTTATTTTAACATCATTAGATTCTGAAAAAGAGATCCTGATCATATCATGGGATAGTGTTATTGTTATTTCTGTGCCTGCCACAGCATTTTAACACTTACACCACACGCTGCTGCTAGCCAGCTGAGTCTTTTGCTATGGAGGTAGACCAGAGATGAGAAGCATGTTAAGAGCTGGAGTGAGGAACAAAAAGCAGTTGCTGCTTTACACTTTTTTTCTCCAAGAAAATCTAATCTCTTTATTGTCAGAATAATGGCACTGAGCCTAGCTGGGGCAGTGGTGCTGGAAAATGATATTTTTTTCTGCTTTTTATTTGTCTGCTTCAGAGCCTGATAGGGTGATAACCTGTGAATCCTGTCATCAGAATGTTTCAGGAACCGGCTTCTAGTATTGTACTTAAAAAACACCAACATAACAAGCAACCAGAAAAACAAAACTAAAAACCAAGCAGCCAAGGAACCAAAATCCCTCCAGGGTTCAAAGCCCTTCTGGGCTGGGATTCTTGCTGCTGGCTCTGTCACTCCAGCAGAGCCAAAATTCAACCCAGGCACAAGGACCTTGACTACTCTGAATGCAGGCAAAATAAAACTACATCTCATTTCCCACCTTCTTCTCTGGAAGTGCTCTCAAGTAAGTTCCTTATCCACTTTTTTTCTTCAACCTCTTCAGTTCTGAAGCTGAATTAAGGCAACTCTATTGGTCTAAGCAGTTAGCCAGGAGAAAGCAATGATGATGTCCCCTGTTTCCTCTCTGGTGGGTGGTTGCTCTCACCAACAGGCAGTGTCCTTCAAGCCCTATGAGAATTCCAGTTCTCAATGGTCCATTGGCTCCTTGGCTCTTTGTCAAGCCCTTCATCTTCAAAGCACTCCATCCCCTTTTGATGCCATCATCTTTATTTGCATTTCATAGCACCCAGAACAAGCTAGGTAAATATATTTAAAGTCCAACAGAAGCTTTGTAGAATTGCCAGATTGGGGAAAAAAAATTGCTCAGGAAACAGAGAAATCCATGGACCCTTAACAAACATTAAACTCTGACAAAAAAAAGAAAAAGAAGGTAAAGTCATCCTCTGGTGACCTAGGTCACCTTTGAACAGACACAAGGTTCTTTATCAACTTGCCAATTCTCCCAGTCTTTGAGAGAACAGATCTGTGTTCTGTTGTGTTTTCTTTGCTGGTTTATCTCTTCATCTTTGAGCAAATTGCAAAGTCTGAATTCAGTCACTGTAGAAACAGGTTCAAAGCTTCACAACTGACTTCCTGCTTCCTTCATAACCAAACTGTCAGTCTCCTGAAACTCCACATTTACTTCTTCTATCTTATGATTCAGAATTTCGTAGTCCCTTGGGGCTGTATTCTGCCACCCTTCCAATACATACTAATTTATTCCACCAACACTCCCACTCATTTCAGTGTTCTTCAGTGGGAGTCAAGTGACACAATCTAGCTGTATGTGATAGACGTTTAGGAGAAATGTTAGCCACATTACCATCCCTTGCTTACAGTGCCAATGATCCTCAGGGCTAAACAAACAGCTGGATCTGATCAAAACATGGAATGACAGAGTCTTTTTCCTAATCTAAGAGGCTTCCAAGAACCAGAGACGTGTGAACAACTCCCAAGCAGCTATCTATAGTCTCTTCAGGAACTATGAGGATGGTGAATCTTCACAGCTCTTAGTGATCATGCCACTTTCCCATTTTGTTATGTGGTTTCAAACCTTTGCTCCCAGGTCCCTAAAGTATTTACAGGCCAACTAGTCTGACTGTTAATAGAGATCAAAGATAATGTAAAGGAATTGTTCCCTCCAAGGGCAGCAAATATCCACAGTGCAAGTGCTGCTGCCATAGGGATAAAAATGCAACCAGTGTAGCTGCAGTGCCTGTGGAAATCTCCTCTCCACTGGCACTCAACAGGTCGTGACTTGCTCATCCTCACAAGACAGCACAGATGCAGAAGTACAGGGAGAAGAATGCACCAGAGTCTTCTTAAAGAACATATTTGGGCTGAGATGTTGCCTGCTTAGATAGAGATCCCACCTGACTGACAGGATTTACTCACGGAGTAAAATGGTATTTGGAGCAGCTGGAAATAGGAATAATTTGGTTCTTTGCTTAACAATGTTTAACATTTCTATTAACATGTTATTGTTACTAAAAATGTGTATTATTTCTCTAGTATGGATTTACATAACACAATGAATAGTTACTGTTTGAAAGTCTCTAAGTACTTGTTTTAACTGCCACCCAATTTCCTTTGGTGCATTACTTTGGCTAAAGTTTGATTTGGTTATTTTCCATGTAAATTTATCTCACAGCAAATCCAAAAAGGTCTGAGCAAGTGAATCCTTCTCTCTGAAAACCAATTTTCAGCCACCACATACATAAAGATACAAATTTCAGCCACCACAGAGATATTTACCATTGTTTTAAAACAAGTATTCACACCATGCTGACCTAGGAACCAGAACAATGGTGGGGCCAGTGTCCTAGTCACTTCTGCCCTGTGCTGATGGGTCCCTGCCTCAACAAGAAGCCACCTGCTAGAATTCACAGCTTACCCAAGAGCAGAGAAAAAAAAACCCACAAGGCTGCAGGATGAAAGCAAAGCAAATGGCACAGCTGGGTTTTGGGAGCTTAGGGAAAGGACTAAAGTAACTTCAGATCTTCATAGTGCAGCCATGCCTCTCCTCAGGGAGAAGAAGAGGCAGAACTTTTCAGACTTGAGCAGTACAGAAAACAGTGAAGAGGAAAAGAACAGTTACCAAGGTAGGACTATTGGCAGTGTGAAGGGAGGAGAGATGGAAAGCAGTGTGTGTGTAGTGGTGAGTATCTGAATGTCCAAACAGATTCACCATGCATGTGATCTTCTATTATGCCTGTAAACATTTTTCCAGTTTGTGTGCAGTTAGGATAAAATTAGCTGCATCTATCTAGTGATTTAGTTTAAAAAAGACACAACTGAAGAGTGCTTTCTAGGAGACAGGTTGTTCTGCCCTGACAGAAATGCAGAACACAGAAATGCAATTGCTTTCCCATGTAAAGGCACAGAAACAACACAAAAGGTACTTTACCTTTGCTCATGCCTCCATCAGGAAGTTATTTCAAGGTTCCTTTGTTTCTTGTATGCCAGCAGCTGTGCAACTGTAAAGAAAAACAGCAGTTGGGTTAATAATAAAGAAAGGTACAAGCCATAGACTCCAAAGACTCAAGTTAAACATTTACTCCAGCTTGTTCTTGTGAGCAAACTCAGAGGGGCTGCTCTGCTAACTGCTGGCATCTTGAGAAAGAGGGGAGGGCAAGTCTGCTGCTTGCCCAGCTACCTCCCTGTCTGCAGCTCAGACACACACAGTAGAAAACTAAGCTCACCTGTGCACATCTAGGCTAGGGTTTAAAGAAACAGGGAGGAGGAAATTCTCCCAGGTAAGAAAAGCCCTTTACAATTCAAATGGTACCTCAAATATTGACACATGGGATTGCATTTGGAATCACACACTGATATACAAGTTCAGAATAAACAGGGTCAAGTTTATACTTACATTCTGTGTTATTTATTCAGGGGTTTATCTACAGAAAGTCTTTTGTTGGTATATTAGCATGAGGCTAAGATAAAGACTTCCAGTCTACACCAGAAGTGCAGTCTCCTTTTCTGCAGAAGTCACAGAAAGCAGGTAGCATTTCCTCTCAGCTCCTGCAGGCATCTGGATAAAGGTGAGGGTGGAGCACAGCCTTTGTCCCTGCTCACAAGCTCTGCTCCTTCAGGACCTTTCAGAAAGTGTTCTGGCTCTTCACAGCATCATGGTCAGGCTCTTTTTTTTTAGGCACCTGAAAAGTGATTTAAGCACTTAAGGATGAATTTAAGCCACCTGACTTTCTAGGTATGGTTCTGTACCATGCAAGGTCAAGAGCAGACCAGAATGCACTCCCCACACAGAGACCCTGCCCATTTCTGAACCTTCTGTATGAAATGAACCTGTCACAGAAAACCAAACCAACAGCAAACCACGAGGGCTAAACAGAGGAGTGAGGTGGTGCAAGGTGGTATGAGGTTTCTCCAGCTCACAGAGCCACCAACAGGAGTCAGTTATGCTAAGTCATGTTAGTCTTGGATTTGCTGAACCAATCTCACCTGAACTTCTGCTTGGATACAAAAAAAATGGAGGTTCACTTCTTCTAATGACAACTCTGCTCTCCAGAAACCTGCTCCAGTAGCTGAGGTACCAGGCTATGAGTCACGAGAGAGGAACTCAACTGCTAAGCAGCTGTACAACTTAGGGCAAAATGCCCTTGGTCTGTCTGCTCTATTTAGACTCTGGGCTCTTTGAGGTAAGACTGGTCTCTGACTGGGTATTTGTACAGCACCTAATACAATGGAAATCCAGTCTCAGTTTGGTAGTTCTGAAATACAAATTAATAACAATAACTAGACTTGACTGCTTGACAAAAAGCAAATAGTTTGGAAAAAGCTGTCTTAAATCTTTCTATCCCACTTCCCCAGACCAAAAAAAATCTACAAATGTTATTTCTTTTGGCAGGGGAAACCTAATCCTACCTTGGTTAGCATAACAGAGAGAACAGGAAGCACTGTGAAGGAATTTTTCATTCCCTGGGATGTCTTTGATCCCCCTCCCCTCCCTTTTCCTATCAGGTAATTTTCAAATCTTGATGTTTCCAGTTAGTCTACGTATCTTCTTGTTTTGTCTACTTTGGTCAAGAGTTGTTTAACTTCCATTTAATGGATGAAAAATCAGTCTGCATTTAGACTTTGCTGTTGTGTAAGCTGGAACCTGAGAACTTCAGAATCCCAAAAGGGAATACAGCTAAAATTCACAGCCCTGGCTGGTGGAAAACCAATCATTACTTTGCTTTAACACAGACAAGGTGCATTCATACATCACAGAAATGCTAAGCAAATAATGTAATCCTTTTCAGTTGCAGTCACCACTGTTTGTCACTTGAGAGTTAGTGTCTCAATTCAACTTCCCAACAGATGGAGGACCTTTTTTCAACATTTATACATCTTGATTTATGCTCATCTAAAGTGTGCAAAGCTCCAAACCCATCAATGTCTGCTTGATACTTGGGGTTCTGGAGGGATGTGTTGACCCTGATTTCAGTCCCACATGAAATGCAAGACTGCAGCTCATGGGGGCAAGCTTTTGACAATAAAACAAGTAATAATTAAAATATGCATGACTCTCAAAGGCCTTAATTACTGCACACAGCTGACTGCAGCCTCATGCTTGTCACAAAGGCAAGTCTGTAGCACTACAAAGCAGGAGATGACAACACATCCGAGATAACAATGAAAGCAAGACCATCTTGGAGTAGATCATATAGCATCCTCCTTGCCTGCAGATGAATGTTGTTGTCACACAAGCTGGAGCTTCAGTAGCATGTGCAAAGCACACCACTTGGAACTGGAGCAGCTGCATATACACTGTCCTTTTTGCCTTGGCTCTTCTTGCTTTGACCCAGTTGCTATTTGCCCTGCCTGATGATTGCAGCATGCTGCATTTCTCTTTTAGCCTTGACCTGTTCAGATGGTCTTTCATTTTCTACTTATTATCTACCTGAGTGGCCACTGGCATTGTCTGCACCTTCAAGTTACCAGTTGAAAGTTCCTTAGAAACCAACAGGAGTGAAGGCAGTAGCCTGCTGCAGAAATCCCTCTGACTGTTCCAATAGTTCCATGGCAATCTTGCAGCTGCTCCTGGCCAAATCTACTCAACAGAGACAGTGACAGGGTTAACTGCAGCAATGATAGAGCATCTTTCAGAATCTGCTGGAAGATGTCACCTGCCATCTACTTCAATTTAGGCTCAGAATATATCTGTTCCCTAGGAGGGATGTAGCACAAATCTTGGTGTCAGGACACTGTTATTGTGATAGTCCTCACTGGAATAGCAGGAGAGGTACCCATGAATCCTTGTGCCCACTATCAGACTACTTAAGGCCCCATTATATAGATATATGTTTGATTATTTTTCCCCTAGACCTAACATTTACTACTAACTATTGTGCATACTTCCAATTTTCTGACAGAATGACTAACAGGAATTCCCCTGGGTAACAAGGAGCAAACATTGCTTGTCCTGGCAAATAGTGCATGATAATCAACAGTAGTTTTGTCACCCATTCCTTTATTTGCAAAGCTGTCTATAACTGGAAGCAACTGGAACAGATATTGACTTGCTTACATGATTATTACTGCTGACTGCAGCACCCTTGGGCCTGAGAGAAGCCAGCAGAACTGAAGTTACTCAAGTGTTTGGTGTCTCTCTTTCTCTTCCTCTCCTTTTTCTTCTTTAGCCACAGATGGCCAACATTGCTTCTTCCTTCTCTTCTCTGAGAAGAGTTATAATAAGAGCTATAAAAAGTAGATATATCATTTCCCTCCTCTTTATGGCTTGAACTTGTGAAAATCCAGGAACATTTTTATTACTATTCCATGTTCTAATAACCTGCACTTGGAGGTAGATTCAAGGCCATTATTGACTTCACTGGTCCTGAAACAAGGACATTGCTCTGAGCTCCATTTACAAAATGGATATACCACAGTTCTGCACTCTTGCTTCCAGCTATTTATAACTCCCCAGTGCCTTGGAGCAAACAGCTGGGGAATGAGTTAGAGACTCAATGGCACTCTTAGGACTCAGTGGCACTATGCTTTTCTTTCCCATTTTTTCCCCCTTTTAAAATTGAATTCTTTTCAGCATTAGCAGAGGTAAGACAGGCAAACAAAGCATGCAGAGAATGAGAGCACACAAAAGCAGTCAATACTACCAGCCTGATGGTGCCTGTTTGTCATTGCCTGCAAGTACAGATGCTGTGGAGATGCATGGCCTAGATAGGAGCTTGTGCCTCCAGGATCAATGTGCACTGACTATGCACCAACCTTTAAGTGTGTGTAATGGGCTGTGCCTGGCAGTGACCCACCTTTTTTTTCCAAGCCCTTAAGGGGTGGTGGTTGCTAAAGGGAATTCTGCAGGCTGGAACTGCTCTTAGCTTTATGTGGGGGACTCTGCCTTATCAACCTGTGCAAGACCCAAGGACGCGTTAGGTTCGTTCCTACTTATCTAGCAGAAGGGTGGGAGAAGAAATTGTAGACTACAACTCCCATTGTTGCAGGATGTAACAAGAGAAGGATGGACCTATCTTGCTGCAAACAGAGGAAATTCAATGGAGATCTGCACCCTTTCTATTTTTTTTCATATTAAGGAGGTAGTTGTAGAGAGCCTGAAGGTCTCCCCTGAGCCTCCTCTTCTCCAGACCAACCAACCCCAGTTCCCTCAGCTGCTCCTCACAACCCTTGTGCTCTAGACCCTTCATCAGCTTTGTTCTCTTCTTTGACACACTCCAGCACCTCAATGTCCTTCTTGTAATGAGAGGCCTAAATCTGAACCCTGTAGTTGAGGTGTGGCCTCATCGGGGCTGAATCCAGAAGGAAAATCCCTGCCACACATGTCTGCCACACATGTCCTGCTGCCACACTGTTGCTGATATGAGCCAAGATGCTGTTGGCTTTCTTGGCCACCTGGGCACACTTCTGGCTCATGTTCAGCAGCTGCCAACCACCACCCTCAGGTTCTTTTCCTAGGGATATCTTTCCAGCCACTCTACTCCAAGCCTGGAAAGCTGCATGTCATGGAGATGTGGTGCTGAGGGACATGGTTTAGTGGTGACCCAGCAATGCTGGGCTAATGGTTGGACTCAATGATCTTAAAAGTCTTTGCAATGCTGGGCTAGTGGTTGGACTCAATGATCTTAAAAGTCTTTTCCAACCTGCTTTTACCAGGGCCTGAACCTGTGTTGGAATTGCTGACAGCTCAGAATACAATCAACAATGATACAGTAATGATCAAGACATTAGTGTAATGCCAGAGAACATGGTGGTTTGACCACTTCCCTTCATCCTTTCTCCCCCTTTCCAGTAGGACCAAAGAGAGCACAACTAACAGAAAGAAGAATTTGAGAAGGTCATTGGGAAAAAAAAAACAAAACACCCAAAAAAGTTGGCCTGAGTGTACAGATAATAAGACTTAATGATTTTTATTTCCAATTTCTTCTTTGTGCTTTCTTATGGAAAGAGTCTATTCTGGGGTGATAGATCTTCATTTCAAAATAAATATAAAAATTAAAAAAACACCCCAGAACAATTAGTGGAATGAAACTGGAATGACAAACTGTGCTGCATTGTCAGATCCTTTTTATGCAACTATTCTAGTAGCCTTAATGAGTTGTAGGCATGTTTTTTCTTGCCTGTGTGCCTTCCTGGCTTTCAAAGTACCAGGATAGGAATTGTTATTTTGAAAAGCAAGGCAATAAAATTTTATTAGACAGAACAGGCTGGTTCTGTCCTGGTAAGGACCAATTGCAGTGTAGGGCTGAGGAAGCCACATGCCAAGCATAATAAGGAGCACAGCAGAGCTGGAATGTGACATTGGTATTTGTCTCTGATGGATTCTTCACCTTGGAGGAAAGATTTCACTCTGCAGGAAACTCTTTCCTCTTATTCATTGACAACTGCAAAATAATAGAGTTGTTCATCAAGCTGTTGTCATAAAAGCCCAAAATAGCTCTGAGCCCCTCCAGCAGCCCCTCAGCAGCCTCAGGAAAGACCTCTGCTAATCCTGTGGCTTCCCCTGCCAAACTAGGACTGTTCTCTGTGCTGTAGCTCCTGGTGCTTTGGTTAAGCTTCCTTCAAATGCTCTGAGAGATGTGGCCTCTGCCATCTCTCTTTGCAGGCTGTTGCAGCCTAAGAAGTAGAAGTTTCTGAAAGTTCTTCCTTCTATCTAGGGCTTTCACTTCCTTGACTTCATCCCATTAGTTGTAGCTGTGTTTCACCAAGCTATCCCTTTCCAATGCTGATGTTTGGTTGGGTAAAACAAGGCATGCAGAGTAACAATATTTCCTGACCAAACTATTTCCCTTTCCTGAATGTCTCCAGTTCAAGATCATTATTGTTGATCACTTCTGAATGCTGCCCAATCTGCTGATATTCACATTACTGTCAGCAAAATACTCTCATCTCTTCTCAAACAACTGTTGAGATGCCTCTTTTCTCTGTCACCTGCAGTTTTTAACTTGTTTTTCCAATTCTTTGGCATTTATAGACTGGGTGGAAAATGCTGTATATTAGTAAATTCCTTTTCTGTACAGAGCAATGTTAGACTGAAAAAGCAGACCTGAAATCTGGGGTCAGTTCCAGCTTTCACATGGCTGCAGCCAACTGTGGTGTTCACCTACATACAAAAATGTAGATGATATTTACCTGCTTTGAAGAGGTAACATTTGGTAGCTACTTTCATTTTTATAAGTGTTCATAAATGCTGTTTACATAGCACATGATGGCAGTCAGGATTTTAGGTGTGACTGTAAGATGATCTGGCAACATGACTGCTCTCTAAAGCTTTTATTGTTTTCAAACAAGGGTGTAGTTCAGCCCAGTAACTTTCCTCTGACTGGCAGGTGGCTGGAGGCAGCTCTCCCACCTCTTCACAAACTGCTTTTCTGCAACAATCCCCAACTTGCTGCTAGTCTCCATAGTGAATTCCTGCTTCAGGCACCTAAGCCAGGCCAGAAAATTCCACAGGGTGAGAGCACACAGAGTCATGTCTGCCAGGGACACCTGACAAAATACTTCTACAGGTCAAGCTTGCTCAGGACCTCTTCAGACCTCTAAGAGGCAGATACAAACCCCAAAACTTGTGTCCCTGAGTAAGACTGCAAGAATTTCTTGCAGAGATTTGAAGAAGCTGGTTTCTAAATTTAACATCACTTCAGTCATTGTGTTTCTAATAAAAGTAATTAAAAACAACCCACACAGAAATCCTGTCTAACAGAGGGCATTTATAACAAGCCATTTCTAGTAACCACCACTTAGGTAGAAATCATGTCTGAGAAACTAGAAAAAGCCTCATTTAAATGTGGAACCCAATGTGTTTGACTTGACAATCATGGTCAAACTGTTGTTCTTATCAAAACACAACACACCCAGAAGGTTGTAAAAGGCAGAGGTAAAAAGAAAATGAAATGTGGGTGGGGAAAACTTTTTGTTGTTGCTTGGGGTTTTTTTTGGTGAGCTGGAGATTATTCAACTGCATTATGGGAATAAGCATGACCTGAGTTTCCTCACTGAGATCAAAATAGCTTCTGTATGTCTTAAATGCATATTTCTGAGAGGTATGAGACAGCTGAAGACTCTTGCCCAGGGATGTCATTTTTGATTAAAGAGTGGCTTAGGCCAAACCCACAGATCCCAAAACCACTTCAACTTTCCCAAAATGCAACTCCTAATCCGAATTTAACATCTGTCTCTCTATTGAACTGAACTAAAGCTTGACCTCCAACACCAATGAACTTCAGAAAAGTTCAGTCTCCTGTTTGAAGCTGGTTTCCTCTCTCCAGATGCACTATCCCAGGAACTCAAGAATTTGGTACATTGATAAAGCCACAAATAACACTTTTAGGTGTTCTATATGCAGCCTATTTGATGCCAAAATGTTATATCCAGCTACCTCCAGATGATATCTATTTAGTGAATAGACATGTGCTAGACCTCATACACCTAAAAGAATTAATAGCAGTGGAAACTATTTGAAGAATTGCAGGTGAGGCATTTCATTGTGCCCAGGGGTATTTATGACCTGGTTTTAATCATGAAGAAGGTGTTTTCACAAGGTCACTAACAGCATTCAAAGCTGTCCCAAGAAAAGCAGCTAGCAGACAGTTGAGATGAAGGAAAGAAACAATAGGAGCACTATTGTTGTATGGCTCCCACTGTGGATGAAGTGATCCTGCTCTCTAAATGCACAAAATCCAAGGGATGACTGAGGATCACAGGGATGTTGCATTCACTGTAGGTCCAAAGCCTTTCCTGCAGGACAATGAGGTGTTGCACCATCATGATGGGAAGGTTCTCCAGAAAACTTCAGACCTGTCATGCAGTGATGTCTCCGTGACATGTTCAAGCTGTCACTCAGGGTGCTGATGTCTGGAGCTGGTGTTCAGGGTGGATGCAGGCAGAAAGACTGGGCTGCTACACAGCCTTCAGGTACCTCCAGCAACACACAGAGCAATGCTCTGCAGCCAAGGAAAAGATTTGTTTTAGCAGCTAAGTATAAGTGAATAAATAAAATAAGCAATGTGAAGCCAGCCAGCATGTTCCTATATTGGCAAGGCATTTGGTAAGCATAAAGACTGAAGGCTACCATACATGCAGACACCACTGAATAGGAAAAACCAATGCACAGTGTAGACTCTTTGTGCCATGAAATAGCAATTCTTTGTGCCACTAATTAACTGTATAAATATCCTGAGGTGGGTGAAATTACTAACTCATTATCCATGAATAAGCTTTACCAGCTCTGTTATTTGCTGTTCTGTGGTTAAACTCTTGTTAAACTGACAAAGAGGTGCTGTATTTTAACAGAGTAGGGGCAGTGGGCATGGAGATGGTTCTCTAGGTATCTCCAGATGCAGCTTAGCAATCATGTCATACCTGCATGAATGCTACACAGCCAATAACCCACAGGTCAGAAATACACTCCAATTTCCATCCCATTACTGCACAATGAGACACACCAGGCTGTGCATTTCTAGGGGATTATTACACTCCACTGAAATCTGAAGTCTCTTGGCCTTTGGCCTCCCAGAACCACCCAAAGCTCTCAATAATCTCCAGGGCTCTGATCCCTGTTGTGCCTTTCTCAGACAAATGGAAAACACATTTTCACTTCAAACTAATCCCCATTAAACATCACTGAAACCATGCAAACCCTTGAGCTGATTCTAATAAAAAAAAGAACATATTTAGAAGCAAATTAGTCTTGTAACTCAGGCACTGTAATTCCATTCTGTGAAAACCACTGCTGGACAGCTGTGATTAGCTGCTTTCTGAATGCTTTTCAAGGGCCTGATTGACAACCAGCACATTTCACTCAAACACAGAGATGATCCGAGCAGGCTGTGAGCAGTTGAAGGCTAAACCTATATCTGTGGGGGCTTTTCAGCCCTGTGAAATGACACAGCATTATGCTTTTGAGTGAAAGGAAGAGCCAATTCTGTACAAGCAAGCTAATCCAGAGAAGGGAACTCTCCCTTGCTCCCCCATGCACTGCTGCCTTTT
The DNA here is from genome assembly GCA_013399015.1 of Galbula dea. Classification (NCBI taxonomy): domain Eukaryota; kingdom Metazoa; phylum Chordata; class Aves; order Piciformes; family Galbulidae; genus Galbula; species Galbula dea. The sequence goes on along the minus strand of VWZX01004773.1, from coordinate 4,285,667 downwards.
AATGAATCCTCTGAAAGGTAACGTGCCTGCTGTGATTTCCTCCGGGTAGTGAGCACAGCGTTGGGAGCAAGGATCTCAGCTTTGAGTTACTTGCTAGTGAAGCCTCTGTAAGCTATTTCTAGAGGATGATGTATAAAGCCCTTTCAGCTAAAGAACATTTTTCCTGGGCCACCTTCAATATTGCCTTGATACTGCCCCAACAGATGATACCTCATCGTCTGTCAAGCCTCCTCTCCAGCCACCAGCAACACCCGCTGGTTCAAGAAGGTGAACACATTTCTGTGGGACACCTTTGCCAAGATGTTATTGCTCTTCAGGGAAACACATTTCTCCCTGAGCCCTGCAGTGCTCAGTTCATGCAGTGAACGTTTTCAGATCAGTGTCTCCAGCTGTGGAGTTCGCTCACATTTGGAACATGGTGTGAAGCTCATCTTCCTCGCCAAGCATTGTTTTGAACATCACTTGTGAGGGCTGGGTTTTTGGGTTGGCCTGCTCTTTTTCTGGTGGTTGTTTTTGTGAGGGAAGGGCTTTGCATGGAAAATTGCTTCGTGAGAGCTGCCTTATGCTCCCATTGGAGCTAATGTGTTGCTTATTTTGAGCTCTCCGTTCTGCAGCCCAAGCTCAGTGCACTGGTTGCATCCAGTGATCATTTAAGATGTGCAAATGTCTTAGCAGCCTATTCCAGAGCCCACTGAGGCTTTCTGCTTTCTTCAGTAGACTTTGCTTGGGCCATAAGTAAACAACCAGGAAATTTCAATTGTTTGGACCTTTGTCCCACCTTTCTCCTTCCTTGCACTATTTCACTTGCACTTACTGCCTCACATCTGTATTTAAATATACAAATCCTTCAGATCAAGGTTGATGCCTTTAACTTTTCTCTCTTCAGCTTTTGCAGGTTTTGCCTTCCTAGTTCTAACCACCTCAAATGGCTGAGAGTTAGATTGGTTGTGTAAGTGAAAATGTTGCCAGTGTTAATTTTTGGCCCCAGATCTTTGCAGAAAACTCATTAATAACCTAGAGAATGAATCTCTTGAGGGGTGGTGTTATATTATCCCTTGGTTTGTGATGCAGTGCCTTCCCTCAGACACTGGCTCAAGAGATAGACTGCATGTCCCCCCTCTTATCCCAGCCTCCGGTTACAGAAGGACAAGGTTGTGGTTGGGAAGGGTCTGTGCTCTCCTTGTGAGGAGATAAGAGAACAGTAGCCATCTCCTTTGATCCATCAAAGATGCTCTGGAGGCCTTTTAGTGGTGTGTTCTTTGATGTTATACAGTCAGGGCTTCATCTGGCCTTGGGTAGCCGCTTCCTTTCCTATCACTTCTGTCTGTTCCTCTGCCCATTCCCTGCTGTTTCACTGAGCACTGATGACCAGAATGATGCTTTATGTGCTGGGAGGTCTTTCTGGTTCTCAGAAAAGAGCAATCAGAGGAGAAGGAGGAAAGAATGAGGAGTTCAGTCTAACTCACCTGTGCTGTTGACCCAGGAACATTGGCAGTTCCCCTGCTTGCAGTGGAGCAATGCTCTGGGTTTCCTGTCCTGCACTGTACTTTTCCACTGCTTCCAGCACTGGTTTGCTTTGTCCCATGTATTTTAGCAAATCAGTGACAGATATTTTACAATCTATTTGGCCATCCTGTAAATAGGACAATGGACTCCAGTGGGTCCTGCTACCTCCAGACTATGCTTGGCCTTCCCTCAGGCAAAGAAGAGCACTTTTATTCTTCTAGGGAATCATCTCTGGAAGAAAAAAAAAGAAAGGTTCCATCTCCAAAAAGTCTGTGAGGGTCAAAGTCTTTGCTGTGCAGTGGATAAATTCAGATCATACTCAGTGTTACACCCTGCAGCTATGCTGAGGCTAGTTACTTGGCATTTAATGGCTTTTATTATGGTCTTAGTTGGCTTGAACAGGAATAGTTAGCAAATAATAGTTAAAATTCAAACAGCCATTAAAGTCTGGTCCTGACAAGATGCAACTACTCTGTTACTAATGGACTTTCCCCCACATTTGTTAAAGGGAAATGTTTGAAATATTTGGCCAGTTAACAGTGGAAAGAAAAAAAAAACAACAAGGAGAGAGCAAATTCTAAAGTTCTTCAGAAGCTGTGGTGGCAGCATCCAGGCTGCACACATCAGCAAGATCCTCTGGTCAGGAGACACAGCTTTCTCCTTTTTGCTGAAGGTTCTCTTTACTGAAACAGATTTACACCATCAGCTTGGTGGAGACTCAGAGGAAAAGCTACCTGGAGATCCAGAAATAATGGTTGAGCAGTCAGTTAGCAAAATAGAGCCCCTAGTTGTTGTGGAAACCTGGAGGAGTTCAGCTCTGCTGTGGTGCAACTCATGGTCTGTGTTGTGGGTTTAAGAAGAGAAATCAAAGGCTCAGGGACTTAGTTCAAGTCCTGCAAGATAGCATCTAGAGCTCTATGTGATGTGGCAAACACCATACTCAGCATTTGGGACAAGAATTGTCTGGGTTTGCAACAGTTTCAAGGGTGCAGAAGCACCTGCACAGATTGCAATCCATGGGTAAAGAAACTTTGCTTTCAGTGCTTCATTTGGGAACACTCAGGCTTTAAAGCAAGCAGATATTTTGCATCAAAACAGTGTTGACTGTTGGGTTTCAAACATTCTGGGTTTGGCCCTGGATTTACTCCCTGTAGTTTTGAGTGTATAAACATTTGGCATACAAACTTACCTGGGTGGATTGGTCCATGGACTCCTTCCACTGATGAACAAAAGGGTTTCATTCATAAGTAGCCCTCAGCTAAAATATCAATACAAAGATACATCTCAGAGGTGAGAGAGCTGTTCCTAAAGCTTCATGGTGTGGAGTGCATAAAGGGCTGGAGGCAGCTGGAGTGGAAGACATGTCAAGTACTACATGGTATCACCTTGCTCTGCCCAGATGCAAGTGCAAATAACATAAGCAACCTCTTTTAGAACTGCAGTTAGAGAAGAGGGGGGAAAAAAACCCAACAAGCTAAGAATAATTACACCATGCTTCTAATTAGGTGCAGGTGCTAGAAACCACTCCAGAGAGACTCCTCACATGGTGTTTGCAAGCTGGCTTTACCAAATAGGCTCTTGGAGTGGCAAGTGGAAAGCTCTTCAACCTTCTGACCTTCTTCTACCTCTGTAGTCAGTGTACACTCTCAATGCCTGTGATTAGTTCATATATGTTAATGAAGGTTTTTACTCCTTGCTCTTGTCCTTCCCATTCATCTCTCCAGATCCCCAAGTCTGAAGTTTTCTCCTGCCATCCCATTTCTCTTTTAACCTCTCTGCAACTGCCTGCAGAGAACATGAAGTTACTGTGTTGTGCTTCAGCCTGGTGGTGCTTCATACAAAATGAGTCAGGCTCTCTTGTGCATGCTAGAGCTCTCAAACAGGCCACATGTCATCTGCACACACAGATCTAAATGTCTCCTCAACAAGATACCCTCCCAAATTTCCCAAAGTGTCAGAGCAGAAGCTAAGGTTTCTCATCCTTTTTTCTCCTCCCAACATACCCATTCAAGGTATCTCAAAGCTGAGTGTGTCCTTTCAAACTGAGAACCTGTTAGATACCTTCTCTGCACTTGAAATACCAGTCCTTATGTTTTGGCCAAGGTGAATGTGATTTAAAGCTCATTAAGCACTTTGGTATCCTTAGGAGTGAAACCAGATCTTTCTGGCCTGCAGATCATAGCATCCACTCACATATTTCTTCACTTGACTGTGTTTCTTTATGGATTTTGTTCCACTCAGCACTGACTAATCCAAAGAATCATGCATGCAGCTAACATTTAACAAGATGTTTGGACAGAAGGTTCTGTTCCCTTCAGCCAAGGCCACTTTTTTCTTCTGTATTCTGCACCTTGCTCATCCACATTGCACTCATGTAAGTACTGAATGATAATAAAAACATCTGCTGGGGCTTTATGCATTCTGTTTAACATCAGCTGAAGGAATAGAGATAAGATTCAACCATGAAAGACTACACTCAGGCTTTGTGTTCCTCCTCCCAAGATCACTTTTAACTTCCCCATGATGACATGTATGTTAAGAAGAGGCAGAAACCTTCATTCTCACCTATAAAAGTTGCAGCTGTTTTCCTGTTTTTATAGAAAGCAGCAGGCAGATTTACTATAAAAGAGTAAATACTCTACAGCAAAGTGCTGTTCACCTTGAGGGATGATGTCAGAACCATAAATACCACTGCAGGAATACAGATCTGTCCTTAAAGGCCCATTAAGAAAGATGGGAAAAGGAAGTGAAAAATAGGCAAGCAAGTGGGCTCTGCACAGCATGCACATGCTACACATCACTTCAGTTTGGATTTGGTCTCAAGTGCAGCAGTGGATGGAAACACCAACAGCCCAAAGGAGCATAATAATCATAATGAAGTTGGATATGTGTGGGCTTTCAGAGACAAGTAAAGAGAATAATGGGCACTGGAGCCATGCATGATTTGGAAGGGTAGAGGTGGAAGGTTCCTGGTGCTGTTACATGTGGCCATGCTCTCCTGTCTGTGAGTTTCCATTCCAAGTGATTCAAAACATCCAGCACAATATTCAAAGTTTACTGCTGAAAGACATATCACATCCAGAGGTTGTTTTCCCTTTATTTTTAACAGGTGAGTGGAAAATCTATAGACAGAGGACTTAGGAGCTGCACTAGCACCAGGGATCAAGGAGGAGGCAGTAAGCAGACTGGCTGACTGGTAAGTCTGGAACAGAAGCAGAGCATCCTAGAGATTTGCTCTCCCCTTTTAGGCTTCAAAAGCTACTAATTTTTGGAAGAATTCAGTAAGCTTCTCTTTACTGGTAATGACTATAGAAAAGCAGCATTTAGAGACAAAACCCCAGAAAGTGAAGATGCAAAATGAGTTTCAGTAGCTAATGATATAAAACAAAACAAAAAAGAGGGAAGAATATGATTTCTTCTTTGGAAACCTGTAGTGCATTCTTATGCTTTCCAATGAAGCATGTCAAGGATTTCAACAGTTAGCTAAAGAACTAATGGTGCATCCCCTTTTTAATGCCAATTTCATCTTTCTTGCTCCATTCCACCAAATAAAAACAAATATGCAGAACATCAAAGAAATGATTAGAGGTTAAAAAAACCACATAGCCTTTCAGTTAAGAAAAGTAATCTCCAGTAGTCCAACAGCAATACTTTCCTGTCTGTGAATATCTCCTCTGATATATTCTAGGGCTAGATGCATCTTTTTTTCCTGTCTTTTTAGCCACATCTTCCTCTTTTTCCCTTTTTCTCTATGTTGTTTTCTGAATATGCAACAAAAATTCTGACTGCTGCTATTTATGCTTTAACACTGTGTGTTACAAAATTTCCATCTTGCTGCCCTTACTCAGCCCCTTGGGACTGCTTGGTTCTTCCCTTTTGGTGTTTCCCTCCTTCAGCTCTTTAACATGCCCAAGATCCTTTAACATGCCCAAGATCAAGTGATGAAAACTTTAAAATCCAATTCATTCTAAGGCTGATCTCAAGGAGCATCAATTTTTTCCTGTCTCATGTGTTCCCCTTGGAATAAAGCACCTTCTCCTTCCATCTCTAGCTTTGAACTCCTTTAGTTGAATGAATATCTTTGCCTGTGCCACCTGAGGTAGATTTACATCCACTGTCAGGAGAAGAGCAGTAAACAGTCAACACTAAACAGGTTAACAGTTGACAAGAGCAATTGACCTTGGGAAAACCTTCCCTGACTCTTGCCCCTTCTGCTGGACAATTGTCCCTGAAGCCAGGGCCTAACAGTCTAACATGCCAACAAAGTATGCTGTGTGCTACATGTGCCTTAGGAAAGAAAGAAAAGATCTTTTTTAACTGCTCCTAGGTGTGAATTCTCTAGCACAGAAGGAGATACCCACAACATGAAGTCTCTTTTTCCTCTATCTGTCCCACAACTGGCACCACCCAAGATGGCTGAAGCTGCTCTGCTTCCCATCTTCCTCCAGAGCCAGCCTGAATTGCCTCTGGTATCTGCAGCTCTGGCAAGATTTGGTTACTTAGAGAAGTACAAAAGGGAAAGCAGCAGGGAAGGGAGAGGGTAAAAAGCTGCTTTCTGTTCCTAAAAACCAGCAACGTAGTCAGAGGAGGTAAACTCTCTGAACGTGGCTTCCAAATGGCATCATCGACTCATTCTTGTGGTTTTAGCTTCAACACTCTTGCCATTGCACTCTGAGCAGAACAGCTGTCTACCAAATGCTCCAAATGCCTCAAATTAGCTACCCAAGAGCACCCATCAGAAGGGAATGGTTCTGCTGGCACTCAGGAACATCAGGCTTTTATGACATGTCATTCTTTGCTCTGTCCTCATTCAACCTTGCATTGTTTCCCAGGCAGGGCATATCTTCTGAATTAGAGCAGGATTTGTTATTGGGAAAATATGGAGACTCTAGTAATTGTACTAGCTTGTGTAACCTTTGCTTAAGTTGGATCCCACTCCTTTAACACCAACAGTGACATAGCTTTCCTCTAAGGCAATGGAAAGAGAAGAGCATCAGGGCAGGAAAAAAAGAAGGGTTTGCAGTGCTGATTTGACATTTTTTGTTAGATAGTTGATAGAAACTTTACAAGGAAGGGAATAAAGGGAAAACTACATCCCAAAGTTTTCTGCCACCATAGCTCTGATGGCAGCAGTGCAGGAATTGGCTCCAGGTTTCCTTAGGCTGCTCAGTTTCTGGTTAACAGTAAGCATGTTGGGAATTGGATCTTTCCTTCCTTTCCAGGGTAGTGTTTGTGAGCCAAAAAGCTACTCAGGTAATCACAACACATCCAGCAATCTGGGTTATCAGCCAAAAAGCACCGAGGCACTTCTCATTTCCAGAGGTGTGTTACCATGGGAATGTGTCCTTTGCATGCTAAGGCAACATCTTCTGTGGAGGAGCTAAAGGAAGGGCAGCACTTGCCTGTGCTAGGTTACTGGCAGCAGCAGGAGAGTCAGGATGGGATGCAAGGGCCTTACAGGAAAACAGACCTCAGGATGTTCTGGCTTGGAGTCAGTTCTTCTGCTTCTGTTTGGTTTAGTATCTCCTGGCCTTCAAGGGGTTGGGGTTTTTTGGGTTTTGACAAACATAAATGGAATAATGACCTCTCCCTTTGGGAGCAGAAGCCAAATTCCCTACCAGTAAAAACCAGTGTTTTGTTTCTTTAAATCTCATCTTTTTCCAAATAACAGAGTGATCTATGCTTTTAATTGACACATGTTCATTCTAGAGAAGCTGGAAACTTATTCAATGCTATTATCTTTTCAGCATGTTCCTTTCCAGCAGATATCCCACAAGTCTGGAAGCCTTCGCTGTTTCTCTTCTCTTCTCTTCTGATGTAGCCCAGTGTGAGCAGCAGGCTCAGGGAGTTCTGCTCCTATAGAACAATTCCTGTGTCTCAAGGTGAACTCTTCCATCACCATAAAGAAGAGTTATATAGGGGAGACTTGAGTCATATAGGGGAGATTTAAGTCATCTAAGTGAATTTATCTTTTTTTCAAGTATAAATTGATTAGTGGTCAGCTTAAGCCATGTGTGATAGGATGATTTCTAGCTGGCTTAAAAAGATGTGCCAATATTCTATTTAAAGAGACTCATTACACACATATAATTTTCTTAATCCTCTACATTTGTGATGACAATGATCTCTTATCCTTTTATTTGTGCAGGGCAGAAGAGTCCTTATTCATCATAGTAGCTTATAGGCACAGGATAATAATAATAGCAGTAGTAATTCGTGTCTCAGTAATGAGTTGCATGAATTGCTTTGTTTTCTGAAAGCTTCCTATTCTTGTTCCTGAATTTTGCTGCCATAAAGTTTGTGGGAGAGTTATTTTAGCATTATCACTTGGGGTGAGTAGGAGGTAACTTTTGGACATACAACACTTGCAGGCTGTCTTGTCTCCACTGCCAAAAAGTTTTGCGCTGGTTCAGAACAGACAAAGGGCTATATAGTAGAAGGATCTGCAATTCAAATTGAGTTTTGTTTGTGGGATAACTGCAACATGTTTCTTGGCATATGCAGATCCAGTGCCCAACTGGTTTGTTCACAGCTTCTTCAGAATATAAAGCCTGCTGGTCTGATGATCTGCAAAACATAGACCAGGGAATTTTGCCCAGGAATTTGTGTATTAAGTCAGTAACTTATGTTTTAGCTGCACATCTTCAGAAATACAGGCAAGATTCATTGTCTTTTAGAAACAGAGGAAATACTGGATTTAAAGATACATTCACTACTCATTTATTTCACACTCCTCAAAAATATTTGTACAGGCAAGTGTTCCCTGTACATGTACTAAAAAAGAGGATTTCCTAAGATCTCTGGTTGCACAAATCTTTCCAGTTCTTCAGTCTTTTGATCAGCACTTTAGTAACCCTGTAGATAAGCTGGTGATGTAATGCATGATCTCATGCACTTTAAACTTGAGGTGCTTGCAGCAGAATCTAAAAGCTTTCCTTAAATGAAGTGAAGCATCTGTAGAACAGAGGGTTTCTTAGTGCACAACACAGACAACTCCTCAACCTCCCACCAGAGAGCTTTTTAGAAAGGATGTTGGCCAGTATGTGTCTCAAAAATGAAACCTGGAATCCTGTGCAGCAGGAAACCTTCAACTATTGGCACAACGTGTGAGCAGAGGCTCCATCCCTGGCAGAGTTCTAGTGGGTGGGGTCCCTGCCTACAGCAGAGGCATTGGAGCTGGATGACCTTTAAGGTCCCTTCCAACCCAAACCATTCTAAGATGAGAAAGAGGAAACCAACCATCTCAGCTACATCCATGACCCACTGGCCAAATGAAAGAAAAAGATCTAGGTCTCCTTGCCTTTCTGTCCAGTGCTCTATCTGTTAGGAACTGCCACCTTCCCAACATCATGATGTGGCTTTGCCTACAAGATGTGCTCCTTCTCCTCTCTGCACAGCCTGCAACTGAAGGACAAGTTAGCAAGGCAAAGGAGGACAAATGCTGCTGCCCCAGGAAAAAAGTCTCTGCTGTTGGTCACTAAAGGCTGTTATCAGAGCAGTGGGGGTGGGG
>VWZX01004773.1:4259764-4276626 GCA_013399015.1 Galbula dea | reverse complement strand
GGGGGTGGGTTCCTAGCTCAGTTCCCATGACAAATTTCTGCTAGAAAGAGGTGTAGCCATATTTCAGGGCTGGTAGGTCAGCTGAAATTCCTGGTAATCAACTGGTTTGTGGACATGTTTACTTCTGTTCTTAGTCCTTTCCCCAAGGTGAGGAGGGTAGATAAGTATCATTTATTTTTCCCCTGAGGAGTGCACACCTTGGCTGCCCTACACACTCCTTGAGCTCAGCAGGTTTTTTGTGCACATTCCAGATTCAGGCTGCCTCTCCAAAGGAGATCTGCCCACCAGGTCCTTGGAGTGGCAGCTGTAGCCAGGCTGACTGTGGCTGTGAGTTCATCCAGCACAGTCATCTCATCATCCTCATCCTACACAGCCTTCCTCCCCGGGCTGCTCAGCTCTTTCTCTCTGCAGGGACTTTACTAGTAAGGTGACTCTGTGTGAATTGTCATTGTGAAGGGCAGCTGGGGATTATGTTTGGTCCCTAACATGATTTAACATCCTATGCCACCTTCCTGTCCCTGTTGCAAATCTAGGCTTCTGTTTTCCTCCCTGTGCCTAAATCATCCTTTTCTGAGCTCCATTCTCAAACGATGGGTCTCTCTTTATCCAGATCAATGTAGACTAAGCAGGATTATAAAACCAGATTTATCCAGGGCCATAATACTGTAGTTTCAAGGAGCACTCTCCAGTGGCTGTGAGGGGCTTAATCTTTTAGATTAACTAGAAAGATCTATGGCTTTAAACTGCTGGTTTGCGTCACATCCTGAAAGCCGCTTTAGGAACTGGTTGGGAAACAGTGATTAAAAATTGTTCTCTGGTCATGGATTCCATGCAGAAACAAGGAAGTGAAAGCATCAGTTCTTGGCAGTTGAATTCATCTTTGTCCCCTCAAGTAGTCAGACTTACATGGATGGTGCAGACAAACTGGACCAGAGGAAGTTCTACCTCAACATAAGGAGGAACTTCTTCCCTTTGAGGGTGGTGGAGCCCTGGCCCAGGCTGCCCAGAGAGGTGCTGGAGTCTCCATCTCTGGAGGCATTCCAAAGCCACCTGGACACCATCCTGTGCACCTGCTGTAGGTGACCCTGCTCTGCCAGGGGGGGTTGGACTAAATGATCTCCAGAGGTCCCTTCCAACCCCTAAGACTCTGTGATTCTGTGCCAACAGTGCTTTCATCAGTGATTATTTCCTGAAGTCAACGAAAAAGAAGAGGAAAACACCAGGACATGCACCAGTAACTCAGGGAAATGCTCTTCTCTTGACACTGCCCAGCTGTCTCTTTAGCCCAGCATCCATGCTGTGCTGAAACATGTTCTTTAGAGCAAAATGTTAGGCAGAAAATTAAAATTCATTAAATAAAACAGGTATGCACCCTTAGCAAGAGCTTCACTCTAGGCCAGCTCTTGGCTGCAGAACATCTTTTCATTTCTCCTCCTTTTACCTTAGAGGATCCATACCTTTCCACCTTCCATCTTGTCCCACCTTGCCTGTTTTGCAGGGATGCTCAATCCACTCCATGTCACAAGAGCAGAGGTGGATGAGATTTATGCTGCAGGAGTAGCTGATTCTGAGTTGCCTGGGACAATCTTTGCCCATCATGTTTGATGCTTGGATGGCTCACAGCTTGGTCTGAAGGGCCTCTGCCATCTCTAAACACATCCCCTTCTCCCTACAGACTGCCTACAGCTGCTGGGAAAGAGGTAAGAAGGCATCTCCTGTGCCTGCCAGATGCCTGCATGGGACTTCTGATTTTCCTGAACTCATAAGGTCACTCACAAGTGCCTGGGACTTTTTATTGCCACTCACAAGTGCCTGGGGCTATTTATTGCCTCTGTAGCAAGTGAGCTCATCAGGAGAGCTATGAAAACTCTGTCCAGGTAGAAGCAGTTTGCAAGTGCTTTTGCTGGTGATAATATTCTAAAAAAAGAAACAACTGAGAGAAAAACAGTTCCATAAATTTGTTTATAGAACATTCAGTGACCATGAATCATGCTATAAATAGACCAGGCTATAGGTTTCAGGGCTTCTTTACCAGATTGGCACAGTGGCTTGTGACAGACCTTGGTAACAGTAGCTTTGAGATGGTTGTGATAAACTGTTTTTATTCCTTATCTCTCTCTTGACTCCTTCCTCCCAGTTACCCCAGGCTTTTACCCCTGATGTTTGTTCCTCACCTCATGGAAAATTTTTGACCGAGAGAAATGAAAAATAAAATCCCTTCAGTTGAAAAAACCAAAAATGTCCAGCCAAAACCAAGGGCTTCATTGTTTGGCTGGAAATGAGAGGTTTGCCATTTTCAGCTTAAAGATTTTTTGGTTTGGGGCCAAACTATTTTTGCTTTTTGCCCAAAGTCTCCGGTAAAAATTCCCAACTTTTCAGAGAGGCAGACACTTGTTTTTACATCCACAAGAGAGAAGTTCAAAACCTGATGGATTGCTCCCCAGAAGTAGGTTAGATGAAACCAGCTGGACAGAAAAAGCCCTTTTTCTTTAAGTCAACATTAAATAGCAAAGGAGACATATTTCAGCTCTCCTCCTCCTTCCAGGGACACAGCAGAGCTGAAGGAGAGCACTGGCCCAACAGGTTCATGGTTGGAATAGGAATGGCACCAAGTGATTTTAATGTTTGATGACAACTGAGACAGTCCTCACTCAGTCCTTGTCCTCTGCCTGGCCAGTTGTGCTTGTGCACAGCTCAGAGCTCATGAAGAACAGCACTGCAGAAGGATCCTGGAGCTGCTGTGGTTGTTGAAGCAGCAGAGCTTTTAGAACAAGTGCATCAACTCTGATTTCTGATATGAACTTCAGGAAGGAGCTTGTGTGGGGACCCCTAAAGCACAAGACCCTGCTTATAGACATGGGCTGACATTGCATTAGGGACTGGGAGTTTGCTCATTGCCATTCCTCAAGTGACTCTTTAGCCACAACAAAGACTTAAATCAGTTAAAGCTGTCTTATTGCTGACACCATATCAAGAATTCATCTGAGAGGGGAGGAGAGGAAGTCATTTGCAGCTCACAACTCCACATGTTAGAGGCCCCACAGGAAGCTATGCTGTATAGCCAGGTGCACCATTGACTGGTGGCTTTGGTAGGGACTTCTGCTTCCAAAGATTTGCCATTCTGTGGTAGGGCTGAAGTAACACCTAAAACCCTGTGTGAGTGTTTTTAGCTGGGGAAGGCAAAGACAGGAGCCCCAGTGGAGTAATAATGCTCTTGTCACTTTGTGGATCCCTTGGTGAAGAACTGCAGGCTCAGCAAATGCCAGCAACATCAGTTTGAGCAGTGCTGACCTAAGGAGACAACACAAGAAGCATAAAGAAATGACAGGAGCTGAGCAGTCAGTAAAGGATGATTAGTAAATGTTTCAATAAAGCAGGCTGTGATGTGATACAAGAGGAAATCTTCCCAAACACCTTCAGAACGGTCTTCTTGCTCCCCTGCATGTCTGTAAGTGCATTTCTTGCTTAGCTGCTGCTACTGTGACCTCTGGGGGATGCCTTTTTATTCCAGCTGTCAGCTAACAGAAGGCCACTGGAGTCACTTGGGTGGAAAGGGCCTTGACATCCCAAATAAGCATCCTGTGTCTCTGAAACCTTTGCTGCTCCTCTGTAAGGAGGAACTTAGTGATGCTTTTTCATCCATGTCAGTGAGATATAGGTGGTGAGGATCAAGCCAAGAAGTAATTATCCACTCTAGGAGAGTTCCAAAAGCAGCCTAGTTCTACCTAGAAAGCCCAATACCATAATGGGAATCAGGCAGACCATGGCAAAAGCCTTAATGTGGCATTTTTGAAATGATCTAGTTTTGCAGTGGCTATCTATTTTTTTCTTTTTAGAATTCAATTTATTTTTGATGCCCATGTTTGTTGTCTTGAACTCCAGACACATTTCAGCAAAGCTTCTATCAGGAAATGATAAGTTGGCATTTTCTAATGATTTCCATAGAGCAATTTGCAACTGGATCAACATCCTGTACAAGAGCAGACCAAAAAATGACAAAGCATTGATTTTCTGAAGCAGAGAGACATATATTGGTTACCCTCCACAGAAGTAAAGCCATGGTGGTTGTGGGGTTATAATTGGTGCCTGTTTCCACGGAATCAAACACCATGTTATTATGTTTGGCTGATACTGGAGGTGAAGAGTTCATCAGAGGAGAGGAACTCATGCACATCAACAAGAGAATGACTTAGGGATGTGTGAGGAAGCTTGAGTCACTCTCAAGTAACACTTAAGAATATACTGAGACAAGCATTGGATATTAGGAGACATTTCTTCCCTGAAAGAGTTGTTAGTCCTTGGCCCAGGCTGCCCAGGGCAGTGGGGGAGTCACCATCCCTGGAGGGGTTTGAAAAACATCTAGATGTGGTACTGAGGGCCATGGTTAGGTGGCATGGTGGTGCTAGGTTGCTGGTTGGACTTGATGACCTTAGAGGTCTCTTCCAACCTTCATGATTCTGTGAGTAGAGCAACTGTAAAGCTTTTATTTTCAGGTGTTTCTAGGTCCTGAGTATAACTTGATCTAAATAATATTGGTTTCTTTCATTCAGGCTTAGTGTCATTGTTGGGAGTTTTAATGATCCCCTTAATGATTCCTTTACTCATGGTACTGGCTTATCTTCCAAGTTGCCTCTAAATGAATATCTTCATGATTATCAAACATGCTCAATTTGAAGAAACATCATGGCTGGGACCAGAGAAAAGAGCAGAAAGAAGTAAGGATAAATAATTGCTCCATGGTAGGAGCAGTGGTTTCAGCACATCCATTTCAAGTAGCTTTGCTGGGCACTGTGGCACAGGACAGCTTTAAGACAGGACTTTTGCTTTCCTGGAAAAACTGGTTTGGACATTGGTAGACTCAGGGCAATTTTTCTTGTATCTTTCTGTTCTTTTTCATCTGATGTATTTCTCAATAAAGCACTTTTATCCCTGCATTCATGTATTAAGAAAAGAAAAACTAAGAGTTGAATCTAGAGGCTCTCATTTGGAGCAAGTTATGGTTTCCTACATGAGTTTTCCATGGAGTTTGTTTAGGAAAAAATGTAGAGTGCCCCAAAATGAGATAATGATGGGGTTTGGTGTTTATCAAAGCCTTTTTTTCCCCTCGTCATCAAACTGCTAACATCCTGCTGTCTACTGGCTGAGAGGCTGCTGCACAAGCCAAATGTGAAACACAAGTGATCTCTTCTAAAGCAGAAGCCAGTGCAGAAGCCTGGGACCTCATGGGGATCTGTGTCTTTCTGCTTCTAGCAGTCATCTCAGAGGAGGAAGATGAGTATGTTCATGAGCATACAACAACAAGGGCTCCATGGTTGACTAAAAGCCTTAGAGATCCCATAGAAAACTGAACAAGAACCTCATTTCTGCTACCTAAATACTCTGTGAGGTGGATGGATACCTCTGAGTTAAGGAAACTAGAGCCTTAGTGTCACTGTGTTGTAGGAGGTGAGTGACCCATGCCACTGGCTCCTTTGGGCTACACTGAGTCTCATTTCCGCTAGGACTTTTCAGTCACTCTTTGAAATATAGACTTTCAAAGAGAGTTTTGGTCATCTTAAGTGGAGCATCACTGAGGTAGGAATGTTTTGCTTCCACTTGTAGCAGTGGAGAAGATCACCTATTGAAGTTAGTATTTTTCACCAATTATAGTAACTTAAAGAATTTCCAATTCTCTTTCATTTCATGGATGAAAATGGGGTTTATGTGTAGAACTCCTAGGGTGATAATAGCAGGGAGTAGTTTTACTGCACTCATATAACATTTCCTCAGGCCAAGAAAAGCAGCCACAGTGTTTCATCTCCTCCCAGCAAAAAATTAAGCAGCATTAAAACAAAAACTGAATCTAATTGATGGGGACTGGAAGTGGTGGGAGAAGAGAAGCTGAAGTATGCAAATTTAACAAAATGAGGTAAACAGGGGTAGCTTGTCCTCTCCTTTAAATGGTTTTGAACTTTCTCAACTGAAACTGTCAATGAAATGGTCATATTTTCAGTTTTGGGGTGGTTTTTTTTGCCTAGAGCTACATAGGACAAAAATCAAAGGATGGAAAATGGAAAGATGAATATTTAATCTGTGTGTTACTCTTGCTGACATTTCAAAGCAGAGTTTCCTACTGACTGCAGGGTAGAACAGCAGCAAAGTCATTCATGAGAGCATCCTTATCCAGGAAAGCTCACAATGTTCAAACTAAGAATGTGAACAGAGGATCTGATACGTTTGGAGAGGAAGTGTCCTGAAAGTTTGCTTTGTTCTGAAAAAGAAAGGAGGGCAGAAGGAAGGTCTGAGTGAAAGAAGGACCAGAAGGACACAGCTCCCCCCACCAGTGGAGCAGCATCTCCAGATATCTGAGCTATTTTGCAAGATTCAAGCTGTGAAAGAAATAGAAGTTCATAGGTTTCCACAGAGAATGGGTTCAGAAGGAAAATGAGTTTTCAGCAGCATTGCACATGTCCCTGGAAAGACAAGAGACAACTGTCCCCTCACTGTACCCTGACAGCCAGCTCTCCCCACTGCAGCCAAGGCACTTATTAAACAGTGGGACAGAACATTACAATTAGTTGCAGGTAAAGCAACACCCAGATTCCTTCTGATGTTGAAGAGGTTGGAGGAATGGATGATAGGTTGAGTTTGGAAGATCTTGAGGCTGGGAAGGGGAAATAGGCAGCAGAAAGGAATTCAACAGCAGCAGCAACGTGCACTGGAGACCAGACTGCAGGAGCTGAGCTCTTTGTGGGTGTCTGTAGATGTCAGCTGTGTGGTAGCACTGAGAGAATAGAGGGGGTACAGGAGTTAAGAAAAGGTCCTGCATAGGCAGGGAACAAAAACCAGATGGAACCAATGTGAGAGAAGTTTGTCAGTGAGGTGAAGGTATGCAAGCCTATCTTTAACCCCTAAAAAGCTGAAAATCTCCATATAAATCCCTAGAGTGCTGAGCTCTTCTGAGTTGGATCTGTTGAGCTTTAATGTGGAACTTCAGGGAGTTAGGTGTCAAGTAAAGAAACACTGGTGAAAAGCTGAAGATAATGTCAGCATTTTGATCATCCTTGCTGATGGGTGAACTGTTCAGGGCAGGACTTTCTGAGCTCTGGCAGAGGATCAGTGATGATGCTTCAGCCCTTGCTGTGCCTTATTGAAATGTTAAATGAGATAGGTGGTGGGCCAGCAAAGTGAATGCCTGAGTTATTGATTCCTTCTAAAGTACTGGGGTTTGCTGGTCTTCATCAATGGTCTTGCCTCTGTGCTTGTCTCTTTTCTTCCATGTGCTGTATGAGTCTGCTGGAGACCACAGCTGCCCATGTGGACCTCTATGTACCTACACATGAGGAAGACATCACATGTCCATGCAGATAGGGGTTTCCTTTCTTCAGGTTGCCTCTTCAAAAGAAAGTAAACTGGATGGTTTACATAAGTGTGCTTCTTCCTGAAAGGCTGAGCTATTTTAACAGTGCATTCCACCAAAATGAATAATATTTGGCTTTTGGAGGCAGATTTTTCTGTGGTTACAACCTCTTTTGCACATCATAAAAGTCCAACCCCATCCTTTTGCTTTTCTTTCATTACAAAGAACAACTAACCTTTAAAAACACTGTATTTGTCATATGCTTGCTTGGGTTTCAGCTGGTGTGATTTATGTGTCTATCTTCAGAGTAAACATGCTCATTGAGGAAAATAATCAAGCATATTACACTGTAGAAGTGAAGGTTTGGGGGGAGACTGGATGATGGCAGGTGGAGCTTCTTGAGGACATGGTCTCCTCAGAGCTGACTTTGCAAAGGAGTCAATGCTTAGGCTGAGATGTGAGTCAAGGTAGGTTATGAGTCCAAGATCCAACTCTTGCAGGTGATCTGTGCATGGAACAGGGAGCTGAGACAACACTGAAGTGCTGCTGCCTTCACACAGGAGTGTCACAGTCATGTTCTCTTACCAGGATGGGCAAAAACAGACTCTCAGATGCCAAATCCTTCCCCAGTGTGGAACACACTAGCAATCTGGGGCTCCAGCTTACCTCCAGTTCTAGCCTGCCTGCTCATTAACACCTTCCATTAACTAACCAGCCTCTCTTCCCAGTTGTGCCACTGTGAATCACGAGTTGATCCTGCAAAATTTGAAGACAAACAAACAAGTAGCACTGAAAGAATCTGGCCCAGCATAAAGAAATTTCTCCCTTGACTTAACAATGAAACATTTTCAGCTGGTGCAGATCTCTCCAGTTTTGTTGAAGACCCTGGAGGTATCCCTCTTACACAAGCAATAATCAGATCCAAATCCAGCAGGATTTCTTGGTAGAAGGGAAAAGCTATTTGAGGAGGGAGTAAATGGCACTGCATCCTTCCAACTGTTCAGAATTTGTTTTGCCAAAGCAACAGGAGAAAGCTGTTAAAAAAAGATTTTAATTGTAAGTCATTTCAGCTTTCCCTGTAAGAAAACAAGGAAGAAGCAAACACAATGGCTAAAGAACATGAAAAGATCCCAAAGGTTAAACATGCTCCAAGAAAAATATGCTCTCAATCTGAAATGGTGAGCAATGGAAACATTATTTGCACTCCTTTCAGTGCTGTTGTTGGTTGCAAGAGGCAGCAAAACCTCTGTGATTTCCAAGGTCTGCTTTGCCCTGGGAAAGGGGCAGGAGGAGAGAAACATCAGAGGCTGAGCCTTGCTGCCTTTGCTTCCCAGAGAGCTCAGACAGTGTGTTCAGCTCTGCTGCTCTCCCACCACAAAGGATGTGTTTGCACAGCTCGTTTGCAGGGTGAATGAGAAGGTTCAAGTGGTAAATTGGGCAGTGATAACTTCCAGAAGAAGGACTTCTCAGGACTCTTCTCCTGTTCCTCTCATCTGAAAAATCAACAAGCACTTGCAGCAAAAGAAGTTCCCTTTCTGGCAAAAATGTATGGCTGCAAATGGATTCACTTCCCAATCTGATATTTAAGGATGTTTTGTTAGTCTGATGTCTCTTCAGGTCCTGCTAGAGCCATGATGCTGAGAAGCTGTAGACTCAGTTATAATAAAAGAGACATCATTTGCAATAGTTTGCTTATCACATAAGGGCAAAGGAAAGTGGAAAAGCACTTTTCAGTGCTGTGAGCCATCTCCCTCATGTCTTCCCAGTTCATATTCTGAGCTCCTAATGCAGGACTGAGTAGTTTGGGTGCTGTGCAGGAGCTTGTGCAGCATGGAAGTGCAGTGAGAGGACAAGAGGAAATGGCCTCAAGTTACACCAGGGAAGGTTTAGGTTTGATATTAGGAAAAGTTTCTTTCCTGGAAGGGTTGTCAGGCATTAGCCCAGGCTGCCCAGGGCACTGGTGGAGTCACCATCCCTGGAGGGCTTGAAAAACCCTAGAGATGTGGTCCTTAGGGCCATGGGTTAGTGGCATGGTGGTGCTAGGTTGCTGGTTGGGCTTGCTGATCTTAGAGGTCTCTTCCAACCTTCATGATTCTGTGAAGTGTTTTCAGGAACATCCAGGTGTGAAGCAGAGCAGCTCTGGACCTGCATGAGCAGGCAGCACAGGCACTGGGCACAAATCTGCTCTCCCTTGTACTGCCTCTGGGCTATTGTCACTCTTAACAGGAGGGGAGAAGCATGCCTTGTCCTGTTTTGCTTCTCTTTGTTTTGCTGTCAGTTTCTGTCATGTTTCTATTCATTGAGGATGGGTTTTATTTGTTTACTTCTTTTTTAAAGGAGGGAAGGATCCAACCTTCAACTTTCCTGATAAATACTGGCAGAAGAGCTCCTCTGGAAGAAGGCAAACAAAGGTTATCATGATCAGCACATGATTTTACTTAGGCAGAGTATCAGTTCAGTTGGTCTCAACATGACAATGCTTCAGCTGCCACTATTTTCCACATTCAAAATAAAGTTTAATTTTCCAGCTTTGCAGAAAGCAAAATTCCAACCATTTGTTGCTTTCCACTACCACCAGGAGGGAAGAAAAAGAAACAGGAGAAAAAAACCAAACCAAACAGCCCACCAAACAATTGCAGCCTAATTGCCCCAAAATAGATTTCCACAAAGACTATTTCTACCTGAGGGAAAAGGTCAAGTGCAGAGATTTCAGCCACACTTAGTGTCTGCACCATCCAGCATCTCCCTGCCAGCCAGGTGTGCTTCATTGCTCCTGGTCTTCTTCAGTGTGGAGCAAACCTGGCCTAAATCTTCCAGACTCTGTGATTTTTCTTGTGTAGAACCCAGAGCAGAATTGAGCATGGGATATGAGCAGATGCTCCTCGTGCCCTCTTAGTCACTGGATGGGAGCTGAGGTTGTGTGAAGCAGCTCCAAGAGAGCTCTGCCATGGCTGACAGTGTGTGGCAAGGCTTTCTCAATGCTTGGTTTAGTTCCATTCAGGCTCCAAACTAGAGAACCAAACCAGAAACAGAGAAGAAAAAAAAGGAAGGGGAAAACAACAAAAATCCTTTCTGATTTTCAACATAAAGCTAGGATTACCACCAAAGAACAATAAAAATTCTTTTATTACCAACAACAGGAAGAGCAAAGGGGGGGGAAAAAAAGAAAAAGAAAAACCCACAGAAAATCTTTGTTATAATTTTTCCATAACAAATAAGGTCTTTTCTGGTCAAGTTTGGCTTTTTCTTGTTGGTTTTTTTTTTTTTTCCTTAAAATTGTATCTGTTTAGGAAAAAAAAAATGGTGTTTAGAATACAAACAAAACTGCAGAGGAAAAAGCATAGCTCTTATTAAAGAGTTTGACATCACAACCCATCTATTAAAGAGCAGCATTCTTAAAGGAAAGTAATTTACAAAGAAAAGGACGGAAATGAAAGGTTGTATGAGTTCCCAAGCCCATTGTTGAGGCAGCAAAGCCCAGAAAAACTTCCACTATCTATAGCTGCTGAAGTCATCTAGTAGCAGGAACCAACACTGGAGGTTCCCACAGGGAGAAGATCCTTGTAGAGAAATATGGCTGTGACCTGCCTTTGTGTTTCATGATTCCCCAGGCTTGTTCTTTTGTAGTTCTGCTGTGGTTGACTAGTGAAGATAAAGGATCAAAGAGGGGTGAAGTTGCTCTGCTTCTTTTGGCTCAGGAGTGTGATTGAGCTGCATCCCATGGTGCCTGACTCTCCCTGCTCCATCATGAGAGCTCCCCCCCTGCACACGCAGCTAAGCATCAGCTCAAGGCTGGCTCCTGTCATTCTGAGGGGGATTTGGAGTTATCTTCAAGAGGTTTTTTTATGCTCTCCTTAGATTTGGGAGCTGGTTTGGTTTTGTTTTCACTGGGCTTCAGAAAGAAGCCTCTTTCCTCTTTTCCTCTGGCAAAGCCTGGCACGCTTTCCTCCTGCGCTCAGTGTTTGCTGTGTGTGGCTCAGTCCGAGGCTGATTAGGGTTGATAACATGTGGCATTGAGTTATTACCATGTGAGAGCATGAAGCCAAATGGACAGATTTGACAGAAAACAGTTACAGAAATGGCTTTTTTTAAGTATTTTTTTTTCTTTATCTGACTCTGCTCTTGATAGCAAAGTAGCCTGGTAGCAGAAGGTTTTGTTCCCTCTTAATCCATAGTGAGAAGTATCAGGCAATTCATCCTTCCATCAAAGAGGTTTGTCTCCTCTGATCCTTTGCCATGGAGTGACACAAGGTGCTTCTAACCCAGACCTGGGTAAGGACTGTCCCAGATCACAGTGGCTGGGTCTTCTTGGGCATATCCCAAGTCACAGCAAAAGGGCAGAGCCTGGATTTCCCCTTAGAAAAGTAGGGACACTTTTCCCAAAGGGGTATTGTGGGTGGCTGGAGGATGAAAGAACAAAGAAGCAAAGTCCTCACCAAGATTTAATGGGATTAAACCAGGAATAAATTCCATGGTCTTTAATCAACTTCTTACAATTATAAATAAATACTAAAATGCTGACAAGTGTCCCTCTATCACAGCATGGCTTTCTTCTGTTCCTTCATCTCTACCCTTCATCTCTTTCCTGCATCCAAGTACCTCTTGCATTGTCCTGATATCAAGGACTGAAATGAGTGAAGACTGTGAACAGTTTAGCCACAGGCCACTTTGTTGGTGTCAGTTCCCAGTTCCATCCCAAAGTGGGTCAAGTGTGAATAAAACCCAGCAAAAGCCTGACTTATTCTGCACTGGTGTCTAAAGCTCTGAGCTCCTCAGAACAGGGTTTGAAATGGATCTGTTTGTACAACACCCAAAACTGGTTGAGATCCAGACCTTTTGGCCACCTGTATTGCACTGTACAATGTTAACCCTCTGCTCTAGTTCATTTGGTAGCCAAAAGGGTCAAAGAGTCTCATTTTGTTTTGAACACTGATGTCTTAACCTGGGAAACATAACCAAATCAATCTAGAAACAAAGAAGATGCCTCTGTTTCCATGTACACAAAATTATTGCACTCTAAATTCTTCTATAACTTTCCTAGCTTTCATCTTGGGTTTATTTTTCATTTTCTTATGTATTTTGTGGATTTGGGGTCCAAACAAATGAAAGGGTACTACCAATGGCTTGGGCTAGCTTTCAGAAGATGTCTGGTTTTCCTCTTTGACCTCCTCATCACGAGTTTTCTCACGAGGGCAACACATTTTGCAATACTGTGTAATGGGAGGGTTAAGATTCCCATGGCCAAACTCTTTCCTGAGGTACATTTATAGAAATACTAGAGGTTCCCTCAAGATGAATTCTGCAGTATATCTTGGGAAGAGCATGGTCATGAAGTGATGATACAGCTCATCTTCAATCTGTAGGAGGAAAAGGTCCCAGAATAAATAATCCAAGTATGAAGCAGTTAGTCAGAGCCCAGTGTTCACTTCTACAGAGAAATGAAACAACCAAACTGAAGAGAGGTGCAAAAGAGCTACTGGGTACAAGTCTAGATCTGAGAACCCTACAGAAAACAGATGCAAAGTCAAGGTAAGAAGTGATTTTAGTTCTGTGTGGAACAGAGCTGAGCTCAGGTAGGTCTGGGAAGAGAAAAGGCAACAGGGAATGTGGCCAAGGACTTGAGCTTCATGGATTGTCATCATTTAGATAAGGTGCAGAAGAGCTCAGTGTCTGGGAAGAATCACCTAAGGACAACATTTACCTATTCTCTCCCACAGCCTCCTATATTAATTAAAACCTACCCTTAATAACATTGTTTATCTATTTCCCAGAAAGTGATAGAGCACAAGATGACTTCCAAGCCATGAAAGACTTTGATCTCAGGTCTGGCTAACCTTGAGCTGTCCATGAAATGCAATACCAAGTCCTACAGAGAAGAACAGAGATGTGTTCTGATTCATTCTTTCCCAAAGGCACTTTCTGCTTTTGAGAACAGTGGAAAGTACCTTTTTTTTTTTTTTTTTTTTGGGGGGGGGGGGGGGGTTGTGTTTTTTTTCCATAACCATAACTTAATTCTCTATTTTAACCAAGTTGCTAAGCTCTTTCTCCTTGATAACTCACCAGCTCAAATGTAAGAACTGTATTATTACAAGAGACAATTATGGGGTTCAAAGCATTCTGAAACATTCCATGCTTCCAGCTTCTGGTACTGATATAAGTAGAGGAATATTTGTGGTTTTTTTACTTGCATGAAGTGGAAGAGTTCCAAGAGCTAGTGGTAAAAGGCCTAATGAAAGTCTGCCTTCATCAGACACAACAAAGATCCTTCATCCTGGGAGGTTAACTGTTTCTATGGACATGATGCCCAAGCACCATCCTGCCACACAAACAAGCCCTTGACTGTGTAAACTCAACCATTTCATGCTCACTCAAAAATAACAAGAGCAAAATCATAACAAGGAAAAGATAAATCCTGGGGGGGGTTTTTTTGGTTTAATTTTCCACTTTTTAAAGAAAGCATTATTTTGGAAGTTCAAGGTATGCAGCTCTCTAGTTCCCAAAGTTTGTTTGGGTGGAAGATGTGTCTAGAACCTTTGGTGGGATAGTTGGACACCAGCAGGCTACAGAGACCATGTCTGTTTGGAAGGAGGCACAGTTGCTGCACAAACATCTGAGTGCTGTAGTGCAGAAGGTTCTTTTCTACTGAACCTTCTGTTTGTCATTTATTTTTCCATTTTATAAATACTGATTGGAAACTTCTTCTTGGAAAGAAG
This sequence comes from Galbula dea, assembly GCA_013399015.1. NCBI lineage: Eukaryota > Metazoa > Chordata > Aves > Piciformes > Galbulidae > Galbula > Galbula dea. The sequence continues at coordinate 4,262,574 of VWZX01004773.1, read as the reverse complement.
AAAGAAATCTTGTGGATTGTAAACACTGAGAAGAAGATGAATTGTTTAGGATGGTGAAAAGGGTATAAGGACTGAAAGCATAATGTTAAATAGAGGAAAGTTTAGGCTGAATAACAGGATAAACTTCCAAGTGCTGAAATCTTATTAGACTGTGGAAAATTCTTCCAAAGGATGTGGGAGAAGATCCACTGCTTGAACAGTTTGCCATCAGATTAGACAAAGGACTAAAAATAAATCTTAAACAATCTTGCCCTAGCAAAGGGGGTGAACTGAGGAGGCCAAGTCAATGGGTCCAACACCATCTCCTTCAGTTTCATTGATCACAAATCAATCCATGCCCAAAGAGTGAGAATACCAAGGAGACACATGAGTCTGAAGAACTGACTCACCATGCTCAGCTCACAGACTCTGGCTCTGTAACCTGCTGAAGACAGAGGGACCTGCCAGCAAGCTTCCACCTCAGCAAGAAACACAGCAATTTTATACTGGGAAAGCAGAGACTAAATCTATATATTTGAATATATCTTGCTCTTAGCCACATGGGGTGACTTTGGGGTTGCCCTGTGCATAGGCAGGAGTTGGACTCCATGATCCTTGTGGGTCTTTTCCAACTCAGGATATTCTATGATTTTTTATATTTGGGTAAGAGGGCAATAAAATCATTGCCAGTGTGGATAATTTACTGTCAGATGATCTAAGTGACTAACTTGTTATTTGTAGGCATGGCAGATGACATGAGGCAAAGAAGATGCAGCAGGATTTACAGCTGGAACAATTCACCACTAAGATTATAGTATTTTGCTGCCTTTTTGCCTTTCTCCTTATGGATGATCTCAAAGACAATTCTATTTTATTTGTTTCTAATCCATTCATGATGGTATTGACCTCAACTTCCTGAAGTGAGAAGAAATCTGCTCACTGACTTTGCTGGCTCCTTGGGTTTTATCAGACCATCTAAATATATTTACATAAACACCAAATTTCTGAACTGTTTGCTCTGAGGACTCCTAATGGCTCCAAATTTGATCTGAATTCCTCCACTCTGACTGGTCAGAGGAATCACATGGTGAGTTTCCAGTGCATGTGTAAGCACATCTGGTGCAAATATTTCCTGCTAGAAACCAAAATGTCACTTTCTGTAAATGCTTCTCTGTGTGATTCTGAAATTTACTCTCCACTACAGTTTTTGGCCAGTAAAACTTGATAACTCCAAACTTCTTAGAAAGCAAAGACAAAGAGATGTGAATGTGGCCAAAGGGACTTTATTGCAGAGTGGAATGAATCTAATATCAGCTAAAGCACACATTAAACCTGCAGTGAGAGAGAAGCTTTTGTAAAGGCTTCAGAAGACTGGAAAGAAATTCTTGGTTATTTCTTGTCTAAACCAAATCCTTCTTTTTCCCCAAGGAATTGGTGAATATCAAAACTCATTTGAATTTTCTCTCTGTTATTTTATTTTAATGACTTTAATTCAAATACAGTTCCAGAACCTTAGTGCTTTTAGAGCCAGAGATGTGATTTCTAGCCTTCTCTGCTTATAAATGATGTATTTCTTTTTCTGCTAGCCATCAGATGCTATGATCTGTAGAGAATCACACCAGACCTTCCTACAGTACCCATTCCATCATCACAGTTACTGTCTTAGAGCCAGGCAACAGTGGCAGCTCCAGCAGCAGTAGGAAGGGCCACCTGATAGTCACCTTTCCTTGGCTGATCCCTAGCCTTGGTGAAGAGGATGCAGATGACTTCTTTTGAGCAGCCACAGAAAGGCTGATGCAGTCCCTGGGTGGGCTTGGCTGGGAGATTAGCAATAAGACAAGAAGAAATGGCCTCAGGTTGTGCCAGGGGAGGCTCAGGTTGGACATCAGGAACAATTTCTTTCCCCAAAGGGTTGTCAAGCCCTGGCACAGGCTGCCCATGGAGGTGGTGGAGTCACCATCCCTGGAGGGATTGAAAAGACACCTAGATAGGTTTAGTGGTGACCTGGCAGTGCTGGTTAATGATTGAACTCTTCTATGATCTTAAAGGTCTCTGCCAACCAAAATGATCCTCTGATTCTCTAATTTCGCTCTCTGGTTCTGACAGTGGCAACATCCTTTAATTTCTCTGAAGGTGTTAATAAGTTCCCATGGATACCTGGCCTTGGGTCCCAGACATAAAGGGACTTCTCCTGTCTTTTCAAGTGAGTCCCATTCTTACTAGTTGCATTTAGGAAGATGTTTCTCCTCTTTATTCCCCTTCCTTCGACCCCATCTCTCCACCGTCTCATTGCTTTTGGGCTCTTTTCCCTTCCAACGATTCTTTCTGCCCTTCCAAACTTTGTCCCACACCTTTCCCTAATGCTACCCCAGATCTTTTTCCTTCTCCCACTCTTAGGAATCCTCAAGGGCCACAAGAATTTTCCATTTTCCTGCCTGAACCTCTTCGTATATCTCTCCCCACCTCGTTACAAGCAAATAACTCTTCCATTGCGCTGTCACCTCAGTTTAGCTCTCTCACCCTCCACTCCCTCTTTTTCCCCTGCTTTAAAGACCCAACCAGCATTTCCTGAATTGGAAAAGCCACAATAATATTTTTTTTCCATTGAAAATACCACAAGTGCAGTATTTCCATTGAACACACCACAAGCACAGTGTTTCCATTGAACATAGCACAAGGATGGTGAGTTTGAGGTATCGAAAGGCTGAGATGAACTCCCCAATGTTCATCTTGGACTCATTAAAGCAAAGCCCCTTCTCTCCTCACCAAAAAAATTTCCTCAGACAGAGAAAGAATTTTTATTCACAGGTTTCAAAAAGAAGAAAAAATAA
>VWZX01004773.1:4171488-4259386 GCA_013399015.1 Galbula dea | reverse complement strand
TATATAAAATAAAAACAAGACCTAGACTGAGCCAGGGCAATTTTGCACTTGCTTTGTGAGTAAAATAGAAATAGGTTTTAACAAGTTACCAAAAAAAAAAAAATGTCCATTAAAAATGCTTAGAGTGGTTGAACAGCTGGAAAAGCAACTTTTTTTTTTTTTTCCCTGATAACATTCAAAGCTGCTTAGCAGCTGGGGAAAAAAATCACCTGTAAAAACACTTAACATTTACAGCCACTCAGTGGCTGGAAAAGCAACTTGTTATAAAATTGATTTAACATTTCAGTGGCTGGAAAAGACATAGGCACACAGATCCACTGAACTACAGTGTTTTACATAGCTATTTATGGGTATTTAGACACAGATAACACTATAAATAGATAAGCTTGGCATTTCTGCTGATGCCATTGTGGCAAAGAATTATTTCCATTCACAGCATTCACCTCTTTCTGTTTTATTTTTTCTGAGGGTTTGAAAACAAAGTCATTTAAATTCTCATCAGTCTGAAGTCTGGCATGCCTGGATGCTCAGCCATCCCACCCAGCCCCCAGGAACATCTTAAATCAGTTTAGTGCCAGAGCACTTTATGGAATAATGAGAGAGTTCTGTATCTGATCTGCTCACATGAAAGATTGACTGAGGCAGCAGAGCCCAAACTGGGTTACAAACTGGGTTACAAATAGTATTTGTAATGAAGAGTGCTGGATGGGATTGTCCCCATCAGCTCACAGGGTCTGCCAGCAGCTATAGGTGACATCTCCATCCCAGCCCTGGCAGCTGGCAGAGGTCACACATCCCCAGAAGTGACAAGAACAATATCTGGTTATTTAGAAAGTGAAATGAAAAGCACTGTGGAAGTAGTAATTAAGCATATTTGTTTCTCTCTGAGATTAGAGTTCCTTAAAATGCCATTTGAAAGTGTGAGTCACATCATAAGCACTGAAGCAGCATCAGGCAGTTGTGTTCTCACCCTCCAAGCACCACACATAGCCTCTGGTCCCTGCATCCAACTGTGAGGTGCCAGCCATGCAGAGGTGATGTGGGGCAGGTCTCATCAGCCTCTGGTCAAAGGTCCTGGAACCAGGACTAAAGCAATTGCCTAATGTTAACATTAACACTATTTGTTCTCCTCCTGTCCTTGGCACTGGTGAAGCCAAACTTCCAATCCTGGGTTCAGTTCTGGGTCCCTCACTCCAAGAAGGACATTGAGATGCTACAGAGTGTCCAGAGAAAGGTAGTGAGGCTGGTGCAGGGTCTAGAGCACAACTGTGGTGAGGAGCAGCAGAGGGAACTGGGGTTCTTTAGTCTGGAGAAGAGGAGGCTCAGGGGAGACTTACTCTCTACAACTGCCTGAAAGGATGTTGGAGGATGGGGGGACTTGGTCTCTTCTCCCAGGTAACAAGTGATAGGAGAAGAGGAAATGGCCTCAAGTTGCACCAGGGGAGGTTCAGATAGGCAGAATTTCTTCAGCATGAGGGTTATCAAGCATTGGAAGAGGCTGCCCAGAGCAGTGGTGGAATCAGCATCCCTGGAAGTGTTCAAAAAACATCTAGATGTGGTACCTGGGGACATGGTTTAGTGGTGGGCATGGTAGTGTTAGGTTAATGGTTGGACTCAATGATCTCAGAGATCTTTTCCAACCATCACTTTTCTATGACTCTGTAAGAGGCTTCCTGTCAGAGCCTATAGCCATGGAATGCTTTTATGCATAAGAACCTTGAGGCATGTGGGCATACACTGGAAAAAATTGCTAAATTAAATGACTGTGATAATGCAATAGTTCTGTTTGCAGCATGGGAACTTAGTTCCCTGAACCACTGGTTCCCATTTTGCCTAGTCCCTGGTGAAGCAGCAGGGCTCTCTGTCACCCTTGGACTTCACTTCCCTCTGACATTTCTACTTCCCTTTGCCACGTATGTCTCTGTGACAGAATGAACTGGACACATCTGTCCTGCTTAAGAGATGTCATAAAACCACTGAGGAGGTTATTGCACTGTTACAACAAATTTCTGCAGTAAAACATTTTATATGATGCATGTTCTGCTGACAGGGAGCAGCCCAGGCAAGCCAAGGACCCCTGTAAAACCCAGAGATGCAGCCTCACTCCCCAAGGACTGACCACAGGCTGCTGGAGAGCCCCTTCAGAAGTGAGCAGTGTCTCCTGGAGTAAATACAACTAATTAAGCTTTATTTCCATGCAAGGATGTCCTGACTGGCTGGATGATGGCTGTAACCCACGGCTCCCTACCCAGTAGAGAGGGAAGAGTAAACATTGCCATGATTGGATGTCATTTCCCAAAACCTGACACTCCAAAACTTCTCCTGAAGTCAAGAAGAGAGCCCAAAGTGCTGCTTAGCTGGGTTGGATGCCAGCTTCTGGAGCTGAGATGAGAAACCGGGATGTCTTACCGGTAACTGCAGATAATGAGGCAATGTTCCCAAAGTATCTGAGACAGGCATCTTTTCAGGGTAACCACTTTGTGGCCAAATACTTATGAAAGTGGAAAAATAATAATTATCCATGGCTATGGGAAGACATATATATTCCTGAAGGACAGACAGGAACTGTTCAGTGTCGTCCGGGTGAAGGGAGGAGGTGCAAAAAGAAAGGTTTGAGCTTTCCTGCCAGGCAGAGCTATTAGGCACAGAAATGATTTCCTCAATGAAAGCAGAGGAAGGCAATTCCTTCAGACATTTAATAATAGATTGGGCAAAGAATTAGGAAATATAAAGAAGAAGCCTGTACTGGCAGGTAGTTGAGCTAATCAGAACGAGCAGGACTTCAACTTCATTTTCTGAAGGGGGATCATTTAAAGTCAGCTGCAATAGATCTTTCATTAATTTGCAGGCTTTTTTTTTTTTCATTGCAGTCCAATACCCAGGAGTAAGGCAGAGCAGCTTAATATTAAAGAAACACCAAGCTAGTAACTGCTGAGAACACTGAGAGGATGCAGTGCCAGCAGGGCGAGATTCCACAGGTCCACATAAAATACACAAGCAAGTTCTCAAGCAGGCCACAAAAGCCAATGTGGAAGAGAAGGAGAAGAAGGAGCCAAGGTCTGATCTGGAAAATAAAAAGGGAAAGGCAAGGATGAAGAACCAGGGGATTGGATGAGCTGGGATGGGATGGGAGGGGGTCCTGGAGAGGACTCAGTCTTGGCAACAAGTGTGGAAAATAAAAGTAGAGAATAAAAAAGGGCTCTAAGAACAGTCCGTGATCAAATACCAGACTGGGTAATTTGTATTTCAGGGGCAGAGGAGAGGATGCAAGCTGCAGGCTGGGCTTCTCTACCTTGCAACACATTTTGTGTTCCTGGACCAACAGCAAGTACTAAATCATGGGCATCCGGCTCAGACTTGCACCAGGGTGTAAAGGCTGAGCAGCATCAGACTGAGTGACTAAATTTGGAGAAAGACAGGCACTTCTGTGGTGTCTGGATTAGCCAGAGGATGACTAAGCCAGGTATTTTTTTTTTCCCCCTTGCTGTTCATCCTGAACAGCATAATGGGTGCCAGCTTTTATTCTTCCATCCTTTCTCCCTGTTCTGCCTTTCTGAAATAAAGTCTAGAACATGCTGTGATTATTCCATGTGGGATTATTAACCAGTTCTATACATTGGTGGCCATGGTGCTGGGGTGTCCAGGATGCTGAGGTCAGGAAGGGACATCCCAAGGCATCCTATCAGCTCCTTGAGTGACTGACAAATGATGCTGAGTGCACCTGAGAACTTCATCTCCTTGCTTTCCCAGCCTAGGACATGCTGCCTCTCCTGCATCTGGGTGAGAAAGGTTTGTTCCTAAAACAGAGCTGAAGAGAAAAAAGGGGATAGAAAATCCTCAAGTGATGTCCTCACCCATAAATTCCACCAGAGATGAGTAAATGTAGATAAAGTTCATTGTCTTTTCAACAACATAATGGCATTATCTCATCTCTAGGTTCAATTCACAATCCATACACATGATGAAGAAGAATTACTCCCAGTTGTAGTTCCATGAAGGCCTCAAGTGCTTATCAGTATATGGAAAGGTTAGTGTATTTGTCCCAGGGATGTCAGAGCCAGATGTTTATGTACTGGTTGACTGTAGTGGGTGGAAAGGCACTGCCTAACATATTTGTTCTGGTTTAATAGCCATTTACTCCACAAGTGTCACCACTTGCTGGTGTTATTAAAGCTAAGTAATGAGATCAGAACCTGGCCTTATACTTCTACAGTCATTTTGTAGCCTGCACAGAGAAATCCTCCTTACAAATCCAACCCTGCTTTGCTCAGGAGTCCAGGTTATTCACTACATGTTTGCACAGTGAGCAGAGCATTAAGCTTTTCCATGAATAGGGCCTGGGATAACCCCTGAGCTGCAGCCACCCCTGAGAGCCACTGTCTCTCTCAGCTCAGGTGACAGCTCCAAGTAACAAGGTGCTTGATTTCCTTCACTGATCCAAGGACAGACACCAGAGGTGATGTGCTAAGAGAAGCTTTTGGCATCTTAGAGCTGGTGTGGTTAGAGAAGCCTTTGTCTTCTCATCTCTTTGAAGGAAGAAATATTAAGTATGGAAGAAAGAGAGAAGAATATTACATTTGTTCATGCTTCCTCTCGAGGTATCTGCACAGGTTACAGCCTAACCAGCTCCAAGGGGAAATCTCTGAATTTGGGTCATGGCATTAAGAATAGGAAACACTTTATGGAAGTCTCTCCAACTTCATGCTGCACTGTACAACTCCACTTCATACCTTATTAGAAGCTGATATCACCCTCAGGTTTGAATTACAGCTACATTAACATCTATCAGCAAGTTGACCTAGAAACTCATTTATGTAAGAACACCAGTGGCCTGAGTAAAAGACTTATTTCAGATGCCAAAAACAAAACCAAACCCAAGCACAATGGGTTTTGGATCTAGACAATGGTTGGGAACCATATTGGCAGCCATCAAGTTAGAATATTTGATCTTCACAGCTTGAAGTCAGGAATGGCTTTTAAATCTCCTGGCTGGTAAATAGACCTGGCTCATGTGGTGTTTAATGTTTGAGGCCCCTATAGATCCTGTGGTTACAAAGTTGATCAAAGAGGCAAGGCAATTATTTGGAGGAAAAACATTTACCTTAGTGCAGAGGCTTGACATGTACAGAAGGCTCAAATCATTTCCCATCTGCTTTAAGGCATGAAGTGAAATGGAATTGGCTTTGAGAAACAACAACAACAACAAAATAAAACCCCTCCAAAACCCCTAACAAACCAAAACAAAAGGGGCAGTTCTTCAGATGCATGTTGTTGGGTCTGGTATGGCTTGGGAATGCCTATAGGTGTGTTCAGCACTGTGTTCTTTTGTGAGCTGAAACTTGCTCAGAAAGTTAGAAAGCTTTTAGATTGGAGAGCAAAGCAAAAAAGGAATTTGTTGTCTGAGATTTGAGAACTGAGTGTGAAAAATGTGGTTATTGTTTCAGTTGTCTTGTTCCTCTGTCAATGGAAAAATAGAAAAAGAGAAGGAGAAGGATTGGGAAGGTCAGGAAAGAGAGGGAAGGAGAAGAGCAGAAAAGAGACATAAACCACAGACATTTTGGACATCTTAGTTGAAAAGTGTACTCAAGATTTCCCACTAGAAAGTCTGGGGGGAAAAAAGAAGGGTTCTGCTCAGAGGAGGTGATTTTGAAGTGTAAAAATGAAGGAGCTGGAGAGTTTCATGTAGCCAGATCAAATCTTGTGTTCCTGTGGGACAGGACCCAGGGCTCTGCCTCTAATTGCTTTGCTGCCTTCATCTAGGTGATGCTTCACCTAGGTAGAGGAACCAATGCTGTAAACTATTTGCTCTTAACTCAGCACAGTAATGTGACTTAGAGACTGAAAACTGCTATAGCAGTTGAGGAGGATTCATTAAGTAATGAAGGAGTAATTAAAAGGAATGAGGGAAGGGAGAAGGACTAACTCTCATCCTGAAAGATACTGATACAAAAGGGAGCAGCATCTGTGAGGTACATCTTCCCTTCCAGGCAAAGTGTGGCAGCCCCCAAGCTCCTTCTGTTTCCATCTGCCACTGTGCTTTGTGGTGTGCAACCCTTCTCCCTTGTTATGGGAGATGCCTCCTGGCTGCTGAGTAGAGATGCTGTAACCAAAAATCCTACCTGTTCCTCATGAAGCTGAGCCCCTGTGTTTGCTACCTCTCTGGACATAAGTATCCCTTAGAAAACACTCTAGTAAGAACCATCCAATGCCAAGAGGAAAGTGCTACTTTCCACCTGTAGACTTTTTCATTTCCTTCTGTTCTTCAAGAGAAGAAAGAGGTCTGATGGTCCAGCCAGGGGCGGGGATGGCTTGTGTGGGTTCAGCTCTGTGCTGACACTGCTGTTCTGAATCATAACTGAGATGAAGATTATCTTTCCACTCATCTTAAGAATACTCAAAAGCCTTCTTTCTGGAAATAGTTTATTTTGAAGTGAAGCAGAGCAATCTGTACATGGCTGGCATTACTCTGGCCACTGCAGATGTCAGCTCCTAACAAGCCATTCTCAAGGGTATTTTTGCCAGGGTTATGTGGAGACAGGCAGCCAGGTGCAGGGTTAAGATGCTGTCACTGGAGGATGTCCCTGCTGAAGGGGTGCTCTGCAGGAGGAGTTCAACATTCTCTGAACCCCAGGAGATGACAGACCCCAGAGAGACACATTAGGAAACTCCCAACAGTGGGAAGAGCCTCAGCTTGTACTAGATATCAAAGAATCCAGCAGGCTAAAGATCCATCAAAAACCCCAGGCTTCTCAGAGAGAACTTTCATTTCTAACTTCCAAAGGGTTGAATTTATGTGGGAACTGCTGTTTGCTTTATTTTGGAGGCTGCTTTCCAGCAGATGGGATGTGTGAGCCCTTACAGACTCAGAAGCAAGGAAGCAAAAGGAAAAATCACCAGTTTTTATAGGGTTTTACTAAAAATAATAATGGTTTTGAGGCCAATCTCTGGAGTTTGGGACATTAACTCATGACTTCTGGATGCTTTGGACAGACAAGACTATCCCATAAGGGAAGAAGAACATTGCTGCCTCAGCTGAACAACTAAGGAGCAGCACTTCCATTGCTGGGCTCTTACATAGCAGGAGCTATTGCTGAGGGACTGTATGAACAACTCTGAGTAACAAATTCACCTGAGAATCCAACAAGTTGTAGACAACCACCAAGCAGAAGAGAAAAATTCCAAACCCCAAGTCCCAAGTCTCAGGATCAGCAAAGGCCATGCACAGAATTCTCTTGCATGTTATTATTGGACTGGCCCAGGCACCAGACACACTGAGTTCCTCAGCCTTGCTGTCAGCTACACCATAAATTCACATGGAATTTCAGTGCTCCTATCTCAGAGGGGCAATATTGGCTTAAGGTGTTTCCATTTCAGAGCCTTGTCCCCTGACAGATTGGTATGGGTTTGGGGTTGGGGTTTTTTTTTGCCCAGTTTTGCTTAGTGTTGAGCTTTCTGAATTATTTTAGCTTCCCAAAGCTTTATTGGCCACATATTGCACTCCCAGACCACTCCAGCTCCACATGACTACAATCCAGCACCCACCCAGACTGAACACCAATCTGCTGTCAGTGGATGCTACTGTGCTATTTATAAACCCTTTGCTACCTACAGGTATTTATGGCACTGAGTAGGGTCAGGAAGAAGAAAGAAAAAAAAGAAGAAGAAGAAAAAAATAGAAAAGTTGACTCCATTTTTATTAGTCAAGTTCACAGCCAACCATATGGCCACAGGCTGGGAACTGCCAGCTCAGACAACTGGAACAGCACTTTCTGGAGCCTGCAAAAGCCATTATATTGTATATAGATGTATATAAATATATATATATATATACAGAGAGAGAGAGAGAGGTGTATATATATCTATATATCTTAAGAGAGGGGTGTCATATATTTAATAAATGATAACAAGTTCCTCCCTGAGCCTCCTGTGTCACCCTTGCACCTGATCCTTAGCAATAACAGAAGATCCTTGGCTTTATGGACACACTTGCCTCCTGAGGAGCTGCTGCTCTCTGCCTGCTACTTCTCTCCTCTCAGATTCCTACCCTCAAAAACAGGTTTCTTTGCTGCAATCAGTCATGTTGATGAAGACACAGACACAGTCCTGACTGAAACAGGAAGAAACATGCAGCTGTGCCTGCAAGTGTTAATGGAGGGGATGGAGTTCCCCAGGTCCCCTGCTAACCACACAATATATTTTAGAGATTATTTCATGTCATCTTTTGCTCTGGGTTTTGGGGTTTTTGTGTGGGTTTTGTTGTTTGTTTGTTTATATAAGGTTTGTTGGTTTGGTTTGGTTTGGTTTGGTTTGGTGGGGTTTTGTTTGGTTTTGTTTGGGTTGGGGTTGGTTTGGGGTTTCTTTTCTGTGGGCAGTTCTTGCAGGCAATTGGAAAAAACCTTTAAAAAATACAATACTATAGAAGTTCTGGTTTAGCTTTGCAGTGACAGAGGCTCTAGCCACCCACAGAAAAGGTATTGTCCAAAAGCAACAGGAGCACAGAGGTTTTGAGTGGAGTAGCTTGCATCACATATCACAGCAAGCTGCACATCTCCTTACAGAGAATCTCAGGAGGATAGAAGAACCTGTCTTGCAGAGAATCATAGGATGCTTTGGGTTGGAAGGGATCTTCAAAGCTCATCTAGTCCAACCCCCCAGCAGATAGCAGGAACATCTGCAACTAGAGCAGGTTGCTCAGAGCCCCAAACAACCTGAGCTGGAATGGTTCCAGGGATGGGACATCTCCCACCTCTCTGGGCAACCTGGGACAGGGTTTCACCACCCTCCTTGTAAAAAATGTCTTCCTTAAATCTAGTCTAAATCTCCTCTTCTGGTTTCAAACCATCAGCCCTTGTCCTGTCACAACAGGTCCTGCTAGGAAGTCTGTCCCCATCTTCCTCATACATCCTCTGGTGAACCACAGCACGATGGTGTCCCTCAAGCAATATCTGCAGTCAGCTTTGTGGAGATCCTAGCTTATGTCCCAGAGGGATGATAGCCATATTGGTGACATTTGAGTCAACTTTGCCTCTTAGCACATCCCATTAGCTTAGACATACCAGAATCACATGATGATGAACATACCAGGGCTGCACTTTGTCAGTCTTGCTCAGATCTCTGCCCTGCTCTCTGCAGAGCACTGAGACCCATAGGTAATCCTGCACCAAATAACTGGCCTTGATGTTGCCTCCTATTGTGGTCTTCACAAGGTAGTTCTCAGCCTTTTTGCATCAGTTTTTCTATCTGTAAGGTAAAGGTTCCTCATCCCTCCCTGCCTCAGGAGCTGCTGTATAGGTTTAATCAATAATCCCCAGCCTCTGTGGGAGTAACAAAGAGGAGGAAGGACTGGGGGAGGGAGAAGCCAAGTAACAGTCATAGGAAACACATGGTCCCAGAGCTGAGCCCTGCAGAAATTCCCATCAGGGAACAATGCTGCACCAGCTGGGAGGCAGTGAAGGTGACCTCAGGGCTTCTCCTCTCCATTGCTGCAAGCCCATTGTTCTATTGTGTCCTTTGCAGGGAGTTCAAGGGGATAAACAGGGTTTTCCAACCAAGCTTAGCCTCCAGGATAGCTTTCTTCCCTTCTAGCTCTCTTTCAGCAAAGAAATGAAGTCTCTCTGCTGAGGTGTGGGTTCAGTGTGTGCTTTTGTAGAGGTACTTAGAGAGTCTGGCTCAGAGTGTCCTACTGTCCTGGGCTGGAGGGTGGAAGGAGACAGAACCCTTGCTAAAGCAGGTTTGCCTAGGTCAGGTTGCACAGGAACATGTCCAAACAGGTTGTGACAGCAGTGAGCAAACCCAGAGGTTCAGTGAAATGAAGAATGATGTTCCCAAGCCTCCCCAGTGATCTTCAGCCCCAGCACCCACAAACAGTCAAGGCACCACATATGATGGAGAGCATCCTCCTCTGCACCACAGCCATGGGTGAAGGCACCCCCAGAACCATGCTGGTGCTGGGAATGAGCTCAGGGCCAGGCAGGAACCATTGTGGTCTTTCCCTACTGATGTCCAGAGCAATTCACCCCTACACAGCCCAGTCCCAAGGAAATGGTGGTGTTCAGAGGACTGACAATGCTGCATCACAGTGGGCTGGAGGAGGCAGCTGTCCCCCCACCAGGGGAGGGCTAACCTCATGTTCTAAAGTAGACATAGAAATTAAGATTAAATGAGACACATGCATTAAGAGCTTCAACTCCTTAGGTTCCCTGAACAGCTCAGCAAAGTAGGTGCCTGAAGGGGTAGCTTCAAGCACCTGAATTAAAAGTTCANAGGTTCCCTGAACAGCTCAGCAAAGTAGGTGCCTGAAGAGGCATGAGCAGGTGTAATGCAACTGCCTTAAGAAACCTAGCCAAGGCAAAGCACAGCTCAGCTAGAAACTGTCTTCACTTTTCTCCATTCCACTCAGGCTTCTTCAAGAAGTAGAATGACCATTCTTCTCATTTCTAGCCAGGCATGATGAACACACCCTTATCCCTGGGAGCTGGTCCTCAGGTCAGCTGTGCTGTTTGGACTCAGTGAGGTCTCTTCCCAGTCTGTGGCTGCGTTACCATACCCAGAACCCTTGGAAAGTCTCATAGCTCTCTGCTGCTGGAGCAAGGAGGTGGCAGATTGGCAAATCCAATGTCTTGTAAAATAACCCCATAAAAATTCCAGCTGTGACCATATGACCAATCTGCTGGCAGAAGGAGATGTGCTGTGCTGGCCTGAGTCTCTTTGCTGCCATTTTAGAACCAGAAGGCACACCTTTTGTTATTCAAGCTTCCTTAAATAGACTTTTAATCACCTGCCAGTCTCTTGGGTCAATGCCTCCTTTTCTGCTGGCTTTTTGGAGCTCTAGAAACTTAAAGCACTGCAGGAACCTGGTGCAGAGGAGTCCTCTGCCATCCATGGCAAGAGCAGCTCTGTCCCTCAAATAAGATGCATTTCTCCATCAAATAAGATACAGAAAGCATCTTCTTTGTGAGGAGAGGTTTAAGCTGTGGCCACAGCACAGGGTACGGCCAGAGACTGCAGAGTGATGGAGAGGAGAAGAGGCACAGGGAGGAAGTCCCCAAAATCCACTGAGAACAGAGATTGCCAGGAGCTGAACCCCAAGCCATCCTGCAGGACTCCTTATTTTAAATCCACTTTTTATCCCTAGTCCATAAATATGAATTTTATGGAGACCACCTTCTTGGCAGAGTGGAGTAAGAGACAATCAAGCAATTGAGAATGAAAAGGGAGGGGAAGAAACATCTGGATGTGGAAAGGACTGTGTCTCCTAAAGGAAAGGTAACAGAGGAAACAGGGAAGCACGAAAGGAAAGGGCTCAGCAAGGAGGGAGAGTGGAAGGGGGAGGCCCAGGGGCACGAGTGGAAGGAGAAAATGGGAGCTGAGTGGCATGAGGTTAGCTGAGCCTTTCCAAAGGTTCTGCCAGCCAAAACAGCGGCAAGGCTGAAATTGGTTAGGGATTGTTTATTTATTCATACCACAGGATGTAAACTAATATAGTTCAAGTCCCTGGGGAAAATAAAGCTACTCTTTTCTTTCTTCTTCTTTTTTTTTTTCTTTTTGGTATGTTTAAGAATACATTTGTCCTTCTTTCCCCTGTTTTATGAAGTTCAAAAGGCTTTAAAGCACCCAGAAAGGCTGGCTACTGAATGCCTGCCTCTTCAGGGATGAGAAGTAGCCATCGTGTGGAAAAGGGAGTGGTTGGGACCTTTGGTGTCCCAGATGGAAGACATTGTCCTGTGATGTCTCGTGGTTCATGTTCAGGAGTGACTTTTTGACTCTTAACCACTATATTTAAAGATCTGCTGGGCAGTGGATGTGACTGATATTTAGATGAAATTAATCCCCCTGTGCAGGAAGCTCTAGGTTCTCAGACACAAATGTGGTTTCAGTTGGGGTTAATTGGAGAATGAGTGTTTACTTTCAGCTCAGGTTTTGCTTCCTTGGCTTCAGTCTGGTGAGCTCGGAAGGTTTCACCTTCCCAACACAAAAATAAAATGAAAACAACAAGATCCTAAATTGCTCCCTTCCACTCATCTGAATGGAGCTTTCCATAAAACACAAATCCTTCAGGAGAGAGAAGAAAAAAAAAAAGCAGAACCTGCAGCTGAAAAACAAGGTCTGTGGGGTTGGGGAGGAGAACCAGCCCTCCATGCCGGGCATTCCTCAGGCACCACATTCCCAAGCACAAGCAAAAAGTTAAAAAGAGGTTTAATTGACCAAAGTCCTGATTGTCTTTTCAGACACCCTTCTTGATGTGGTTGGAGATTGGAACCCTTTTGGAAAGCAACTTGACATTTCATAGCTTAGATATTTCCTCCATCGCTTTGGCCTTACGGGCCTCAGTTATTTCCACCAGGAGAAGCTTTGCCAAGCTGATGAAATTGGAAGCAGAGTGGATGTTATAAAATACAGGTAGCTCTGGCTGCTCTGCCTGATGCTGCCTCATGTGTTTTTTTCATTCTCCTTCTCCCCCACACCCTTTGAAGGCTGCAGCATGGCATGGGCTGAGCTTCACAGGAGCAGCAGAGCTCACCAAGGGGAGCAGAGTT
The DNA here is from genome assembly GCA_013399015.1 of Galbula dea. NCBI lineage: Eukaryota > Metazoa > Chordata > Aves > Piciformes > Galbulidae > Galbula > Galbula dea. The sequence continues at coordinate 4,246,850 of VWZX01004773.1, read as the reverse complement.
CCCTCACCTCTGCCTGTGCCTCCACATCTGTGTCCAGGTATCAACTTCAGCTTGGTTTCTGATCTGGAAAATTCCTTATTGTTTTTGCAGGGACAAATTATTCCTCCTGGTTGTGGAAGGAAAGGAGGGAAACCATTCTTGTCCTTCAACAGGTTTTGATGGAAACTCTAGCCCTGTGCCAAAAGATCAACTGAAAACATTTTTAAAGAACATTTATGGGGAAAATGTTGCAATTCTCTGGCTTTGGGTGCCCTGTTTAACTTTTTGTGGGGATGGAAACTGGTAAACTTTCAATTGACTGTGGCCATCAACCATCCTGCTTTACAGCTTAGAAAAACATCTCTTCCAGGGCCTTTGCTGTCACACCTAACCTGCCACCACTGCACTGAGACACCTGGAGCTGCTGGAGCTCAGGGCATTGGAAAACATGGCTAAGGTAGTGATGCTTAAATCTGAGGTACACTAAATTGATACTCTCAGAGGATCTTTACTCCTACCAGTGCTGAGTGAGGCACTGGCTAGGACTTAGGCAGCTGAGAAATCATCTGGACACAAGGGAAAAGCAGCTGAATCCTCTGTGCTAATCCTTGAAACAGAAGGTGATGTAGCATGCACTTGTTGGAGCAGCAGTCACTTCTCTGTGCTGTCCCCATCCCCTGTCCATGCCAAACTGGTCCTGCAAAGTGGCTTGAGCAGATAAAAAATTTGTCTCTGAATACATTGAGGTTGGTATTCAAAAAGCCAGCTGCATTGAATGATTGCATGGTTCCCACCAAGAGCCCAAAGGCAGGGCAGGAGTGGGATGGAGGCATATAGGGGCACCTTTCATCCCACCACCACCACCACCAGCCTGGGGGTCTGAGAGCTCCTGTTCCTGCTCGAGGCTGTGCACACCATCCAGAATGATGTCACCTGGAATAATGAGAGGCAGATGCCCTGAAGCATCAGGCCTGGCTGAGCTGGTTACAGGACTGATGATCCCACAGAGCAGCAGTATCTGTCCTCTCTGCTGGGAGACACCAATCAAAGACACAAGGAGCAGTTTGTCTCTGCCAGCACTTGAAGCTCGAGGATGTTTCTGTAGGAAGTAACAGTGGTAAAACATCCTCTGCAGCAAGTAAACAATCTTTCCCTGTTCAGCATGGTCCAAAATAATGAAGGGAGCTGTGTAAACATCTCCCAGTGGCCCTTGCTTGTCTTTTTCTCCCAAGCTGTGGAGCAGAAAACTCTGCTCAGGAGCCAGTACATACTGCAACTTCCTTCTGATCTGTGATCCAGCACAAATACAAAACCAAATCATATTTCCACGTAATCAATCCATGTTCTTAGAGAGGAAAAGAGTCCTTAACAGCTGACTAGAAGACCTTGGAGTATAATAGAGCTCTCCAAATGCACAGGTGTGCCAAAATACTTCACCAACAGTGTGTGAGAAAGTATTCACATTGTTCCCAAACCATGGGAAAAACATATCCTGTTCCCTTTTCTGAACTGTGCCATTCAGAAGGCTCTATCTACTCTGCTCAGTGCAGGAACATGTGTTGTCTCCTTGCAAGCATCCCTGTTTGGGGGGGTGAGGGGGGTGCTGGTGATAAACTTTCCCTAGCTTCCGTGCATTGTCCTGCTCTCAAACAAGCTGGAGAGACCACGCTGGTGTCCTTGTCCTGCTTGGACAGGGAATGAAGGCTGTGCCAACTGCAAACTTGTGCTGACTCTTTTGGGCTGACTTCTATCAGGAAAAACAATAAAGGAAGAGGCTTTCAGTTTTGGGGATGCTGTTAAATTCCTCTCACTGTCCCTTTCCCACGTGGGTGCTCTGATGCCTGGTGGTTCCTAGCACAGGTCCTGAGGCAGTTACAGAGTGAGTGAAGATCACTAGATGGTGAGAGAGGGAAAGGAGAAAGCAGAATAAACTCTGATGAGAGGAAACCTGGATGTTGTGGTCACAGTTAAATGAGCAACATGATTAGGGAAAGAGAGAAGTGATTGCAGAGGAGAGTGACAGATCCTTACTGCTGAGTTGTTCTGGCTGACAGTGTCTCTACCATTTCCATCTGAAATCTTTTGGAGACACAGGTACTTTTCCTTTGCATCAAGAAAAAGTTCATGCAATTTGTTTCTTTCTTTAACAGCACATTATGAAGTAGCAACAACTGAGAAGCAAAACATGGTTTTGCTGTCAGACTTGCTGTTAAAAATCACAGTTTTGACATCTCAACCAGACTATGGGATCAGCAGCTCAGGACCATCTCTTCCTCCTTTACACAAAGGATATCAGAGATAGCAGCAATGAGATGCTGCTTCTAAGTCACCTCCAAGTATCCAGGAACTTTCTGACACCCTGAGATGTGCCATTCCTAACAAGAATAATATGTTTAGAACAAAAAAACCCCAAAGAGGTGCTTGAATTTCAATGTGCACACTACTTCAGTCTTGTTTTATATCTCCAGGCCAAATCACTGAGAGCTTCCAGCTCCTGAGTGTCCCAGAAGGGAAGTAAGGATACACCATACAGGATAAAAACACCCTGGATTTTTCACTACCTAGTTCAAGAATTGCTAACCTAACATCCAAGCATCACCAGACCACCCAGCAGACCAGACAGGAGCTGTGTTCAGTCTGAGCTCACGACTACTCTCTGTGGCCTTAGCCAGATTGTGTTCCTATCACCTTGAGGGCAGCTGCAGGAGGTCAGCAAGATAAAGAGCAGAAAGGATGCCCTCCCAAAAGTGAGCAGTGCCAGTTGTTTTGAAGTAGGGTGGTAGGAATACCCAGGGGACACTGAAGGAACATGTCAGACACCTGAGCATAACACCAGGCTGGAGAGTATTAAAAGACCTCTGCAGAGAGTAGGCATCAGTGCCATGGGGCTTACAAAGATTGGCACTTCCCTGGGGCAGCAATGGGAAGCAGAAATGACAGACTCAGACTGGGGCTGGACAAAGAGATCCAGGCACCTTTGCCCCTCCTGAATCCACATACAGGATGAATTCACAGAGAAGCAATTTACCTTGCTCCTACATACCTGAAGCCTATGGGAAACCCAGACACCTCACTAGACATCTCATCTGTTATGCTCTGTTGGCCTTGCAAGAGGGATTGAACAGCTGTGAAACAGGACAGCAGACTGAATATACCTTTCCATTATCAAACAGGCTGGATTTGGATATACTATTCAGAACTGGGGATGGATCTGGCCCAGAACCAAGGCAGGAGAGCAAGCCCTGAGCAGCCAATGCAACATGGCATGTGGTTTGATCTAGTGCTGTGAGTTCTCACAGCAGATTTAGTGTAACCTGAGCCCTAGGTGAAGCCATCAGAAAGTGGTTCTCCCTTCCTGCATGAGGAAAGGCATCTCCCAACACTTAGCAGCCAGTCTGGCCCCACTTAAATTTAATTATTCAGATATGGAAGCACACAATGAGTTCCAGAGGCAGAGTTCATCGGAGGTTCAGGATGCTCAAGTCACAAATTAATTCCCACCAACAGCAGAACTCCCTTTATTTCAGAGAGGCTGAAAAAAAAACACAGTAGTAAATAAAACCTGGGTGTGAAGAATAGTCCTTTTTGGAGAGCAGTGGGAGTGTTCAGCTGCTGGAGTGGTTAGTGGCTTTACTTGCAGCTGATTGAAGTGATGCTTTCATATTGCAGTAGTGTTTGCCAGACCCTGTCTTTTCCATTCCAAAACAGCAATTATTTTACTATTGATCATTCATTTCCAGTGATCTAATTGCAACTGTATACACACATTACAGCAGCCTGGAGCTTCCAACACAAGTCTCTAATTTTGGTTGTCATTTTGCAGACAACCATTGAGATTTAGATTGGGTAGCAGGAAACATTTCTTCCCTGAAAGAGTTGTTAGGCATTGATTGGCCCAGGCTGCCCAGGGCAATGGTGGAGTCACCATCCCTGGAGGGCTTGAAAAACCCTAGAGGTGTGGTGCTTAGGGCCATGGGTTGGTGGCATGATGGTGCTAGGTTGCTGGTTGGACCTGATGATCCTGATGAGCTGAGGATTCAGCTGTTTCCAGGGGCCCAATTGCTCACCCTTGAAAGCCAGGTGACCATGCTCATCACCAGCATCATGGCTTCTGAAAATCCAGCCTCATGTGGGTGATGTTGAGACTCTTTGGAATGCTCTGGAACACGTGGCACACATGGGCATCAACATCTCCTTGGCTTTAGCCCCTGAATGACCCTGATGTTTGGTTTAGGAAAGGTTTTTATTTTGCAAAGACAAAGTTTGAAACACTGGAAGATGACTACAAGCAAAGGGACAAGTCCCCCCAGAGCAGAGCTCTGTCCCCATGGCTTTGTGGACCCAAAAACATCCAACACCAGCCACCCTGTAGATAATTCCCCTCTGGGGAAGGCACCAGAGTCACACTTCCACTTGCTGAAGTCAGTGTCATTTACCAGCTTCCCTTCCCCAAGGGAGCAGCAGATGGAGGGGGAAGGGGGGCAGGGAACAGAACCCAAATCTTCTTCCCTGCACCACCACCAAAACCAGGCAAGCACCTTGTCCCCACGGCCCTGCTGTCCACTGTGGAGCTGGTGTAGGGATTAGACAATGAGCCTGTTAAAAATAAAGCACCTTTACAAATATCTCTTTTTTATATATATATATTCTGAAAGGCTAAGTGAAAGCAGCAATTTTTAGTGGTTTTTTAGTATTTTTGTTTTCTTTTAAACCAATGAAACTTAATGTTTATAGCAGTCTAGGAGCTGGCAAGCCAACTTAAGAAACACTTAATGTTTAGATCTACTTAGTGGTTGGAAAAAACAACTTCTTAACTGCTCCAGCAAGTGGAAACAGCCACCCCTTGTAAACAAACCTTTAGCATGAAGATATTTCTTAGCAGTGGAAAACCTTAACTGCATGGAGACAGATTTCTGAGACATTCTGAAGCCATCACAGGCTGCTGGTATAACCACGCTCTGTCAGCAGAGACGTCAACCAGCACTGGAGATGAAAGAAGAAAAGAGTTTCCATACAGGATGCTTTGCTGAGTGTTTGTCTCACACTAATTTACTGGATTACACACATCATTCATATCCATCTTGGGATCCAGTTCAAGCCTGCCTTACTCTCCTTTCGTGTTCAAGGGTCAGTGAAGTTAAACCAACACAAACAGCAAGGGCTCAGGCACCAGAATAAAAAATACTGGTTGTTTTCTGCAAGTACAGTAAAATTTCCCAGCCCTAAGACAAGCCTGCCAGATAGTTTAATGATGACCTTGAAAAGAATAATATCACAACCTGCTCAGTCCGTGTTTTGCCTCCAAAACCTCATTTCAACCCTGGTCATGTGCTTTGTAGCTGCTTGCCCTGGCCATGGGTTGAAGTGTCCTTGAGGTGAGCTATCTATGGGAATTTGGGTTTGTATTTTTTTTGCTTTCCCAAAGAAAGAGTGGAAGTCCCATCAGGAGACAATTAAATGCATCCGACTGGCTGCTGGCAGGGAAGTGGCAGGGATGAACTCATAGGTCTTTTCCATCCTTTGTGCTTTCAATCTACTGCCTGGATGGGTCAGTGCACGTACCCACTGCTGCATCCACCACCAGCAGCACCAAGTGCTGACCCTGCTGTGATGTGTGGCAGTGGTGTGGGGCTGCCCTCCTGCTATCCTCTCAAGCAGAGTGCCACCGAGACGCTGAGCATCACCCAGGAGCTGCTGCAGACAGAAGAGCTGCCAAGGAGCTGGAGAACACCCCAAAGAGGTGGGAACCTTTGCCTAGCCCCAGCTCCCCAGCAGGCAAGGCTGGGGAAGGATGGAATTTAGGAAACAATGTAGGATCAGGTGTCCTGCAGCAGTGGGGCTGCCAGGAAGAGATGCCCACCTAACCCTCACCCAAATTAGGCTTCCCCTGGGCTGCTTTGCCTCGCTTTGCAGGGAGCAGCTGCCTGGCACTGCCTGGGGCTGGGAGCAAAAGCCGAGGTCTGACACGCTCCTCCAGCCAGCTCATTTCCTTCGAAACAATTGGGAGCTTTGATCCTGTTCTGTGAGCAAAGACCTGCTGCTGTTCTCACTGTTAACCCTCGGCAGGGCTGAAAAAGACAAAACAAAACACACCAAAAAACCAACCCCCCCAAAAAACCCCACGTGGCAACCAACAATGCAGGCGGCAGAGCCCTGCTGCCACTGACTAAGCCTCTGTCCTGAGCTTAGGTAATTTCCTCACATAAATCTCTTTTTTTCAAGAAGGATTTGAAGCAGAATTTAACTAGTACCAGACTTTTCTCCACTGGATTTGATCCTGAGGAAATACCTGATCATAAACAAATACCTTGCTGGGATCCACCAGCCTTGCCAGAAATGACAGCCTTTCTTTTCTTCATTTAATTCTTTTTTCTTCCTTCTGTTTTCTCACTTTTCCCATTTTTAGGTTAAAAAAAAAAACCCTGCAAACAAAATGGTAACCATCCAGGGCAAAGGAGGTGTTGCAGAGCAAACCAACCCCAGCAAGGTTAGCATCCACAGAGGGACAGCATTTCCCTGCCACCCAACCCTGCTTCCAAAACAGCTAAACCACTAGCATATTCTCCACCTAATTTAAGATTTCCATTTGGATGTGGACCAGAATTTACACATTTCTACTGAGTTTATTAAAGACAGTAAGACTCATCAGGGAGGTGATGTTGTTTAGGTTGGAGAAGACCTTTAAGATCATCAAGTCCAATGCAAAGGACTTGTACATCCCTGTATCAGCCAGGCAGAGTCCTGCATGTATGATTAGAGTTCATCTCCCTGAATTTCCCCAGCAGCAGCCCATGGGGACAGCCCAATCCCTGCTCCAAAGCACTGGCCCAGCTCACTCCCTTGCTGGCCTCCTTTCAATGATGGATGGAGTTGTTAACTAATGTTTTTGTTTGTGTTGTTGCTACAGTTTATAAATTCTCAGAATGTGAGACTAAATAAATTCAGGATCATTACCATAATGGCCCAATTTAAGGAACTCTGTTTATATTTGGTAACCAGCAGGGAACAACTAAGAAAAGGAAAAATACAAGGTGCAGTGCCCATGCCCCAAGATGCAGACCTTCTCCATCTCCTTATGCCCCTCAAGCAGGCAAGGAGGGGCATTGACATAGATAAAAGTCACTTATCCATGTGGGGTGTTTATGGGGGGGAAGATTTTTAAGCCCCTCAGGACTTTTCCTGGCTAAAAGCAGCTTCCAGCAAAGCTGTTCAAGTCTAGCAGGTGTCTGTGAGGTGTAAGGAGATTAATGTCTTCTGCTTGCTGTAATATTTTGAGGACTTTTTAGGTCTCTTTGTTCTGGTGACATGGGGTAAAAGTTTCTTATTTTTTTCCATAGCCTGGGTATTTTCCTGGGAGAGGGAGACCATTATCTGGAGCTCATGTCAGAGAGCTGCTGAGGTTCCTGACCAGGCACTCACTAGGGAAAGCAGAGTCTTGCAGAGCAGCCTTGGCTGGGGATTAGCCAAATGGCCCAGCCAGGCTCATAAACTTCTTCTGGGATACCTGAAACCTGTCCTCTGCAGTCATGTCAATCAGCAAGGTACAACTTACATCACTTGCCAGTAACTCAACCTTCATCTGCAGATCAGAAAAATGCCTCAATCTGTGATTTAACTGAGTCACATTTTCAGTCTGGCTTCCTGTGCTTCCCCCTCACATCACTTCTGGCATTTCATGTCAGGGCCATGGCTATGTTGATGTCTAGAAGATAAAGTTTCATCAAAGGAGTGATTTATTATTCTCTAGCAGGGATTAAAAAAGGTGTTTAAAACCCTGTGGTTGTATCTACTTTGAGGATTAAAGGAGTTTTGGAACACTGATATCACTGTTTCTCAATTTATATGGTAATAAAAATCCATGAAGCTGCAAGGAAGCTGCCAGTCTGATGGCTGTGATGAGCAGAGGCATTGGCTCCATCTGAGTCACATCTAGAAGTGATCTCCCATGGCCCAGAGTCACTAAGAGGGATGAGGAATTTGGCCCAACTTTGGTTTAAATCATGTTACAGAATCACAGAACCACAAAATGATGAAGGTTGGAAGAGGCCTCTAAGATCACCAGGTCCAACCAGCAACCTAGCACCACCATGCCACTAAACCATGGCCCTCAGCACCACATCTCCAGGGTTTTTCAAGCCCTCCAGGGATGGTGACTCCACCACTGCCCTGGGCAGCCTGGGCCAATGCCTGACAACTCTTTCTGGGAAGAATATAGATATATGTTCATGCTGTTTCTATGTGTATTTATATGTACTGGGGCTATGAAATCCAATGTAGTCTGCAAATTGTTCCCACTCCATGCAAATGCTAACACCTCCTCTGCAGGTAAACTTGCACCAAGCTCTTATCATTTGACTTTGTCTCTGGTAAAAAAAAAAAGAAGAGAAAAAAAAGCTAACAACCACCCCATTTTTCATGCCAGTTGGACTTCTAACAGTATTTATGTATTTAAGAGGTTTTCCTGACAGTCCATAAAATTAAAAGAAGGATCACTTAGGGGAAGAAAAAAGGAGCAGTAATGTAAACCCTCATTTGGGTCTGTGCCTCAAATTATATCTATTTGATTCTGACTTTCTGCCCAGGTTCCAGTGGAAACCTTATGTTTTATGTTGGTTTTTTTTTTTCATTTCAAAAGCAAACTTATTTCTTTGAAGGCAACCAAACTAGCAGTGTTTTTCTTTCTTTCTCCCTAGTTTTATCCACTTAGACCCACCATCTTCCTTGTCTTCCTGGTCTGATCTAGTTTTAGGTTCTTTTTCAATGATCAGGGAATAGAGATGTAGAAGCAGCTGGTGGAGCTTTGGGAGCTGGAACAGTAGCTCTGTATCAGCTGTACTTTCAGAGGAGTGTTCTTCTGGCTTAGGTGATGTTGATCTGGCTTCAAAGAGGGAGGAGATGCCCTGGTAGGGATGAAGATGTGCTTGGTGATATTTGAAGTGGATCATAGCAGCCTCCAGCTGTTTTCTTTTCCCACTTCTTTGTGCACTGAAGCCTTGGGCTCAAATCTGCCACTTTAGGAGGTGTTTGCAGGTGTGGCCATAGCTTTCCTTCTCCTGATGGGCTCCAAAAGAAGCCAGTGCTTTTGAACTTTGCTGCTTAGAGGTAAGCATGATTGCCTGCAACTGTTTGTCTCCATCAGGTCCAAGCAAACCCAGAGGTTTAAAAGATATCCATTTACTGCTGGCTGTGGGTGCCTCACACAGTCATTAGAAGCAGTTTCAAAGGCCAAGAAAGATCTAAGTGATTGTTGCAGGGTTGCCAGATCTTGTCTGGACTGAGGGAGTGGAGAGGAGAGGAGAGGAGAGGAGCACTCTGGGTATCTGCACTGGGTGATCTCAGCAGAGCTCAGAGGTGCTGCAAGGAAAAGCTCTGCCACACCCTTTCATCCCATCCAAGAAAAATAGGAAAGAAGGAAGAAATGAATATCTCTGCTATTGCTTTTCATTGTGTCTTTTTGAAGATGTGATATACTGATTTCCTGTAATTACATGTAATAGCTAGAGGGGGAAGAAAGGGGAAGGCAGCAAATGAAAGGCAGAAAAATTAATTCATTTAAATCTGTCACTAAGAGTCTTCTGAGCCAACCTGTAAATAACTCCACTGTTAAAGTAACTTTGTTTGCATAACTCAGCTCAAACCCCACAAAGTTGAGGGACCCAGTGTTTTTCCCCTTGCTTCTTGCACATGAAGTGCTATTTGAGACACTAATAGTCTGTAAATCTAACTCTGTGGCACAGCACCAGGTTTGAGTGGATGAAACAAGCTCCCCAGGCCAGCATACATGCCTAAAATTAGCACCAAAGATATTGGATTCTCAAGTGCTTTATTCCTTTTTTCCTCTCACAAGAGGACTGGATTTTTGGCATGCTGCTGGGGACCAGTTAATAACATTAGCCTGTGGTTGCTGCACCATTAAAACAAACCAGAGGCAAGCACCTTTCCTTCATGAGATGAAGAACAACAGCACTCCCTTCCCTCCCCAGCAGACACCACCTCCCATTAGCCTACTGGGATACCTGGACAATGTTGTTCAGGAGCCAGTGGACTTTGAGCTTGGCAGTAATCATCTGCAGATGGCAGGAGAATGTGAGCCTGAGGATGGTAAAGTGGCTGGGTGGCATCTGTCCAGAAGTCATCACGAGCTCTGGGACCTTGTTAATAATGTGTAGCCCTGGGGTGACTGTGCTGTCATGGTTGGGCTTTGAAGTCCTTATGAGTCCTTATGTCCCACCAGTGTTTCTTCCAGCTGTAGCTTTCCCTCCCTGTGTGACAGTGCTGATGGTGCAGGGTGTCAGTGCTAGTGGGACATGGCTGAGGGGAACCCAACAGTGCCTGGTGTCTGCATTAGGCAGTGCCATGAGTCTCATTCCCCTGCCTCTGCCCTGTGGTCCATGCAGAGAGGTTGGCACCTCCAAAGGTTATTGCCACCCATCCCAGTGTAGCTGTCTGAGGTTGGATGGGTCCTCTGGAAGTGCATCTCTTTGCTCTCCATCTGTGATGTCAGGGAGCCAAGAGTGAGCTCGACCCCATGCTTGCGTCCCAGCTGAAATCAGGGTCCCAGCTGACAGTCAGAGCTCCCCAAGGAGGAGGACTTAGCCCAACCCTTCAGGGTCTGGGTCCTGCAGGGCTCTCCAGCACGTGTTGAGCTTCATTCAGATGGTGCTTGATACCTTCAAAGGGTGGCAATGCAGTGCAGACAGTGGCCATTGGCTGATGCAGCATCCCTTAGAGCGAGGGAAGCTCTTGAGCAAAGAGGCAACTTTTGGGTGCAGGAAGATGTGATCCAGAGAATGGAATAAAGGGAAGAGTAGAGGCAAAGTGCCACTGATTTCTCATAACCCAGTTCAAAGAGCTCCAACATCTAATGCTGCTTCATACAAGGATTTCAAAAACCCATTGAAGGCAGCACAGGTATTGGAGGAACATCCAGAGCCAATTTTCTCTTGTACTTAGTCCATGGAAAATACTACTAATGCCTCATGCCTCAGGAGGCTGAACTGACCCCAGCTGGCCCATCTTGTCTGGAGGAGTTTCTGCAAGCTTGACCTATCAAATAGTCCTTTTTCTTCTTCTTTGTTTTTTTTTTTTTTTTGGTTGTTATTTCACAACAGATCTTTCCCTCTCTCCTTTTCCAAGGAGACATTTGGCTGGCCACCACGTAGGGAATGGAGAAATTCCATGACATCATTTGCAGGTGGGCCAGGCAGAGGGATCTTTCCTGTCAGCTTTTCATTTTAGTAGATATTACCAAAAGAATAAAGAGCTTAAAAAAACCAGAATCTGCCTGAACTCCAGCCCAACAGCAGCAAAATTTCACCTAGCCACCTACTCCAATAGATGAGGAGAAGCAGCCAAAGGTCCTGGGGTTTTCAAACCTCTCAAATCTCTTGGAGATTTTCAGTCCCAGAATAACTTCTGAAGCAGAGGGATGCTTTTCTGGTTTAATTTTGTAACTTCTGAAGCAGAGGGATGCTTTTCTGGTTTAATTTTGTCAACAATTCCAAGTACAGATTTGTTCTGGAGAAATCTGAGATCCTGCCTTAGGTTCAGATGAGTGGAGGAGAGTTGGCATCTTTGGCCTGTTAAATTAATCCTCCAAAGTCAACTGAACCATGGAGACCCCATAAATTTCCATCTGGCTGAGGAGAATCCTACGCCTCCTGAGGAGGAGGCATCCTGCCTCTGACACTTGGACTTCAGGTCAGACATAGCAATGTTGGAACCCAAGAATAGCCTCAAAATTTTCCATCACTGAAGAAGTGTGTCAGCATTATTCAACTAGGAGTTAAGTGTTACAGAGTCACAGGGGCACAGAATCATTTTGGTTGGAAAAGACCTTTAAGATCATCATGTCTAACCACTAACCTACTGCTACCAAGTCACCACTGAACCATGGCCCTCACCACCACATCTACATGTCTTCTAAACCCCTCCAGGGATGGTGACTCCACCACTGCCCTGGGCAGCCTCTTCCAGTGCTTAACCACTCTTGCAGTGAAGAAATTGTTCCTCATGTCCAACCTAAACCTCTCCTGACACAACCTGAGGCTATTTCCTCTTGCCCTAACACTTGTTCCCTGGGAGAAGAGACCAACTCCCAGCTCACTCCAACCTCCTCTCAGGGAGTTGCAGAGAGTGAGAAGGTCTCTCCTGAGCCTCCTCTTCTCCAGGCTAACCAACCCCAGTTCCCTCAGCTGCTCCTCACAAGACCATATGCCTGTATTTATGAAGAGGTTCCTGAGCCTCACAGTGACTCCCTGCAGGGGTGAAGGTTGACCAATATTTTAGAAGATCTAAAGTCCTTTTCAGCTGAGATGAATGGCAAGTTCCTGAGTTAACATGGGGTGAGGGTGCAGGCTAGAAAGCTGTGAGATTCAACTTGTTATGAGAGGGCTGAAAATATATGGAGGGAAAATCCATCATCTTCATTTTCCACATGATTTCAAAGGAAAAAAGAAACTCCTTTGAGTTAAAGCTCTGAAAAAAAAGAAAGGAAAAGAATCACCTCTAATTCCATAAGTTATGGATCTATAAATCAGTCAAATAATAGAGAGCTGGCCACAAGGCAAATATAAGTAACTATAAGGGAGATTCTCTTACTCAAGAGTTGTTCATAATTCATTGTAATTGGTGGGAAAGTGAGGGCTGAGACAATTTAATTCATTCACAATTGGCAATGTTATGATTTCAGACAAGATTGACTTATATGAAAACCATCTGGTGGCAACAGAAACCATCACTGTGGTCAAGCAACAGCTTGGTGCAAGTAGATGCTGGTTTAGAAGTCCCAGGGCTGAAAGGTTGGTTGGCTCTAGCCCAGGCATAAAAGCTTCACTTCTAATAAGCATGGTGTCACCCAAACATGCAGAGTCCTGCTGAGGTGATCTTCAGATGTCTTTCTCCTGGCTTTGGGTGTTTCCATAGAGTTTTGAGAACTTGGCTCTTCACAGTGGGTGCAGGTGAGGAGGAGACTGACCACTGGGCAAAGAGACTCCAGAAACTCCAGGATGAGAACAGATATTCCTGCTTTGAGCAGCTTCAGTTGGATGATGACTGTTAGCAAAGGATTTTCAGCAGGGCTGAGAGGAGGGTGGCAGGTGACTCTTTGTTAACCACCATGGTGAGCAAACCCCAGGCTCTGTGCAAGCCTGAAGCATTCAGCAGAGAGAAAAAACAGCTTTTTTATTTTGTCTTGGGGCTTTGAACCTTGCTGTAGATGACTGCAGGATGTTTCCTGGGAGTGACTACAACTCAGCTCAGGAGATCAGGAGCTTGAAAAGCCTGTGGAGGCTCCTGGGCTTCTACACTCACCTGGGTCTTCACAGAGGCTCAGATCAAACCTTTGTGAAATCAAGCCTTTCCCTGAGCATCTATTGTGCCTTAGAGGGGAGGGAGCTTCTCTTTAGCTTCTTGACACTTTGCTTTTTAATCTCTAGCCAGAACAGGAACCAAAGTGAAATAAAATAATCCTTGCACATCAGGTGTTTGTGGCAGGAGCTCAAGCAGGTGCCTGCAGGAACCAATTCCCTCCAGCCCATGGTGGGCTGGGGTTTGCAGACTCAGGCAGCTGAGAGCATTCAGATGCCCTTGCAGAGAACTTTGTGAACGTGGGAGTGTTTGTGTGAGCTCAAAGCCTCCTCCAGAGCCTGTTTGATGCCTGTCAGCAATGCTGACATCAAAATGTCTATCCCCACATCAAAGCCCTGCTGAGGCTGCTGACTTCCTACTACAGAAAACAAGGGAAAACACAGTTTTGGTGAGTGTTGTTTATTTTAACATGTTTCTAGGATTTGATTGATTTCTTCTCCTTTTTGTGAGCACAGCCTGAGAGTGTGCAGTGCAGGGAGACAGATGTCACCTCCCCTGTGCACCTCAGGTCCATAGTGTGCATTTGCTGAGTTATTTACACAGAGCAAAATGAGTGCAAAGGCAGCAGCCACTGTCAGGGACCAGACTGAAGCTGAACGTGCCTCAACTTGAGGAATCTGGGACAGAAAGGAGGTGTGGCAGTGTCAGGAGCCCAAAACTGAAGGCAGAAAAGCAGCATTGTCCCCTCTGCAGACCTCACTTCTCCATGTGTCTAAAGACACTGTACAAGGGCTTCATTTACATGGGGACATTAACCTCAACCCTTGACACCTCTTCCAGGTTTGGATAGAGGTTTTTCCAGAGGACTCAAAAGAAAGATAAGGGGGGAAAAAAAGAGGAGAAGTCAGAAGTAGCTGGGGGATGAGAGAGTTAAGGAACCTGCAGCTTGAACAGCTCTCGAGGGAGGCAGGAAAGCTATAGAGATTTGGCACTAAGTGCAGATCCCAAAAATTAGATCATAGCACATAATTATCCTGCAAACTAGTCCCAGTGCCAAAATGTTAATATCTGGGATTGTTATAATTTGAAGTCATGTAGGAAATCCACAGTTCCAATCAACTGCATTCCCATGCCCAGCAGCTCCTTGTCATTGCCCGTTCCACAATGAAAGGTACCTGGCATTGTGTGTGGAGTGAGTAATGATTCCTGTGCCGAAAGGGAAGAGGCTGAAACACCAAGAACTCTCTCAGCCACTCAAGTCAACGGGAACTAGTGGTGCTGGCAGGGCTCAGCACCCATGAGTCAGCCTCTTGGCTCCTTCAGCAGCAGCCGTCCTGCCGCTGCCACCCCGTGCCTTCCCGCAGCCATGCCAGGAGCTGCTCCCCTGCCTGCTCAGCAGATGCAGCTCAACTGCTCCCAAAAGTGTCCCTGGGTTTTGCTCCATCCACACTCACTTGGGTATCAAAATAAAACACTCAGAGGAGATGCAATGTCCAGTCTGGTGGAAGATGCTATGTAGGGGCTGTGAGATCAAGTCGTGGTCTGAAAAGCAACTTTGAAGACCTTGGGTTCTCAACTCTACCTCAAAAGCTACAGAATTACCTAGTGCCTGCTCATCTGGGGTCATGACTTCCACAGAGGGTGTTACATGAAGGCAAACACAGAGGTTTGACCCTGCATGCTGGGTTAATGCTGGATGTCCTTCCAGTAAGGTTGGTAGGAGGTGCTCAAGCAGTTCAGGGGTTTGCCCCAGTGAGTGTAAGATGTCTGTGTAGAAGTTTGTTTCTCCCACAGGTCCAGGCTTTTCCTGTTGTTCATCACAATACACATTGCTAGCAGAGCTTTCTACCTTCCAGGTCTGGAGCTGCAGTATCCCATGGGATCAAGCTCCCATTTTTTGCACAACAGGTTCAGGTAAATGCAGCACAAACCCTGTTCATTCAATCCCACTCTCCTGCTCTGAGTTTGATACTTGGGCATTTCCAACATGTAATCCCATCCCATCTCCCACAAGCTGTCCCACCATGGTGGTCCACAGTTGTCCCTGGCTGGAGTCCTGCCCTATCCTCTCCCACTGCCCTGGTTTGGTGCTTGATGGAGTCCCATTGGTGTGAAACATCTGTAGAAAAGAGCAACATCTGTCCAGACTTGCTAGAACTCTTACAAGCCTGTCTTGCATCTTTCCCTCAGGAGCTCACCCAGCTCCTCTAAAACCTCAACCCTTTGGCAGGGCTGAACTAAATGCATTTGTTCATAAAAAAGGTCACTGCACAAAATCCCACAAACTGACAGGAATCCAAGCAGCAGAAGGCCTGAGCAGTCACTGCCATGCACCACTGTGTCTGAGGATGAAAAAAAAAAACCCTTTTGAGGCTCCAAAAGACATGTGGAGGTCAGGGTCCATCAGCCACATGATGCCATCAGGAGTAACCTGTGGCTGGTTGAAGTGTTAAGCACCATGCACAGCCTGGCATGCAACCACTATAAATACACTGAACATCTCTGAAGTGTGATAGCATAAAAGCAAGTTTTAGATGGCACTGAGCTGAAGATTAAAGATCAAAACTGTTCTGCCAGCAGAGATGCTGCTGTTGATGCACCTCCTCAGAAGCTCACCTGCTAGCAGGGACCAGGGCCTCTGCTAAGGGAGGGACAAGCAACTAAAAACTCAGCAGCCTCAGGTAAGGAAAACACAGTGGTGTGGTGGGAGCTGTGCATGTGGTGATTTAGGACAGGACATGCCTTGGGATTTAGGATTTCTGGTTTGGTTTGGGTTTTTATCTTCCTGTTTACAGGTTGACTGTATTTCCCCAGCGTTTGAAGCTCGTCACACTGTTCCTCCTCTGCTCCTGCCACTGAGGGAGAATTAATAAGCTTCCTCTGAGCAAAGCTCTTTATTTAAACAAGCTGCTGCCCTGCCCTGCAGCCAGGAACCACCAGTAAATGCCACTTTGCAGAAGGCATGACATGAGCAAAGACCCTCCCCAGCAGCACTGCCAAAAGCCAGGCTGCTCTCCCACTGTGCCAGTACAAAGCCTTTCTACTGAACAAGGACCAAGTTGATCTGCTTTTTTTTGTTCTCCTCAGATAAGCAAAAGGAGGAGGCTGAGCATGACTGAGAGCCATAGAATAGAATCATAGAGTGGTCTGGGGTTGGAAGGGACCTTTCAAGGTCATCTAGTCAAACCCACCTGCAGTCAGCAGGGACATCTGCAACTAGAGCAGGTTGCTCAGAGACCTAAACAACCTGAACTGGAATGGTTCCAAGGGTGGGACATCTCCCACCTCTCTGGGCATCCTGGGCCAGGCTCTCACCACCCCCAGTGTAAAAAGTTTCTTCCCTCTACCTAGTCTAAATCTCCTTCTTTTAGTTTCAAACCACCACCCCTTGTCCTGTCACAACAGACCCTGCTAAAAAAGTCTGTCCCCATCTTTCTGACAGGCTCCTTTAAGTACTGTGTCTGGCTCCAGTTTCTGGTACTTCACACTTGATCTTAGACCTGCTAAATTTCTCCCCAAACCTGGCCTGCCTAGCTTGCCTCCCACCCCCCAAACTTGTTGTGAGCAGTGGAGCAAGGAGGCAGCAGCTGTGTTTTTTCCTTTTCCTGCTTTTAATTATACTGCAGCCATCTCTAAACAAGCCTGGTTTTGTTTTTTTTTATCAGACCTGAAATGTTTATTTTGCTGCTTAAAAACCGAATCTGCTGCCTGTGGTATGCATGGCATCTCCCATAGTTCTGTCACTCTCAAGTGACTTGCTAATCCAACAGATAAAGCCACAAAAGGGGGAAGTCAGATGCTCTGCAAGCTAATTAATCAATCAATTAGCAACCTTAAGGGAATTCCGATGCCCACCCAGTGCTTAAATCAGCTGGGACAGCTGCAGCCAATCCTGCTCCCATTAGCCCATTAACAAATTGCAGAAGTGCTAAGGAAAAGAGGCTGTGGTTTGGGGGTGCAGAGCTCCTGACAGGTTCTTGAAGTCACTTGACTAAGCAGAGCACAGAAAGCAAGGACTTCCTCCTTGGAAAAGGTTTGTTCCATGCTTGTTGTACTTGTTGTGTTTGGACTCAGAGGAGTTTGAAGAAGGTCAGAGGAGCTCAGGAGGTTGGGGAGGTTTAGCAGCACT
Source organism: Galbula dea (assembly GCA_013399015.1). NCBI lineage: Eukaryota > Metazoa > Chordata > Aves > Piciformes > Galbulidae > Galbula > Galbula dea. Next base: position 4,229,434 of record VWZX01004773.1, on the reverse strand, counting down.
GTGGTGGAGTGATAAAAGATGTTTGAGCAGATAGAGCCTTTACCAAAAGTCTTGGTGAGAAGTGCTGGCAGGGTTGCAGGTCACTGCCTGCAGGACTGTTCTGGTGCTGTGCTGCTCCCTCCTGAAAGGGAAGCAATTTTGCAGGGAGTTTTACCAGTTTAGGGCACTTTGGGAGCACAGGAGGCTTCCTTTGCTCTGCTTTGTGTGCTCAGAACATTGTCCCATCCCATACAGCAAACCACCAACTCTGGCAGCATCTCCAGGAGATGTTTCAGCTAGAAGGTGTTTCACCCAGGGAAAGCTTTCTTCTGAGCACAGGTGAAAGATCCCTTTTTAGGGTGTGTTTTGGTTAAAGCTCAGCACAGACCCAGCCCTTGGGGACTCTGGGTGATCTCTAGTAGCTGTGTTGCTTTAGAGCCACGCTGTGTCCTGCTTGCACAGGGCTTGTAGCATGTCCCTGCAGCCCACCCATGACCCTTCCTAGTGTCACAGGCTGGGATGTGGCCTTACTATTGCAACCAACAACGTCCTACAGGTGTACAGAGCCCCAGAGCAAGGAGCTAACTTCATAGTTGCCATCACAAAGCTTGAGATCTCAATGTTTTTCCTCTCAGAAAGCCTCCCTGCTATGTACTATGCAAGTGAACATGCTCTTTATTTTCCCTCCTGCATTTCCAAGAACTGCTTCTGTTGAACAAAGAGCTGAGTGGTGCTTTGGTTTATTTTTACCAAGTGGCTTCAAACCCCAGAATGGCTCAAGCCTGTTTTGTCTTTGTCCTTCTTCAATAGGTACAGGACTGTTAGGGCAGCAGATGCTTTGCAAACAGCTTTAAAGACAGATCTGGTGCTACAGAAGAGGCTGAAAACTGCAAAGGACAGTGAGGGCTGACAGAACATCATGTACCATTGTATAGGCCATGAGTCTCCTGCTTCTATCCTTTGCTTGGGTTCCTCTTTAAACTTATTGTTTCCCCTGGTACAAGTTGTTTCTAACTTGCAGTGGGGAATGGGGAAGCCAATTGCCAGCATCAGTGGCACATCAGCTGCTCAGAGCCCATTCAGCCTTTAGGAAGTGTTCAGTTTGTTGCAGCATTGGGATCCTCCAGCTGTACCAGTGGTAGGGTGGTTTGTGTCTGCTCACCCAGCACCCTCCCCTCTGCTGGAAATGGAGCTCCCATAGGAACAGGGAGAGTTGGGTCAGGGTTTGGCACAGACATTGGAATGACAGCAGAGGGCTGTAAATGGGAGGCATTGGCTGCACTGGGGTGGACAGAGGGCAGCTCTGCCCAGGGCTGTGCCACCAGCTAGGCTTGGACAGCACAAAGATGATGGAGCTGTTGGGAGGTGGATGCACACAGGGTTATCAGTTTCTGTCTAGTGAGCTCCCTGTGCCTCCTTTCATATCCTTCAAGCTCTTGTTGGCTCCAGCTTCTGGAGTGAAGCAGCTGGAGAGGATTGCACCAAATAGCAGTGTGCAGCCCTGGCAAAAGAAAGAGTTAACCCAGGGCTGACACCCTCACTCCTGTAAAACATCATCTGCTTGCTGTGGATGGTTTGTGAGCTTCCTTCAGTGACAGTAAAGGCAAGTGAGAGAATGAATGGCTTTTTTTTGTTTGTTTGCTGTGCTTGCCTGTGGGCTTGGTTAGAGAAGTATCTCTGCTTTTGGTGATATTCCTCCTATATATGATAAACCTTTTAACCAGGCTGAGTGGGACTACTTCTTCCAGTTCATAGGTAGTCTGAGGCTTGCTGATTTTTAATCCACTAAAGTAAAGCCATGTGATTTGGACATCTGTAAGCTCAGTGCCACAGGTCAAGATGCTGCCAGGCTGCTTCTGCTAGTGACCTGCTGGCAGCCCAGCCCCAGTGAGATGTTTGCAGCTCAGAGTCAGCACAGGGGAGCAAAGCCTAACTCAGCACCCAAAAAGCTTGGTTCCCAGGCACGTGCCATTAACAGGCCACGAGGAGTTTCTAGGAGAAACAGAAACAAAAGCATAGAAATGGGGGGAAAGTGCAAAGAAAAAGGCACTAAAGTGGAGCAAAGCTTGGCTTCCTTCCCTGGTGAGTCTGAGGAGCTGTGTGTGAGGAGTTCCTGCTGAGCACCAGCATGGAGATGTGAATGGTATAGAAATGCCTTTTTCTTCTGAGGGAGATGTGCAAAGCCTGATTTCTGATCCTGCCAAGGGCAGGATGAGAATCCTCTTATGAGGATTAAACTTTCGGGGGGGAGAAAAATGTTCTCTTCTAAGAAAAGCTGTAGGCTTCACTTGTAATGCAGGTAATTAGCCACAGGACGTTGGGCAGCCAGTTCCACTGGCAGCATGAGAAGCAGATAAGAGGCAAATTTGGTGAATTTGCTCTGATTTGGATTCAATCTTTCATCTGTAGCTCCAGATTAAGTTCTGTTTTCCTGATAGGATTATCAGTTTAGCCCTTTATTCACCCACTGTACAATCTTTCCACAACTGCTCAGCTTCTGACCCTGCACATTACTTATTTGGTCAGCACAGAACATACTTTTGTCTAGAGGCCAGTGACTTTTCCCAGTGACATGGAGGAAATTTGGACTTCACCTCGATTGCAGAATCTTGTTTCATTTGTCTGCTTTCTTGCATTAAGGAGATTTGATCCTCCTCTGGAGTCACTTGGGCCATTTCCAAGGGATACAGTTGGATCCCTGACTTCTTTGTTTCTCCTTCCAAGATGGAATGGACTTTTATGGAGTATAAAAGCCAAACACAAGCTATCACTTGCATTTGCTCCCCAACTCTTCCTGTGCGTTGGTGGAGAGACTCTCAGAGGGGTTTGGAGCCTGATGTGCTGTGTGTGGGATGGGAAAATGATGGCAAAAGGCAGCCTCATGAGGTGGAGTGCTGAGAGGAGGTGACACACCTGCTCCTAATACCCTGGAAAGCAAGGGACAAAGCCAAGCAAAGCATTGTGGTGCTTGTATCCCCCTTCCCACCTCACCCCCTGCAGTGACACATCTCTCAAGGCAGCAGAACGAGTCCCATCTGGAAAATAAGGAAGCTGCTTTTGAAGGCATTGTGTCTAAGATGAGGTGTTGCTGCCTTGACAAGGGATCTGTTCAGAAATAACTCCAGCAGATGACACCTTATTATATACCTGGCTTGTTGATACAGAGGTTTTTCTGTGGTGAAGCCAGGGCTCAATGCAAGCCAAGTGAAGTTGTATAAGATACAGGGTAGCTAGGAGGCAGGAGGAGGTGCCAAGCAAAAGCCAAAGTCCATCAAGCACTTAATGGGCAAGTCAACACAGCACAGAAAGTCAAAGCTTCCTTGTAATTGCCTTGCTGTCACTCCCTGTACATCCCTTTCACAGCAGCTGGCAACTCAGGGACACTGATCATTCACCAGGAAGAGCTGAGCACTTGCTGGAGATACACAAATGATGATAGCACATCCCCAAAACACCTTTGATCCCTGCTCTGTGTTTAGCTTAGGGAGTTTATTTCTCAGCTCAGTGGTATCCAAGTGGCATCACTCACTGGTGTTTCAGGAGCAGCCTGTCCCAAGGACGTTTACAAAACAACAAGTAGCTGTGTTGGAAAACATTTCCTGCTCCAGCTCCCTGCTCCCAAAGCAGCAGAGATACTGCCTGGGAGTCGTCTCAAAGAACTCTACCAGCCAGTGCTAACTCAATGCAAACGTGCAGCTCCTCTAGACTCAATTACAGGGGAGCATCTGTTGAGGTTTCAGGCTCCAAAAGGCATCCTCATCTCTTGGGAAGTTTGCAGTCTGGAAATGTTACTGCCAGCCCCCAGTCTCATGCAGTTGCACCTATTCAGCCACCAGCACAACTGTGGCTGCAGGTGTCTCTGAATTCCCTACCACAGTCGGGAAAGCAATCCCTTTGATTGCTCTCAGTTCAGTGATTATGAGCTGAGTGACACCTTTTCAGCTCTGAACAATGATGTGCCTAGCCCAGTTTCCCTCTGCAGAAGTCCCTCATATACATATATATATATGCACACACACACATCTGCCAGCTTTCATGTGCTAAATGGTTTCTGAGCTGCTGCCTGTCAAGAAGCTGCCTTTATCTGCCAGCAGGATGCCTGTCTGATGGCTGTGTGATGTGTGCCAACAGCTCCCTCTGGGTTTTTTGTCTAAGATTTACTTTAGTTGCCAAAAGAAAAACAAACCCCAAGGAGCATCTTTGTTCCCAGAAGTATTTCTGGCAGCTGACTGTGCAGAGCATGACCCATCTTCACAGCCTGCTTGCAGGGTCTCTAGAGAGCAGCTCCTCCAGGCCAGCACAACCTGGGGCAACGAGACAAGCTCTGTAATGGAAAGGATTGTGCCTTTGTGTCTGAGAAGTCAGCAAGTGTCATCCTTTGAAGCACAAGAGTCTGCTTCAGAAAGAGCATCTCTGGCAGAGGTGGGCTGGAGCTTTCCAGGGCATCCTGGAGACATCCAGTTGCACAACCCTGACAGTCACTGGGAGCTGGGCTGCTGGAAAAGGGCTGCAAATTCCCCTTCTGCTAAAGACAGAGCAGCAGTGACCTCAGTCCTTGGCTGGCCCATCCATCTCCAGCAGAACATCTTAGAGGGAATGACATCTCAGCAACCCTCCCATAACTTATGATCTAAGATAGCTAATTTTACAGCTACTAAAATATACCAGAGTACAAAACAATAGCTTTGCAAGTTGACTAACTGGGCAGGGAGAGCCAAAAGCAGGAGGCAGATGGATTTATTCTGAGGTGAGCAGTAGGCAGAGGAGGAGCTGGAGGCCCTGAGTCCAGATTTGAAGGCAACAGCTTGAAGCTGAATTTCACCAGCTGAGAGCCTGGTGCTGTGTTTTTTCAGCCCTGGGTGTTGATCTCCTCAGCTCTCAGATAAGAAGCAGGCTGCTCTGGTTCTGTCTTCATCAAAACTGGAAGGAAAGAGCTGACCACCTTGGAAAAATTCTGTGGAACTTGGTAGAAAGGAGGCTGAGTGTGCCATGGAAATTTAATAGAGTTCCATGCAGAAATTACTGTAAATACTTGTAGAATTTAATAAGAGCTTTTATGCTTCCTCTTGGGTTATTTTTAACACTTGTGGAGTTCCATAGTGGGAGATGGTTATGTATTAAATTTTAATGGTTGGGTTTCTTTTGAAATGAAAAGCTGTTGAACACTATCATTTTCTATTAGGTTACACAAGATGCCTCCATCAGGAGTGGTTTTCTGCTTCCAAACAAAGCCTGAACAGATTTGAGGACTGTACATGAGCAAAATAATCCCAGCTCAGGGAAGATACTAATGAAATCCAGGCTGAAAAAATGGGCAGGAAGCTGCTGTAGTGTTTTCATTTCCAATTTCAGTTCACACAGGTGAGTTTCAAGAGCAGAGCAAGGTTCACCACATCCTAATTATATCTGAGGGCACTGTCAAAACCCTCAGCTTTGGGATTTTCCTTAAGGAAATCTTCTTGATTCCTATCTTCTTTTGTGATCAAGGAGAAGTTTCCCTGCAATGTGAAGAGCCTGTGTACATTTCATGCCTTTCCTAATCTACCCCCACGTGGCACAGATCAAAGACCTTCATGAAGTCCAGTCTACCAGGCTTTGGTAATCTTGCATCCTGTATGAATTATCCTGCAGGAAGACATCATCCTATGAGGACAGGCTGAAAGAGTTGGGGTTGTTCATTCTGGAGAGGAGAAGGCTCCCAGGAGACCTTCTTGTGGCCTTCCAGGATCTGAAGGGGGCTACAAGAAAGCTGGGGAGGGACTTTGGAGGAGGTCAGGTAGGGATAGGGCTAGGGGGAATGGATGCAAGCTAGAGGAGGGGAGATTTAGTTTGGATATTAGGAGGAAGTTCTTCACTGTTAGGGTGGGGAGACAGTGGCACAGGTTGCCCAGAGAGGCTGTGGAAGCTCCATCCCTGGAAGCTTTGAAGGCCAGGCTGGCTGGGGCTGTGGGCAACCTGATTTAGTAGGAGGTGTCCCTGGCAGTCAGGGGGGTTGGAACTAGCTGATCTTTCAGGTCCCTTCCAACTCTGACAGTTCTAGGATTCTATGATCTGAGTCTTCTGTGAAGACATCCATTGCCTTCTATCATTATGAGTGCTCATCTGGTGGTATGATTAATCACTGGGAGTCCTGCAGGACTAACATGGTCATGCCTCATTAGCTGGTTTTGGCCACCACACATTCATTAGTCAGGCGTCACCAGACCATCTTTGGCTTTGGAGACCATACTAGGTTTTCACAAATCATGGCCAATTTTTACCAGAGTGCTTGGGAATAGTGGTTGGATTCAAGTCCCATTGGGTAAAGGGTGAATTGTTCTCTGTAAGCTCATAGGCTGAGCTTGCCAAGATGAAGAAAGATTGAGGAGGATGTGGTCAGCTGCAAACATCATGTGAGAGTTCCCAGGGTTTGGAGTGGCTAATTTTTTTGGCAGGATTTTGGTAGGAGGAAAATTTGCTAATAAAAGAGGAAAAATAAAGAGAAGATCACCAGATGAGGGTGCCACCACACTGTCCTCAAGCCTTGACACATCAGGAGCTGAGTGTCTCCCCCCTAGGGGCTTCTCTGGTCTTGGTAGTTGAACTTATGAGCTGGCTCCTTCCTGACTTACTCCTTGGCTGTGCTCAAGTGCCATGGCCAGGGTGGTCCTGCAAGGGGCTCAGGAGCAGGACAGTCACCATGACCCAAAGGCAGAGGGCTATATGGACACCTCCAGCTTCAGCCCCAAAAGGAGAGGCCACCATGGGGGTGATGGGCAGGGATCTGGCTCCAGGTGTTGGTGGCAGATGTGAGCTGCTCCAGTGCCATGGGCAATTCCAGTCTCTCTGCATGTCTTTCTCCTGCAGGCAGCACTGACTCTGCCTCCACTCACTGAGCTAAATCTGTTCTGTGCTTACTAATACAGGCAGTCTTCCCTTTTCTTTTAGAGAAGGAAAAATCCCATGAAATATGTTGCCAGTCTCAATGATTCCATGACTTGCCCACACTTCAGATTCACTGGAGGAATATCAACAAACATAGTGGAGATCCTTTTCCAATCCCAGCTCCTTCAGGCAGTCTTTAACCCACTTATCAGACACTTGTTGTTACAGAAATAATCAGGAGAAGGAAATCCACCAGTGCTGAATCAACACTGCCAGACTTTATCTTATTTTTTTTCCCCTTTTTTCCTTTTTTATTCTCTCTTTTTTTTCTTTGTAATTTAGTTTTTGTGCTCCTGTAACTCCCTTGGTTTCTGCTGGACACAACCACCCTGCAACTGGAGAAACACAGCTGGCTAAATCCATCACATCTTATTACAGCTTGTCAATTCTCTCATGCAATAAACACATTTGACAATTAGCAGTGAACTGCTGAGTGATTCAGTTTGGGCTTTGCCATGGGAAGGAGACTCTTTCTTTACCATTTTTGTGCTTAAGGTTCACACTAGAAGCTTAATTTGTAGCAAATGTAACAAGCTGGTAAAGCCATTAGCATTTCTTATAACCCAAATGACAAATGGTCTTTACATTCAGCTCAAATCACTTCTTTAAAGCAAGGATCAGGAAAGAATTTTCCTCAAAAGGATATTGTTGCCTACATGGGGAGATGCTTTCCTGGGGCTTTCTCACCTTCTGGGGGATCAATAGGCACCCAGGAGTGCCTGGCTTGCCTGGCTGGGTTTGGTAAAGCCATTGGGCTAAGTTGCTTTGATGAATCTTTGGCTTCTACCAAAAAAATATTGCAAGCTCTGCAACCCAGCCACCCTGTGACTCACCCCATGCAGTAAACCTTTCAGGAGTAATGTTGCAGGCATTCAGATTTAACTGCTTCAGTTCCATATCTTGCTCCAATTAAGCTGGGATATTTGGCCAGCTGGCTTTTTCCAATGTCAGCTCTTTATTTTGGGGGGTGAGGGAAGGAAATGTCTGTCTGCCAGTGCCAGCCACAGCACCAAAGCTCCTCAAAAGTCTTAAGCTAAGGACTGGGAGGGATTTTGAGGAGGAAGCCCTGTTCCTTCCCTCTCTCCCAAAGCAAGACCTCATCTCTCTGCTCCCCAGGAACCAGATTTCCCAAAGGACCTGGTAGGCAGCAGCTCACTGCAGCATTTCTCCCTCTAGGCTTTCTAAAGAGATGCCCAGGACAGGCACTCACCAGGAAAAACACCCAGCACTGCCAGGGCAGTCTCAGAATAGCAGCTGGTCAGCTTCCATCTCTTCAACATGCAGACAAAATGAGGCTGGGGAGAGAATGAAATCTCTTTCCCTTCTATTTGCCAAGTACATTAATGTCTTCTTGATCCTAAAACTGATTCTCATTTACTCACTGTAATCACAGTACTGTACTTTTTCCTCTCTCTTTGTATGTTTTCTGCAGGTTTGGGTGTTTGCTGGGGTCTTTTATGTGTGTGTTTGGGTTTTTTGTTGCTTCTTGTGTGTGTGAGTGTGGGTATTTTTTCTAATAAAGAGGGGTTTTTTCTATTCATGCAAGCTCAATATTTTGCTAGTGTCAATCTTATCCTACCTTTGCTTTTTAAGTACATTTTTCTTTCCCCCCTTGCCCCTAGCTGGTGCAGGGATTTGCAGGTGATGCTGAAGGAAAGTGAAGACCATGTGGAGACCAGCACTGATCTAAGAAACAGCATGAAAATGCCTCCACACATCCATTAGTGAGGGGAAGAGTTTTGTTTGGCAAACCTCCCAGTCCCAAAGCCAGGTGGGTTGGGGTTAGGGTTGGGGTTGGATTTTGATATGGGTTTGGGGGGTTTTTTTGCCTTTCCTGACTGGAAGAAGAGCAGCTTAGGCATTATGGTGATTTGCTGATTACTATAGAATGAAGAAAGACTTAGAGTGAGGTCAGACTAGTAATGCTACACAGCTCCTTGGTGGGCACAGGAGGTCATGTCTCCTCATGAAGTATGAGCTGATGCTTTAGGGTGTTGCTGTTAGAGCCAGTAAGAAGTTGCTGCCTCTGCTACTCATTTCTCTATGCAAAGCAATGCAGAATCCTGGAGTCACAGAAGGGTTTGGGTTGGAAGGGACATTTAAAGCTCATCTAGTCCAACCCCTCTGCAGTCAACAGGGACATCTGCAACAAGATCAGCTTGCTCAGAGCCACATAATCCAATCTGACCTGGGATGGGACATCTCCCACCTGTCTGGGCAACCTGGGGCAGTGTCTCACCACTCTCAGTGTAAAAGATTTCTTTCTATCTAGTCTAAGTCTCCTTCTTTTCATTTAAAACCATCAGCTCTTGTCCTCTCACAATAGGTCCAGCCAAAAAGTCTGTCCTCACATTTCTTATAAGCCACTTTAAGTCTTGAGAGGCCACAGAAAGGTCTCCCTGGAGGCTCCTCTTCTGCAGGCTGAACAACCCTCAAGTGTGTTAATTCCTCTGGAGACTTCAAGACATGTTCCATCCTCCATGTATAAGATGCTCAGCCCCAGGTTCCCATGGTTAATGAGCTGCTACTACACTAGCTACACCTATGTGTAAGCACAGGCTTTCAGCACACAATGAGACAGGCTTCAACAAGATGCTTTGGTTTACCTTTGCCACTGAGCTAGAAAACAACAACAGCAAAGGCACATGCAGAGATTTCCTCCAGCTCAGCTGATGAACAGGAACTTGTTACACCTCAGCACCTTGAAATCTCTTCCTGGCAGTTGAGACACAGCTCTCCTTGGGCTGGCAGTGCTTTAGCAGAAGGCAATGGTTCTCCAGAACACTTCATGTTGTCCCATGAAAACTCAGGTGCCAATTCTAGCATACAGGAAGCGTGTAGGATGTGAGAGGATGAGTAGGTGAAAAGCAGAGGTTCCCAGATCAATCTGTGTTGGGCTGGGGGGGGGGAAATGATCTGCAGGCTCCAATAACTGTGTCAGCTGAAGCTGCTGTGTGCAGAAATCATGCAGGAACTCCCAACAAAGCAGAACTCCTCTGGCTTCTGGTGCATCAGCCTGTGGTCCCAGCCAGAAAGAAACCACAAAAGCAATTGCTCTCCTTGCTGTGTGTGGCTACTACAAGTCCCAGGTGGAACCTGAAAATGAAATATGTGTGGATGTGTCAAAACATTGCAGGCCTTGCCAAAAATCCTCTCTTTGGAGGAAGCTACAGAAAGAAGGCCATGAGGGGAGGGTCAGAGGGTCCCTTCTCTATGTGTGCATTGTTCTCTCATCAGCTTGGCTGGCATTGCCCCAACGACTTCATTGATTTAAGAATACTTTAAAACATTTCTTATAGGTCTCAGGTTTGAGCATCCAAGATCATGTGTCACTTTGGAACATCTTTAAGGAAACCTTAGAGCTTTTCTATACTTTACTGAACAATGGACTCACTTCTTCATTGTTGTTCTGAGATGGATATCTCCTGAACCAGAAATGTATAAACAGTGAGAAAAAAAATGGCTCTAAAAGGGTTTTAAAGCTAATTGATGTGCAGGGCTTGGTGAAGGAGCTGGATCTTAAAGGTCAGCCTTGATGATTCTGTGGGATTAGCCTGTGGGCCTTTTAGAGGACCATAATAAGGAAGGTAGAAGACCAACAATGGTAACACAAGAGACAAGTCTAAATGTTCCTGGTGCCTTCTGAATGCTTGATGTCTGTTCTGGGGTGCTCTCAGAAACACACAACCTTCCTCTCTTGGATAGCTTCTGTACACACTTGAGGTCTTACTCAGTACCAAGGAGGGAAACCTCACAGGTTCTCTCTCACAGGGGAAAGCAGAGATGGCAGCATCAAAACCCTCAGTGCTTGTGCTTGTGTTGTTCCCTGGATGTCATGATGAAGCTGAGGGCAACCAGAGAAGCCAGTAAGGTGTCCCAGTTTGGGTGCTGTGTCTAATCACTTCATCTTGCAACGCTGGCATTCACTCCTCACCTTGCTGACTCTTGGTCAAGTCTTTGGCAAGGGAGAAGAAGATCCTGGAAATGAGTTTGGCAAACACATGAACATGACAGCAGAAGAGTTAATGTTCTTCAAAGGCTCATGAAATTAGAGAGATTCTAATTTGTCCACCAGCACATGAGCTGGCTGAGGTTCCAGCTAGGAAATGTTCTTGGTAGGAAGGGAACTTTATTTTGTTTTCTCTTCCCTCTAAAATCCTGTTGGGAAATAATTGTCTCAGATTTCTTCAGCCATGTTCATTATCCTATTTTCATTGGATTATGAAAGAGAGAGATGTCTCCAATTTCTTCTTTTTTTTTTTTTCTTTAGGGGTGAATTTGTGAAGTTTATGAACTACTCAAACCCTCTTTAAATCCTACCCTGTAGTTTTAAGCAAGTCTAATGGTTTTCAGCCTGCAGGAAAATTTATTGGAGAGCAGAAGTAAAAATTCTGAAACACTGGAGGAAAAATGAAGAAGAGAAAAGAGCTTTTTAGGTTTGAGGTGGAAGATGCTGCTGGGTGAGAAGCTGGGAAGTAGCACAAAAATTCCATAGGTTTAAAAAAAACCCCTCCCTTTATGCCAAGGATGTTTTCTTGTTGTCTTCCTCTGTCAAGTATCCAGAAAACTGCTGGCACTACATGAAACTGAGGCTGAAAGCATCAAGACTATGCTGCAAGTCTTGTTAAATTCATTTTTTCCAGGGTTTGTGAGAGCTATTTCCCTTCCACCTGCTGACCAAACAGGATAGCAGTAAAATGCTTCCTCTTAGTGACTCACAAATCTGTCGGAGGTGATGAGGCCCAGTGGGACCCTGGTGATGTCTTAAATAGCAATCTGGCAAACTGCCTTCTCCAGGCTGTGGAAATGGCAACCCAGAAGTGGCTGTCTTTTGGTTCTTCTGCCCTCAGAAGGTTTTCCATCAGGCATCTACAGCTCAGTGTGATTGGAGATGCAGAAAAAGAAAAGGGGGGGGCCGGGGTGGTGGAATTTCAGAGGTGTTTAGTGATGTGCTGCTTGCTAGAGGCTGCAAAATGGGTTGCTGACTCCTGCTAGGGACATGGTTTCTGCTCTGCTGCATGGAATGAGGGTTTTATTTCTTCAGAAGTTCTTTTGGTGAGGGGATTTTTCCCTTTCATAAAATCATGAAGGTTGGAAGAGATCTCCTAAGGTCATCAAGTCCAACCAGCAACCTGTCACACCCTGCCACTAAACTATGCTCCTCAGCACCACATCTCTAGGGTTTTTCAACCCCTCCAGGGATGGTGACTGCACCACTGCCCTGGGCAGCCTGGGCCAATGCCTAACAACTCTTTCAGGGAAGAAATTGTTCCTGGTATCCAATCTAAACCTCCCCTGTGGCAACTTGAGGTCATTGCCTCTTGTCCTCTCCCTGGTAACCCAGGAGAAGAGACCAAACCCCACCTGGCTCCATCCTCCTTTCAGGTAGCTGTAGAGAGAGCTAAGGTCTCCCCTGAGCCTCCTCTTCCTCAGCCTAACCAAGCCCAGTTCCCTCAGCTGCTCCTCATCAGACCTGCTTCTCCAGACCCCTCCCCAGCCTCCTTGCTTTTCTCTGGCCACACTCCAATGCCTCTGTGGTGAAAGACAAGAGGTCCCAGCCCTGGGAGCAGACATCTCCCCACTGATGATCCAGTTACCATAATGTCCCCCAGTCTATTTCCAAAGGCCAAGCCCAGGGTTGGTGTGGCCCTAGAGGTAGCTCTGCATCTAACAGCCACTGCCATCAGAGAACACTGCTCCTCCAGCTGCCAGCAGCAACCAGGAGGCTCTAGTAACTCTCCATTGGAGTTCTCCTGGGTTTATTTCCCTGCCACAGAGGGAAGACAACAACGGAAGATTAAAGTGAATTATTATATGCTATGGGTTTCGGAAACATCCTTGTGCTTCCTTCCTAGGTCATGCAGAGTCCTGTGGTTTGCTCTGCAAGCTCTCCCCTGCTCCTCTTCCCAGCCCAGTAGCTTTCCATTCACATCTGAGCCTCTTTCTCAGACTGAACGTGTCTGCCAGGGTGTTTGGAAGGGGAAATGATTAACTCCAAGCAGCTATAGGAAGCAACACTTCCTCTCTAAAGCCACTCCTGACAAAGCTGAGGGGGAAAAAATCACAATGGTGCCTTCAAATAAAATATGCTGCACTTTTTCCAGAGCTTCTTGGTGTTTTCCATGAAGGCTACAGAGCAGTTTCTGCAGGAGGGTATCTGTCATCTTGCTGCAAAGGATTGTTTTTCAACGCTGGCATATCCACTGCTTCCCCCACCTGAAATAAACCCCTCTGCATTCAGGGAGAGTATTGGTTTCTAAATAATATTTACTCAGACTGATAAACAAAAGAATAAACTGAAGAGCTAGTAAAATAAAAAGCCTGGATATTTAACTACATAACTATTAGCATTTGGGCTTGTGTTTAACAGGTGATGTAAAGCCAAGGTGACACCCAGGGCTGGTCAGGCTCAAAACATCTTGGTTTCATTTTCTTTTGTCTCAGAAATGCATTCAGAACTGAGACATTTCTTTAAAGTCTCCTCCCAGCTCTCTACCCCTACTGAAGGTTTGCAACAAAGGCTTAGGAAGGAGCAAACCAGCACCAACAAAGTTCAAGGGACAAGATTAATTACTACCCATCTGAAGGGAGTTTCTCATTCTGCTAATAATCTCCCCTGAAAACCCCTCCAGGGATGGTGACTCCACCACTGCCCTGGGCAGCCTGGGCCAATGCCTGACAACTCTTGCAAGGAAGAAATTGTTCCTGATCTCCAATGCTAGTTTTCTTTTCCCTGAGCCATCAGTTTGCCCATGCCATAACATTTCCAGGAGGAGGGAGTTTTCTTGAGGTACCTTCCTTGGGAGGGGGATATTCAGGGGAAAATAATTCATAGCAGGAGCTTCCAAAGTCAGTGCCCCAAGCTGAGGCACTGGTAAGTAAGCATGATCTCTAGGGTGAAGCTGTTCCCATGTGTATGTGAAGCAGACCCTAGAAACAACAAGAAAAGTTTGTTTGCAGTTGACATGTTCTTAGTTTACATAGCATGGAAAGCTGCTGTAAGTAACAGGGGAGAAGAATGGAGTGAATTGATACCAGCCCAGTGAGGCACAGTATCCAAAGCTCAACCTGTCAGGCTCTGGACTGGGGAGGATGCTCTCTGGGAGAGCTGACAAATGAGACTGCAGAACTAGAGAGATTTATTGTATACCAAAATAATTCCTGCACTTGCTAAGCAAAGCTGCTGCCCCAGAGTAACTGCTCTCCAAAAAGATTTTCCATCTTCAACTCCAAGTCCTTTTTCTTGCCCAGATTCCATCAGAAGAGACAGCCCAAGGATTTACATGCCTCTCCATTTCCCTTGGGGTGACTGCCTGATGTCCAGGCTTTGGGGAGAGGAAAGGGTGAAGGAGTGTAGTGTGGCAGAGGGAAACTGTGGACCAGCCTCACTTGGGCAGGGGTACCCAGGTGGGGTCCTGCCAAGGCATTACTTCAGAGCTTACTCTGGTGGATCAGTTGTAAGAGTAGAACAAGGAATTGTCTAGCCCAGGGCTGACAGTGACCAACCTCAAACTCAATAGATGGTTGGGGTTTTTTTACCCAGAGACAGTAAGATGCATTTTCAGAAGTGTTCCCTCAGCTCCTTGCAGTTGCCAGCAGGTTTCAGAGGATGCTGGGGAGGTTGGGAAATTCTCAGTCTGTTTCCATAAGCAGGTGCCCCAAATGAGTGGGACAGCATGGCACCTTCCAGAAAGACACTGCTTTGCAGGCTGGCAGTTCCTCCACTGACAGAGCCAAAAGTCATCACTACCTTTGGATGTGCAAACTTCTATAGAAAAGCAAAATTCATCCTATCTGACTTCAGTGTCTAAAAGTGAGATGACTAAACCTGGGCTCTTGCCCTGCCCTCCCTTCCTATTCCCTGAAATAGAGCAGACATCTCCAAAACTTTGCTCTGTCCATCTGTAGGCATGAGTCTGAGGATGAGCCCAGCCTCTACCTTCTGAAGGGCTATAAAGGGATCACAGAGAAGCAGCCCAGGGTGAGGTGGCAGCAGCCTATTTATAGGATTCCAATAATAAATCAGGAAAATGAGATTGTCACAGCACTAGAAATCCCCAAATGATGTCTCTGTACCACTGCCCATCCACATCCCTCCTCCTGCTGGTAAAGAAGGCATGGAAATGAGGTGAGGGACAAACAAGAGAGGCTTCTGTGATGAGAGAGGGCTCCAGATATTACAAATGGAAAAGGGGAAGAAAGATGTGGCTGGATCAAAGACCAAGAGGATAAGAGACCCATGAGAGTTGTGAGAGCTGAAAAATTAGGTGGATCCAAACTCAGGACATTCAGGAGGGAGAAAGAAGGTCCCTGCCTTCTGTGGGACACTGGGACCAGGCAGGATCTGGCTGATGAAGCAGGTGCAGAGGAAGATGTGGAGCAATCAGGGTGGTGGAGAAGGAACCAAAATAGCTTTGTTTAGGCTAGGAAAAGGAGGAAAAGGCTAGGAAAAGGATTGCTTTCTATAAATAATAAACCAGATAAACCCCCCCCAGGGAAGGGAGATAGTTATTTAAGCTACAGGACAATGTTGGCCCCCAATCAAACTGGTTGTGAGTAAACAGAGGGTGGGAACATGAAGCAGATCTCTGAGCATCACAGGAAAGATGTTCTGAAACAACTTTCCAGTTGCAGCAGGAACCTGAGCACTTCTAAATCTGTCAGGAGCAGGAAACAGATCTGAGTGCCAAGATATCTTCCAGATCTCCACACACATTACTCATGCTTTATTTAATCTTTATTTCACCAATGGCATGTTTTTTGCCTTGCTTTAGGGAATAGGACTGGGCAAAAGCTTGGGAGACTGTGAAGTTGAGAGCTTGACCAAAGGCAAGTTCATTGCTAGTGGTGAGGGTTGGGTTGGCATCAGTTGGCACATCCTCCAGTGACATCCTACAGCTTTCAAGCCCTTATGATTACAACAGTTTGTTGCTGTTATCCAGCCTTATCTCCTCCCCTGCAGGAGGAGCACATCATTAGGCTGGTAACAGCTAATGGAGCACTGCAAGAGTGGTGAGGTTCTTTCACCTGGGAAAAAAAGGATGAAATCACCTTGGGAGAAACCTCAATCCATAAATACTACATAAACACAGCAAAAGCAGGGCTAGGGCACTGGTCTGAGTGTGGCCATTCAGCAAAGAGGGAAACTGAGGAAGCTAGGTTCAACTTTCCTTTCCTCTAGCCTTTTTATGTAGCCATGTACAGAGAAATTTGACAGTGCTAGAAGAAAAAGTGATATTCCCACACAAGCTTTGGTCTACACTTCCCAGCAGCAGTGCATAAGGGTAACCAGGGTGGGCTCTTTTTGGAATTAGCCTTGTATAATCTGTGAACTTGGCTCTGAACACAGTAAAATAAATATATATATTCTAACCCATTTGGCACAGGGTTGTGTTCTCAGAGAGTTTTATCAGACTGCTTTCTTTTTCCCTCTTTATGTCAGAGATAAACTGCCCAAGACAGGCACTAACTCTTTGAGGAGTTAATCATTGGTCAGAGGGTTTCCCTTGCTCTGTAGAAGAGATTTCTACCCCTTTGGCCCTAAAACAAAGAAGTGATTTCATAAAAACTAGTTCAACCTAAACAGGAATTCTTATCATGGGAAGAGAGATAAACAAATGCTTTTTCTTTTCTCTTTCCACTTCTTAAAAGATCAGTTTCACACTCCCTTAAACTTCTGAGCCATTCACCACTGAATTGACCAAAGGACAGCAAAGCAAGAAAGTAGCTTTTTGACACCTGAAAATGAGTCAAGCCTCCATCTCAGCCCTTCAGATCAAGAAAAGACAAGGCTTGCAGCATGCTGAGCTGGAGAAAGGAGTAAAGTGTTGTCAATAAAAGCAGGCTGTAACCTGGCTTACCTCAGTGAACAGCAAGAACCCTGTGCTCCTAACCAGGAGGGTGAATAAAACCTCTGCCAAGCACATCATCCTCCATAGAGCATAGAATCACAGAATAATCAGAGTTGGAAGGGACCTTAAAGATCATCTAGCTCCAACCCCCCTGCCTGCCAGGGACACCTCCCACTACAGCAGGTTACCCAGGGCCCCAGCCAGCCTTGTCTTCAAAGCTTCCAGGGATGAGGCTTCCACAACCTCTCTGGGCAACCTGTGCCACTGTCTCACCACCCTCATAGTGAAGAACTTCCTCCTAATATCCAACCTAAATCTCCCCTCCTCTAGCTTACACCCATTTCCCCTGGTTCTATCACTGTCTGACCTCCTAAAAAGTCCCTCACCTGCTTTCTTGTAGCCCCCTTCAGGTCCTGGAAGGCCACAAGAAGGTCTCCTGGGAGCCTTCTCCTCTGCAGACTGAACAACCCCAGCTCTTTCAGTCTGTCCTTGAAGGAGAGGTGCTCCAGTCCTCTGATCATGTCAGAACCTTCATACCTCAATCACACCTCAATGGGTGGCTCTCAAGGGTTGATGAACAACCTTTCTTATTTGGAAAGTCTCTACTGAATAGTAGCTCCTGCTGTGGCTTTACCAGAAGCCCTGTCCACTTCCCAAGTCCTACAAAAACAAAAAAAACCCAAACAAAAGCCATTTGTAAAAGCAGGCAAGCACAAAAACTGAGTAAAACTTGGACCCAGCTCCCAGGCAAATGATCAGCCTGTTGCCAAACATGGAGAGAAGTGCACTGGATTCTGCTGTGAAGGCATCTAAGGAGGGCCACAAAATTATAGTTCAAAGTAGAACCAGAATGAGTACATTTTGTTCATTTTCCTGTTCTCCTCCTAATGGATGCAATATGAAGAGCTGCTATCTGTGGAGAGTTATACAATCAGATGGCAGCAATAAAAAGGACATTAGCAAGTCTGGGATATCCTAGGAGGTTGACTGGAGGAAGCAGTTATAAAAGAAGATCATTTAGATCTGTTTGGATGAGAACATCAGGTTCATGACCAACTCATTTTGATGTCTGTCTGCCCACTTAATACTCAGCTAATGGATATCTGCATCCTGATTTTAGAGTGGCTGCCTGGAGAAGGATCAGGACTGAGGGTTCTGGGTGCAGCTTGAGTGTGCACATGTGTGTGTGGTAGGCAGCAGAAACACATCCCTCCAAAGGTGAGTTAATCTTAGGTACACAACACATGCAGATGCAGGAGGTTCATCCTTAGTTTCTGGTTTCCTCTTTCCTCATTCTCTAAGATTCATGGAAGGTTTGCAGGTTTGTTCTGGTCATTTTAACACAGATGAGACTCCAGGTTCACACTCTCACAAGTCTTATGCTGTGGGGAATACAACTACAGGATGGGTGCCTCCAGGAGCTGGCAGCAGGGAGCCTTTGCTGTAGCATCTTTTGTTCTTTGGCACCTGAAAAGGTCCTGATTCTCAGATGGTCTTCAGATTTGTTTTCTTCTCTTCCAGCCATCTCTTCTCTGGTATCTGCAGAATGTACTTGGAAAATCTAGGGACTATCAAAATGAGAGCTGCAAAGCTTTAAAAACAAACAGACATTTCACCTGTCTCTAATCAGCCCCATCTCATGGTTTGGTTTTGATTTCCCCAGTGCAGAAAAGAAATGTATAGGATTTTAATTTCCTTGGCTCCCCAGAGCAGCATGAATGAGACTGCAGCATTGCATTCTCCTTGTGTTATTAATGGGCTCCATGCTTGCAAATGTCTCATTCAATATATTTGCTCCAAGTGCTTCCAAAAAGGGCAGAAAAAAAAAAGAAGAAAGAAACCATCAGGTTTCTAGGTCTAATGTATGTGACCTGACAGCATGAATACATTAGATCTTCTACAGACACATCCAATTCCAGCACTGTACATTGGATCTCCAGCCTTTTTATCTTCATCTGGACTCTAATCAATGTGCTAGGAAACTGCCTGGAAATAAGCTGGATTCTCCTGCCATTCTGGCTCATACTTTCTCTCCAGTTGAAAGGGTATGACATGCCTTCTTATAGAGTCACTGGATGCTGGGAATGCTGCTGAGCTCTCTCTTCAAGCACCCTGAGCATCTCCCAGTACAAGTGTTTGCTTTTTTTGCTGAGTTGCTCAGCACTCCTGTGCCAGAGCCAAGCCTCTCCCAGGTCCTCTGCAGGCACAAGGCACCATGGCACTGCTGAAGGCTGTGTGTTCATGTCTCACTGTTGGAGAGCTCATACATCATTTTTCAGCCAGGAAGAAGGTATGGCCCAATAATCCTAAACTGAGACCTACAAGATCTCAGTTGTCTTCTAAAACTTCAGGCAGGTCATGGCATTTCCCCACTTTGTGTCTGCTTTTCCCTTCCTATGCTCTGGTTTATCTGCAAGGCTTGAAGTTCTTAAAAGGAAGAGCTGGTTTACATCATGCATCTGGACAGTGTCTAACATAAGAAGGCCCCAGTTTGATTAGGGTCTCTTGTGACTACTGTAATGCAAATACTTCTAATAAAATGCATTTGCATCAGAGAAAAAGGTAGTGATGCTTCTTTTCCAGTTACCCTGGGGAGGTGGAATTTTCAACCAGAGGCCAAGTGGCCCAACCTGACCCATTCCAGCATGGACAACCCTGTAAGCTGTCCTTACAGTGCTGCAAAAAGAACTTAGCAAGAGCTGTGCTCGTCTGTGCGATGTCTTCATGTGCCTGGAGTGCTCTGAGCATCCAAATGTGCCACACATTTGCCTTCCCAAAGCAGGGTCTGCTTCTGTTAACAGCAATTAATCACTTTCTAGCCAGTCTTTTATTATTATGAACACAGCAGATGTGTTCCCATTAATAGGTCCCCAAGTGAGCCTTCCCCAGCACCGCTGGTAATTAATGGAGGAGATTATGTTGCCTAAACAGAGTTTTGGTTTCCAGCATCCTCCTGTTTCTCTCTGCACCCCCAAGCAAGCAAACCAAACTGAAGAGGGAATCTTGTTGCAGGCTCAGTTACAGTACACAGGATAAAGTTGTTGCCAAATAATAAAATGTGGCCACTAGCTCCATGTGATTAATAAACAGCTAAAGCTTGCCTTGGTATTTTTACAAGGCTCTGAACCAAAACATTAAAAACAAGTGTGTAGATGTCTTTATCCTGCAGTGGTAATTCCAAGCTCTTTGGCTTCCCCAATTAACATCAATATTTGAGCAATGAGAGGTCAGGCAGCTGGCTCCCTTGGGACATGTCTGACTCCAGAATGTTGTTCAAGCTCAGGGAATTTTTCAAGCATGCTGGTTGCCATTAAAAAGTCATCACTTCCAACAGTGGCTGAGACCTAGCAAGTCTTTGGGTGCTTATAAAACAGTGTCTGACTAGGGAGGGTAATCAGGAGGCTTAGCCAGCAGTGGCATGTGAGCTGGCCCAGCAGAGCTACTCTTGGCCACTTCCATGGTGGGTAGGCTGTTGGCAGAGGGCAGAGCATTGGCAGAGCATCTCCTCAGCTGGGAGTTGCATCCCTCTGCTGAGTCAGGTGGGTGCTGTTCCATGTGGCTGTGCCCCTGGAGATGTTCTCCAACTGCCTCCATCTCCCCTGAAAGGATCAGCCATAAAATCTCTGCTCTGACATGGAACCTCTGGCTTTCCTCTCCCCTGAGAGCAAGCAGCCACCATGGGTGGTGGGCACGGGGCATGGCTGCCCTTCCATAGAAACACAGAAACATCATCAAGGTTGGAAAGGACCTTGAAGATCATCAAGCCCACAGCAAAGAGGATGTTTTCCAAAGCCTTTCTCTACATAAGGTCAGCATCCACAACTGGTTTTGCTCCACTAAATTATTTCTAGAAGCAGCCCCCTTCTGCTCAAATGGCTTCCTCACCCATTTTGTGCTCTGCATTGTCTGAGACTTACTGAAATTTCATCTTTAGCTTACTGGGATCTTAAAAGCAGCTAATCAAGAGGCTACATCTACTCCTTATTCCCAGCACAGTGCATAGAGGAGGCAGCTCCTTGTATAATACAGACAGAAAAAAATCCTGTGCATCTACAAGAAGCCCTCTGGGATCCATAAGGAGCACTTCCACTGGATACATGTATCATATAGTCTTAAAATCCAGAAGGATCATCTCATAAATTCTGTAGACCTGTCTTCCACTAGCCTGGGCAATAAAGGATATTAAAATATGTCATGTCTGCAGCATGGAGCCACTGGAGAGGGAGTTCAGACACTTAGGACAGAATATTGAGCCACTAGAGAGTGACAAACTGGCCTCCCTCCTCTAGGCAAGGTGGGAGTGCAGGCAGGTTTAAAATAACAGGCTGTTGTTCTACAGCCCCCATTAACTCATGAGCATGGGTTTGGTCCCTGCATGAAATGCTTGAGGTCTGACAGAATGGAAAAGCAATGAACTGCCCTTCTCACCCACAGCAAAACAACTCTACCAAGCCATCCAAACACAGATAAGTAGCAAACCCTCCCCCTCAGCCATGCCTCTTGAAATCAAACTGAAACAAAGTGTTGCCTTTCTTAATTAAAGCCCAATTAACTTGCCCAAAGTGAGGGAATCACATCTGGGCTGTTGCTGCTCTACAGCTCCTCACCACAGCGTGCATGAGGTTACGTCAAGGACTTGCTTGTCAGCTTGGTTTTAGCTCACATCTGGGGCTGGGGACAAGGGAAAACCCAAGAGTTTTTACTTTCTGCAGTAAAAGCCAAACTAACATAAAATGAGATTAATGGCAGCAGCAGTGAGTGCTTTCATTTCCCAATGAACTTTCTCAACAGGACCAGTAATCAAGATCAGGTTGGGATTTTGGGGTTGTTTTTTTTTAATCCCTTCTTTTTTTTTTTAATTCAGAAAAAAAATAAAACCAAACAGAAAGGAAAAAAACCCCAAACCCCAAACAACCTTTCATCAGAGAGAAGAAAAAGAGACTTTAAAATACATAGCCACATCTGCTCTCCCATATTAACAACATTACGTCTCTCTCCATGTGATGCCTAATGAATCATCTCAGTGTGTTTTGCTTTATAGTTCTGTGCAAATCCAATTCCTGAGGACTCTTACTCTAATAATAATATTTTCCCAATTCAACACTACCTTTCAGTTTGAGTTGCTCACCCTGAGAAACTGTAACCAGAAGTGAAGTGTCTTGAACCCCATGAAGCAGCTGAAGAAGAGGGAGGCACAGCTGTAATTACCAGACCTTGAATTTATCTTAGAATAAGGAGAAGATAATGGTGCCTATCACACAGATTTTTTTCATGCAGACATAGAATTTTCACTACAGTTTGGTTAAACAAGCAAGGATTGTCATCTCCATTTTTAATGCCTGGAAAAGCAAATCTTACAGCACCTTACAAATGCTTTTGGTTTGGGTTGTTTTTTCCTTCCCCTTCTTAGAAGAATTAAATTACATCCTTCATGCAGGCTGAGCAGGTGAGAGCTCACATCCACGTTGCTGGCCCTGTGTGATGGACACAGGGCAGAAGTCCTGCAGCCCATCAAACTGCTGGAGGGATGGTGCTGAGGCTTGAACAGAGCAGAGAAATGAACATCCAGCACCCTG
This sequence comes from Galbula dea, assembly GCA_013399015.1. Taxonomy (NCBI): domain Eukaryota; kingdom Metazoa; phylum Chordata; class Aves; order Piciformes; family Galbulidae; genus Galbula; species Galbula dea. The sequence continues at coordinate 4,207,104 of VWZX01004773.1, read as the reverse complement.
GATCCTGGTCCCTGCTCTGATGTTAATTGGATGCTTTCAGGTAGTATCTTTGCCTTGCTGGGCTTCATTCAGTACAGCTATGGACTTTCCTGATGCTCCTCATGGACCAAAATCATATCCTGTTTCCTTTTCCTTCCCCATGAATTAGCTAAACTGCAGTAAACTCCAGTTCAGACACTCTGGATTCATGGGGACTAATGCTCCTAAGTAGTACCCAAACTATACCCACAAGCTTCCAGTCAGTGGAAAAGTACAAACCTTGGACCCTTCCATCAGTGTTATAGGAACTGTTCATCTGATCTTGCACCAGTAATTAACAGTTCCTTGAAAGATATAGGTCCTGATTCATTTGTCCATGTCTTTTAAATGCTACCTGAGGACAAAAGTCTTGCTTGGGTTTGCTACCAACATCCAGCAGGAGCAGAGAACTGTTTTCTGCAGCAAGGAATGATAATGACAGTTCTTTCTTCAAAAAAATTAAAAGAAAAATAAGAAAAGAGAAGAAAAGAGAAGAAAGAGCAAGAATCCTTGATTCAATTAAGTCTTAGTCATTTAAATAGTTGGGAGTTTCCAGGAGGTTCTGTCTTTCTAGCAGGATGCCAATGGAGTGGACAATTAAAATGTAAGAAATGTAGGAATGTGGCCAAGCCTTTGATTACAAACAAGATTTTCCTAACCCACCCATCACTTGGCATTTTGATCTTGAAACTTATCAACAGGAAAAGGTGATGATTTCTTTTTTTGGCCCAGAATGGAAAAGAAGTTAGTTTGTAGAGAAATAAATCTTGTTCACAAACTTTATTTGCTCATTACAAAGGCTTTTAGCATCTGCTCACCCCTGCAATGCAAAAGGTTTTCTGGAAAGGATTTTGGGTTTGGTTTCTTGGTTCCTTTATATAAAAAGCCTGCTTGCTATTGTAAAATAGGCAAAGCCATGCAAAGCAATTAGCTTTGACAGAACAACAATTTAAGCACAATCATTTCATTCAGCTTTCCTGGGCTGTACCAAAATGATAACAAGACTAAGCCTGAGCCTTGCAGCAAACACCAGGGTTTAGCACAGAGGAATCCCAAAACAGCATGGAGCACTTTCTCAACCAACAATCCTGAGCAACTTCAGCACCAAGCCCTGCACAGTTTTGTTATTATTTTTGTTATTATTTTGTTATTATCTGAGTATTTGTTATTTGGTTATTACTCTTATCCTCTGACCTGGAAATCAGGTAAAGGCACTGACATCAGATGAGTGAATGGAGCCTCATTTAGAGGTCACTATGGAGATGCAACATCATCAGGCAAGGTCAAACAGTGGGGACCTGATAATGTCCTACCCAAAGCTTCTAAAGCCAGGAGGAGTTTTTCCATGGACTTCAAGCACTGAGTGAGGCTGAATTTGAAATGCAATATTGCCTTTTACTTTATTACACTTCCCCTTGCATGAAAGTAGTCATTAAATGGAACATTGGAAGCAATAAATCTTCTTACACAAAGTAGAGAGAGTGACCAGAAAGGAAAAGCTTTTTAAACTCTAACTTTTGCTTATTATAAAGTTCTTCCTGGTGTGGTCAAGTCTTATGGAATTGGCAGAAAGCTAAATCCACCTCCAACAGGACTTTTCCATCAGAGCTCCTCAGTGCTTTTTCCTCAGAAACCTCTAGCAGCAGAAATGCCTTTTGCCAGCATTCAGTGCTCAGCCCCATCTGAGCTGTAAGCTGCTGAAAAAGAGCCAAGCTGTACTAAAACCTGCCTGGAGATGAGCAGCTTGGTCACCTGTGAAGTTAACCCTTCCCATGGTTTACTACTGGTGCCCCAGTTGGGTGCTACTGTGGGAAGGAATGAAAAACACTGGACACAAGTCCTGCCCTCCTCTCTGGACAGCAGAAAGGTTCAGCACCTCCAAGGGCACAAAGTTAAGCTTCACTTGTACTTTTAAGTAGGAATCTCCAAGTATCTGTGATCTCCAGGGGAGGGACTCAATTCATTGTCCTGTGGAACATTTATTTTTCCTTGTAGCACTGGGTGAAATCCAGGATTTCCATTTCAAACCATAAATAGGTAAGATGAAGGAAAGATCAGATGGCACAGACCCTCCCTGAGCAGTCACTCATCAGCAGTTTGCTCTCCAGATTTTCTTATCCAGGTGTCTTTGATATGAGGCACATTCCAAGGGAGGTTTAGGTTGGATAGCAGGAAAAAATTCTTCCCTGAAAGAGTTGTCAGGCATTGGCCCAGGATGCCCAGGGCAGTGGTGGAGTCACCATCCCTGGAGGGGTTGAAAAACCCTAGAGATGTGGTGCTTAGGGCCATGGTTTAGTGGCATGGTGGTGGTAGGTTGCTGGTTGGATTAGATGACCTTAGAGGTCTCTTCCAACCTGCATGATTCTGTGATGACAAAGCTTGAACTTGTAGAAAACACAAGCAGTGCAATTTCATCCCAGTTTATTTGTCATCAGGCCACTAAAGAGCAACATTATGCCCAGAAAAATGCAAGCAAAACAAACAATCACTAACAAGTCATATATCATCCAGCTCAACATCCCAACGTGCAGCTGAGTGTTTTAACTTAGCACCAAGCATGTCCAAGGGTTTTTATAACAGAATCTAGCACTCAGCAGCCTGCACTACAGCAGTTCAGGCTGTTGGCAGCAATGAGCCAGTTTCCACTTTGAGTGCAGGACTCAGGGTGTGGAAACTTTCTACTTCCTTGGAAACTCTTCTGAAAACAGGTTTTCACTCAATTCAGCCTCTGAGTGTTTAAGAGGTGACTGAAATTCTGAAAGTGGCCTGACTGCTTTAGTGCCATTGGCAACCTTGGGAAGTTTCTCACCATGTGAAGGAAAAGGAGGGGAGAAAAGCTGGGGAGAAAGCTACCTTATTAAAAATGGAACTCAGGGTTTTCAGTGAGCACCTTCTTCTCCTCTCTCTCTCTTCCTCTACTCCTTGGAAAAGCAGGAGGTGAAAATAGCAGGATGCTTCTCACTTTGAAATGTTATTCACCTTCTGCATCAAAGTTTCTACCCTTGGAGTTAGAGCTTCACTTTCTGTTCTTGCTCAGCACTGCTGATTCAGGGTGGATTTATTTAACCAAAAAAAGACCAAACCCAACCAGAAAACCACAAACAAAAAGAAAAAGAAGATGAAAAAGGAAAAGGAGAAGAGGAGGAAAAGGAGAAGAGGAGGAAAAGCAGAAGAGGAGGAAAAGCAGAAGAGGAGGAAAAGGGGAAGAGAAGGAAAAGCAGAAGAGGAGGAAAAGGAGAAGAGGAAAATGAGAAGAGGAGGAAAAGGAGAAGAGGAGGAAAAGGGGAACAGGAGGAAAAGGGGAAGAGAAGGAAAAGGAGAAGAGGAGGAAGAGGAAAAGAGAAAGAGAAAAGGGAAAAGAAAAGGGAAAAGAGAAAAAAAGAAGAAAAGACTTCAGCAAATTCCCAGTCATCCCAGTGGCAAGATCTTGCCTGAATATATATATCACAAGGATGGTCCAAAAGAGAGTAGGAATAGGCCAAAATTAACTGACCTGAGATAGACAATCCCATAGGATGAGCTGGATTTCACACCAGTTTACTGCTCTAAAGTTAGAGATCTATTTAAAGCTGATTGTCTGCAGTTCTCCTCAGTCACTGGTGGTGGGAGATGATGACTGTGGGAGGGTGATTCACCCCATCCGGTGCTGGGGGCATGAATCACCCTCTGGATGCTCTTCCCATTCCCTGCTGACAATGGCAGAAAGGAGCTGAGCTCAGGCCATGTGCCACTCTGAAAGGGCTGCTGCCAAGCAGGGTGGGTGCTGAGCACAGATTTCTCTCCTCCACAAGGTTGTTGTTGCATGCTGAAGGACCTGTTCTTTGCTGCTGCTCCATCTGCCACGGTCCAGGCAGGTCAAGAGCCAGAACTGTGTTGCCTCAGGCATATATAAAATCAACAGCAGCCTACAGAAGGCTAAATAAGAAAAGCTAATGGCTGCCCAGTGTTATTAAGAGGTTGCTATTAGCTGGAGAAGGAACAGACACTTCTGTTGGGTAGTGAGGGAAGCTGAACTAAGGGGAAAAATGCATTGCTTAAAAATCCACTGCATTCTTGGTCCATCCACCAAATATCAGCACCTAAACAGAAAAGTAAAAGGAAAACTTGTAAATTCAAAGACAGGAATAAACCCAACCTTTCTCAGTTCCTTCAGGAAGAACAACCTGCCTTTGCCAAGTTGTGTCTTGTCTGATTTTACAATGCTGCCAACTGGGGAGTTAACAGACCCAGGGCAACACCTGAGTATGAAGTGAGATGGTTCCTGCCCAAAAACCCAGAATGGATAAAGCTGGAGACTAAGGAAGGGTCATCATCCATGGCTGAGCACCCAGAGAGACAATAACTTCCAGAGTCACACAGCTGAGAACCAAACCTGCTCTTCAGCCACTTTCCCCAAACCTTCTGACCCTTGATTTATAAAATGCTTTGGAGTGATTCAGGTTCTGGCATCTGTTAAGTAAAGTCTAGTAGCTAGCAACACTATTCATCTCACAGGTTTATTGAAGCCTTAACACTTATCTTAGATATTGGGCAGTTGCAAGACCACCACAAGAGGAAACTTGGGAAACCTGTTTCCCACCAGCTTTCTTTAATGCTTTAATGCTTTATTTACCACTGGCATGGCTTCTGTTGCCAGTGATTTGATAGGTTTTTGTGTAACATTTAACAAGACACTCCCAAGCTGTTATGAACTTTCTGCCTAGCTGACATAAATAGTCTGATTTGTGTCTCCATGGAACTGTGGTCTCCTAATCTTGTCCTAATCTCACTTTTTCATTTTTTCTTTTCTTTCCCCCCACCCCCCCCTTCACTTTTAGACCTTGACATTCCTCACCTTTGGGCAACTTGCATTATACAGGAAAGAAAATCAGTGCTGAACAAAGTAACCTTGGGATGGTTTAAGAAATAACTCTTTTCCCAATAGAAATATCTGAAATTCCTCAGCAACATCATGAGAAACTAATCTTGAGTTTAATCTGATTTTACAGGATGATTCATCTTTTCTGACTCAAGAAAACTAAACTTGCTGCCTATAGTTTAAGTATCTCATTTTTACTTTCTCTTTACCCAAAGAAAGCCTTTGTTTCTTTCTGTGTTGCCAATCTATGGTGAATATTAACAGCTGACAGTCAGCATGGGCAGAGCAACACCTGCAAACTGAACCCCTCTCACCAAGCAGGCCAAGGAGATGACCAGGACCCAAAGCAATGGGGGAAGTTCACAATGAAGCTCTTCTGGAGCTGAGCAATGAGTGGAGTCAGGGACAGCAAAGCATCATCTCAGCTTGGCCTGGTACTCCCCTGACCTCTGTTTCATGTTGGCCCTGTCATTTGGGGTTGTTGTTGCTCTTCTAATGGAGCTGCTTGGAACAGACTGTGCCTTTCTCAGGGTAGGGTTAGTGCACATGTCATAACACAGCCATTTCCACTGCCAGGGAAGGAATGGGGTTGGTTTACATTCTGGGTGAGGTCTTCTTGGTAATCCCTGGGGTTTATTCACCCTACTGGCAGGTCAGGTCTGGCACTCAGTCATTCCTCAACCCCAGGGCTGTGTTTGCATTACAATACCCAGATCTCCATCATCTGACACATTTACAGGAGATTTCTTTCTTGCATGGCAATTACAGTTAACTCCTGTATCACACTTGCCTTCAGGTGTGGGTGGGACTTCTGCCTTTTCACATCAATGGGCCAAAACCACACAATCCCATAAGCCTCTTCAGTGATCCAAAGAGTGCAAAGTGAGCAGAAAGCCAATGCACATCCCAGTCTTCCATTGTCCTCATTCATACTTGACTTACAGCCTTTCAGTAGTCCCAGGGACATCAGTGGATTTACCAGCTTAAGGAGAAGAGAGGGAACTGGCTGGTGCTTGCACAGTGGCCCTGCAGTGGTGGGGACACACCTGGGGAGCTGAGAACTGAGCCATAACCATGTGGATGTTGCCTAGGCTGTGGCAGGAGCTGAGCTTTAAAGCTGAGGCTGTGGATGCCTCTGCTTCACCTCCTCTCTTCTGTTGGAGAAAACTTCTTATCTGCAGCAAACCAGCCACTCTTGCTGCTGCCAGACTGCTGCAGAGGAAAGAAAGACTATTGAATTATTAATTCCTGAAGGTTAATTAATAGGGATGATGTTAGAAAAGCCTACAACTAGAAGTTCAAAGCCTGGATGTATATAGCTGTGAACATCCACCACCTGCCCTGGGCTTCCAGTCAACCAGTTGCACCCTTTGGCACCACTCACACATCCAAACAATACATAAAATAATTACACAGACACAGTAAACTGGCAACAGGAAGCCTTTGTTGGCAGCAGAAGACAATTGAAAGAATCTCATTTACAATTGATTACTCAAAAAAAAAAAAAAACAAATAAAAAGCAAAAACAAAAAAACCCCAACAACAACAACAACAAAAAGCCTCTTGCCAGCTGTTCCTTCTAACTGAGCCAACCCAACACTTGATACAAAGCAGATTTCCCAGACTGACACAGCCTGAATTTCTGATTTCTAGATTTGTCCTCTTTTTGACATATGCAACTGGAAATTCTAATTGAAGATGTTGCTTCTACAAGGTAAAGAAGTTGCTGTAATTGTCTGCTGCAGTTATTAACTTTTTCAACTTGCTGATTCACTGCTGTGTCTTCTTCTGCAAGCAAGGTCCAGAGGAATTAAGAGACTGCAAAACAGCATGTGCTGGGAAAAGAGAAATTGCTTTTGCTGCTGCACCAGCTCTGTTTTAGCCAGAGTTTTGGGTTGTGTTGGCTGAGGCTCCACTCATCCTGTAGATAGAGGATCAGAAGGGTCACTAGATCACAACCAGCTCTTTATAGGGGTCTGGAGGACAAGCATTATGAGGAGCAGCTGAGGGAACAGGGATTTTTTAGGCTGAGGAAGAGGAGGCTCAGGGGAGACCTTAGCTCTCTCTACAGCTACCTGAAAGGAGGATGGAGCCAGGTGGGGTTTGGTCTCTTCTCCTGGATTACCAGTGATAGGACAAGAAGAAATGGCCTCAAGTTGCACCAGGGGAGGTTTAGATTGGATAGCAGGAAACATTTCTTCCCTGAAAGAGTTGTCAGGCATTGGCCCAGGCTGCCCAGGGCAGTGGTGGAGTCACCAGCCCTGAAGGGGTTTAAAAACCATAGAGATGTGGTGCTGAGAGACACAGTTTAGTGGTATAGTGGAGCTAGGTTGCTGGTTGGACTTGATCTTAGAGGCCTCTTCCATCCTTAATGATTCTGTGAAACAAGTCTCTTGGGTGGCAGAAGAAGGTCTTTACACCCCTGACTATTGGTGGTGATAGCAAAAGGGCAGTGCCTGTGACTCAGAAACTCTGTGTAGCTGGGACTGTGTGATTCAGACCCAAAACCCTATCCCTGATCCAAAGATGCTCAGATTCAACAGACTCTTTTCTTGACAGCTCCAGGAATCCACAGAGCACTAGTCACAGGGAATCAGACTAATGTTCAGTTCAGTTATTCTGAGGTCCCATAGCTGGAAGCTAGGTCCCACAGCATGGAAGCTTGTTGGAAACCAACCTGCTTTGCCTGTTAGTTGAAGCACATGGACTCTGAGCTCTTCCTGATGGCTCTGATCCCCCTTCAAGTTGTGCCACGTCATGTGTTCACACTCTCAGGTCACATGCAAGTACCAAATCGATTTCAGAAGGGATGTAATCCATCCCTCTCCAAACTAGGTCTGTGTGAGCAGTGGCAGCAGCTGCAGTTAGAGCAGCTTAGCTTCCATTTCTTTTACATTGAGGAAATTTAAGACAGTAAAAGAACATATTTTGGCTAGCCCTAATCCTTAGCAACCCCCTAACGATTTCGGCAGCTGCTCATTTCTGAAGGACAAACACATCTCCAGGAGTAAAGTTCACTATCTGGGAGAGAAACATTTCCCCTCCTTTCCTATCTTTTCTTTGCCAGATTTTCTTTCCAGATGGAGGTTGTTTGCTTGCTTGTTTGTTTGTTTGTTCAAGTTGCACCCAACAAAGAAGTGAAGAAAGTTCTCAGTTTATTTATGGGGTATTTTTCTTTCTTTTAGGGGGAGGGGAACTAGCAAACTTCAACTGAAGAAATCCAGGCAGGCAGAGATGTCTGGAGTATCCTAAAAGATGTTGTCCTGACTTCTGCAAAACCAATAAATCTCACAGAGCTACATTCAGTTGACAGAACATATCCAAGGGATAGAAGTTTCTTTATCTTGAATTCAAGGATGCTTCAGCCAAAGGACTTGGTGAAGATTTATTCCAAAATCTGCTTGAATATAAGCTGCCTCACCACGTCTCAGAACATAGCTGCTCAGTAGAAGTGTCAGGAAGCAGCAGTTTCCTCATTCCTCTCTCTCTTTGGCCACATGGCAAGGACATTACCCAACACCCTTGGCAATGTGGGCACAACCATGGTCACTCACCAACCACTCTCTTCCTTCCTTTCCTACTTCTGCCCTCCTCCCATCCACACACCAAAGGTCTTGGTGAAAATGGGCAATGTCCAGATGTATATTAACATTTCCTGATGTTGGTCATATTGGCAACTTGAAGAACACATCCTGGGGCATGCTGAGCTGATCTTTTATTCTCAGTGTCACTGCAGTGAAATGACTGGATGGGTTGGAGGAGCTTTCACAACTGAAATACAGAGCATGGTCTGGTTATCCAGCTGTGAGCCACCACTGCTACTCAAATCCAAGGAGGATGAAATGCTAGTGGAGCCATCCCTCCTTTGGATTGTGTGCTGTTGTTACCTCCCAGGTGGAAACCAGTGCAGTGTACCTTGGCCTGGAGACATCAGCCCTTGGGAAACCTCAACAAGGAAAGATGCAAAATTGAGAGAAGCCTGAAAACAGTGAAATCATCAAGGAAACCTTGAAAGAAAATCTTGAAACCTTGAAAAAGAGTCAGCAACTCCATCCATCCATCCATCCCTCCATCCATCCAGGATCCAATGGCAGCCCAAGGTCAATGGAAAAGAGGAAGAAGTGAGGGAGTAAGGCAGGTGATAGAAGGAGGGATGGGTTGCTTGATAGCTCATCTAAAGAAGATACTGGGGTAGATTGTGCTCCACTCTGGCAGCAGAGTGAGAAGACATTGCTGCCAAAGAGGAGGACAACTAGAGGAGAAAAGCAAAGAGCAAAAAGGATGGGAACTGTGTTAGGCTTGACTGTGAAGAAGGGTCAGCATGTCCTTGTCTGGGTAGTGGCAAGGTGGAATGGAGCAAATCACAGGTAACTAAATAATTTCAAGAGAGTTACTCTAGGAACATTGAGAGATGCTGAGGCCAGGAAGCAGCTTCATCCCAGTCAAAAGCCTGTGCTCATGTCTAGGCCCTGTTGCAGAAGACTAAGGCAAGGTGAAGGAGGTCTAGGTACAAATCAGGGGATAAAACAGCATCGTGCAGTGTTGTGTTACCACCAAATGCATGGGAGGCTCCAGCAGGACTGTGAGGAGGAAAATGTCCATTAATCAGGATAGGAAAGAGATGAAAACAGTGGGATTGGGTCATCAGACACCTCCCAGCATAGCCCTTGCCCTGCCCATGCCAAGCCCTGCTGGCAGCACAGCCCAAGTCCTGCCTGGAGCAGTGCTTCACGGTGGCTGCTGGGGATGCAGCTCACTGTGGTGATGGATGGGCTGATGGGATCCCCATTCCCACACTTTCCAACATACAGCTGCAAATCCTAAGAGGGACAAATGCAGAGCAGCTGCCAATTGGCCTTACAGATCTGAGGGCTAACATCCAGTTGGCATCCAGCAGGTTATTCACACTGGAACAGGAAGCAAACTTCTTGCTGCAATTACCCTCCAATTTCTACTGTTTACCCCAGGAATAAACTAATTGCTGCTGTAAAACACCCCTACCACCAGGTCTAGGAGTAAAGTATGGAAGAAATGAATGTCAGCCAGTTGGGCAGTGGCCAAATGACTGGCCAGTGGCCAACTGGCATCCCAGGTCTTGTTTGCAATGGAGGAAGGCTCAAGTGCTCTGCTGCAGATAACCTCCTTGGCATTTTCTCCTGTCTACCCTACAAATACACCAAATGGCACATCCTAGAGCAGGGTTTCCCCAGTGGGCTGGCTGAGACATGGTAACCAGGACAGGACTTCATCCTTCCACTGAATAAAGTCAATTTATTTGAGAGTTAGGAGCAGGGTCTGAAAGGGAAGTGTGAGCAAGCTGGAGAAGGGCTAGATGATTCCCATGGAGATGTGCTGTGGACATATCTCAGTGCTGCAGCCCTAGCTGCCACCTGCCACTGTAGATCTGGAGGCTCTTTTCCCCTTCTTTTACATTTGCTTGCAGGAAACATGGCAGGAGATATTGTCCTGCACCTGCTTGTGTGCTGGGAGGTTTTCCACCCAAAGAAAAGAGCAAAGTTCTGTCTTGAAGTTCCTGGTCCCTGCCTTTCAGTTGCTGCCACTGGTTATCTGCAGCCCATAATCCCTTTGGGAGGAGGCAGAGTGTTTTGTGCTGCATCCTTCCTAGCCACACAGCTTTCTAGCAGCTTTGCATCCCATTCAGGGCCAGCCAGCCTGCATGGAGCCAACCCACCTCTGGTGTCAGCTGTAGCCCCAGAGGAGGATCTGACAGGGTTGTCTCTTAATTACAGTGCACTCCATAATCACTCCTCTATTTCTGTCTTTCTAAATTCTGCCTGCAGTGGCACAGCCAATTTTGGAGACCAGGAGTAAATATCATTTGTTTTTCCCTTTAGTGTTATCCCAGCAAAGAGGAGTGACAAGCAGAGTGAGTCACTATGGCATTTTGCAAAAACATCCCAGGAAATGTGTTTGTCTGAAAAAGCAAGAGACCTAGACCCAGGAGAGGTGACAGGATCCTTGAGAGCCTCTCAGACATCAGAGGCATGGAATATTCCACGAGTGGACAGTGATAAGCAACAAAAAGCAGCTAACTCCAGAGCTGTTTGAGAGCTCAGCTCCTGCCTGGTAGGTATTAGCAGTTGTATCAGGTTGCATGCCTGATTTTTCCTCTTTTTCCATGAGGAATGAGGCTCAGCTCAGCAGCTCAGGTCCTCATGCTAAGCCCCTGCTCAGGCTGAGCTTTGTAGAGCTGATATTCTCCTTCTGTAACAGCCTTCAGGGCTGCCTCACAGAGGAGTTCTTGCACCCCTGACCATGCTTCCACTGCCTCAATTTGTCACCTGTGTCTGGGGAGAGGGAAGGACCTGTGGGAACCTGCCTGTGGGCAGCAGCCTTGGCCCTTGTGAAGGTGGGAAGGGTGCCTGGAGGAGCTGGAGGTGGCTCTCCCTAAAACAGCCTGCAGAAGTGCAAAGGGGTGACAGCTTTTGCATTTCTACAGAGCATTTCAGCCAGTTCTCATCAGCCTCTCACCATTGGGATCAGTGGGAGGGTAAGCAAATACCTGCCCAGATGTGTTTGCTGAGCACTGAGAGGTGGAGCAGGGCAGCAAAGGGGGAAGGAAAGCAAACCTCACTGCTTCTAAACCCTCACCCTCTGCATGCACCAGGACTCACCATCCCCCATGAAAACAGCCAACAGCTCCAGGGTAACCTCAGGGCATCAAGGACATGGACACAGAAACCTCAAACCCTTAAAATTATGAAGAAAAAAAAGAATAAAAATCCCAAATTACCCAACCTAATTAACCCTAAAAATGCCCCTGCCTCCTTTCAACTGCTGCCTCCTGTCACTTGGTCTCAAGGCTTGGGATCACCTCAACTTAATCTTTTTTCTTCTTCAAGTATAGAAGTTCCACTTGAAAGAAAAAGCCTCCCAATAGAATCTCTGGCCATGGCTGCAAGGCTGCAGAATTTAATAGCAAACAGATTACATACTTAGCAATAGACTAAGCACAATTAGGCCTCACATTCCTCTCACTCCTATAAATAACTCCCCGTTTCCTCTCTGTGTCTGCAGATTTCATTACTAGGGTGGAAAGAAAAGGAAAATACACACACACACACACACACACACACACACACAAGCCCCAAGCTCTCTCTTTTTTTTTGCAAAGTCCAGAGCCAATCTCTCAATCAAGGGCTTTGTTCAGCCTAAGGGAGGGAGCAGAGAGGGAAAATATTCACCCCCACTAACATGGGCTCTGTATTCTTGGCCATGAAGGGAAAATGTTCTGCAGATGGCTTAGGAATTCACCTGCAGAAACAGCAGCAACAAAAGAAAAAGGTTCCCACACACACACTTTACTTGTCTCTGTGTGTGTGAAACCTGCAGCTGAGGCTGTGGGGAGCAGGGCTGTGCTGCTGCCTTTTGGAGCATCATCACCCCTCCTTGTCCTTGAGACCAGTAGCAAGGGTGGATGTCATCCCCAGGTCAAAGCCATTCCTCCTATGCCTTCCTCACAAGTGTGCCCTCTTCAAGCTCTCTACCTGGGCTTGGGGGTTTCTGGTGCTCAGATTGAGCTGTGAATGTCATTCTCTGTAGAGGAGACAACTCTACAGCTGCTCACTGATTATTTAAGGAGTGGAGGTCTGTACAGAACTGTGCAGATCTTCAGCATCTTCTAGTACCTGAAAGGGGTCTACAAGAAAGGTAGAGATGGACTTTTTACAAGGGCATGGAGTGAAAGGGCAAGGGGGAATCAAAACTGGAGATGTTTCCTTGGGTTTCAGTGCTCTTATGTTGCACTGAGTGGCTATTTGGTCCAGGGTGATTTCAGACATGTCAAAAGAAGGTGGCAGAGCTACAAGGCAGCCTGGACAAATGGACTTCTGCCATGTGGAAATGGTGCCCATTCAGGGAAAATGTGGAAGACTCAGGTTATATGTCCCATTAAATGGCAGCTGAAATTCTGCACCAGCATAAATGTTATTTTTCAATAGCTCTTACAGTGTTTGGCAGGGTAGGGATTCAGAGTTCTACCAGGAAAAAGCTCATGAAGACAACATCAGTATCTCTGCTGTGCAGAAGTTCACTCTGTGCAAAGAGGAGCTTGTGTGTCTCATCCTTGGAGATGTCACCATGTCTCCCACTGCTGCCTGTACCACATCACCTGCAGATCCATGGGATAAGTAGCAGCACAGGGCTCAGCTAATGCTCCCATCCCTTCAAGCCCCTGTCTGCTAATCTGGCTCTTCTTTTAGGCATCCTCCTTCATAAGCCACATCAGAGGTAGAGGGAGAGAAATGAGGTGGTGAGGGGTTCTCTCCCCTTGACAGCAGAGACATCTTTATGTTTCTTTCTGTATGTTCTCAGCTGACTGACATGTTAGCATCCCAAAGCATGTTGCATAAATAATAAAACCCATGCAGACCAATGAATTACTTGCTCTTTTCATCTAAGAAAGATTTCTTCCCTTCCCTTTCCTTCCCTCTCCTCTCCTCCCCTCCCTTTCTCTTCCATTCCCTTCCCTTCCTCTTTTCATCTGTTGGCCCATATAAGAAATGAAGGGCAACCATCCAGGAATAGTGAGTCCAAGATGATAATGTACATCTCAGAAGAGGAAGACTTGGCTGTTGCAGGCAGGCTTTTTGCACTTGCAGTGCTGCATATGCCAACAGAAAGAAACACAACCTGTCAAAGCTGCAGAGCACTCCAAGATGCATTAAAAGACCATGCATCAGCTGAATACAAGGCACAGACACGTGTCTGAGTCTCCAGCTGAGTGCTAAAACCTAAGCAACCCAACTTGCAGAGGAGCTGAGCACCTATAGGTAGGTCCAAAGCTGATGAATTGGTGTCTCAGTGTTTTTGCCACCCTCAGAAGGACAGCACTTACCAGCTGATGCTCTGCCATTGTTTTTCTCTTCTTCTTGCATCAGAGTCTCAGCAGCCCAATTTACTCCTTGCACCTTTATCTTCCTGTGACTTCACCAATTCCATTAAGTTCTTACCAGAGCAAACTAATTGCCTGACTTCTTGTCTGCATTCACTTCATTGTTGTTTCAGTCTCCAGTGGCTGGAAGATGCAGAGGTTGAAAGATGCAGATGAATCTAAGGAGTTAAGGGCTGGAGGAGCCTATTGTTCTGCCTGGGTGTTTAATGAGTTCTTGCCCAATCTATTACTTGGCCTCATCTCTCCATCCCTATCAGCAGAAGAGTAGCACCATGTGTCTGCAAATAATCAGGTGCTGCTCTGAAAGCCCATAATGAGTTCCTCCCAATGCAAAAGAAACGTTATCTCAAATGTGCTAAAAAGCCAAATTGCTGCCTACTTTTGAAGTCCTGTAAAGTCCCAATCAACAGTCCTGAGGAAATGAATCCTTTGTGAAGCTGCATGCTGGATGCCAGGTCCTTCTTAGTAGAGGGGAGAAGCAGAGCTGAAGATAAAGTTGGATTCAGCACAATGGAAAAATGATGTAGAGGGGGAGAGAGGCCTGCCTGCTAAAGAGATAACACCAGCTTTGATGAGAAAACACTTTCTACTTCCTCTCCCTTGAAATCTGAGTGGGTTCTTTCCAGGTTGGCTGGAAAGAAACAGGTTGTAAGAGGTCACTCCACACTTGAGCAGAGGAGATCTCCCTTTTCCAGATGCAGCTACACACAGGGGCAACATGCAGTGCTCACCAATATTGTTTGACAGAGTAGGAAACCTTTCCATCTGTAGGCTACCTGCAGAGTGAGGCCAAGCAGGCAGGTTGGCATGGTTCTGAACCATGCTTTCATCACTTAGCTTTCAACAATTTCTCTCTCCAAGGAGCCCCTTAGAGAAGTTCTTTCTCATCCTGGGGGCAGTTTTGGGTCTCTCACCAGACAACAGACATTGAGACATTGGAGCGTGTCCAGAGAAGGGCAAGGAGGCTGGGGAGGGGTCTGGAGAATCAAGTCTGATGAGGAGCAGCTGAGGGAACTGGGGTTGGGTAGTCTGGGGAAGAGTAGGCTCAGAGGAGACCTCAGCTCTCTCTACAACTACCTGAAAGGAGGTTGCAGGCAGAAGGAGCTTGGTTTCTTCTCCTGGGTTACCAGGGAGAGGACAAGAGGCAATGGCCTCAAGTTGCACCAGGGGAGGATTAGATTGGATACCAGGAACAATTTCTTCCCTGAAAGAGTTGTTAGGCATTGGGCCAGGTTGCCCAGGGGTGTCAGAAGTGTCTTTCTGGTCTTATTTAGTCTATGACCTATTTCTTCTTCTTCCTCCCATTTGTCCATGTGGGCCTACAATCACTACAGGGAAATTAAATTTCCATTCCTTGAGTATCTTCTCAGATTTAGTGCAAATCTCCTTATATCCAGTAAAATGAGACTTTGCCATCATTTACTCTCTGCTCCTCAAAACAGACTTTGTGGTTTTCTGGAAAAGGTTTAGTTTTCCAGGGAGATGCCTTTTGATGATTTCAGTCAAGCACCAAATGTGTTTTACTAAAATTCAATAAAGTGTGTATATGTCAGGGAAGATTTAATGTTGATCATGATGTTGTGCTTTGGAGATTCAATTATCCTTGGGTGAGAAAGACATGAACATCACTGAGCACAGGAGTGAAAAGGGAACTGTAAGGAAAAAAAACCATCTCTGTGCAGCCAAAGAGGAAATCAGGTGAATAAATAAGATATTTTAGCCAAAGGAGAGACTCTCCATGTGCTCTGCACCCCTGAGGAACCTTCCTGTCTAACAGACAATGGTGCTTTGAGGTCTATCAAACAAGTGTTTTCTTGCTCAGCCATCAGCCAAAGCAGATGTTGAAGCTGTCAGAAAGAGAGGAGTTGACACCATGTCTGTTGAGAAAAACTTGGCTGTTCAAACCACCAGGGTTTCTTCTGATGTGAAGTTTGGCACTGGAACAACATGGGTCATGTTGGTTGGACAGCAGGAAAAATTCCTTCACCAAAGTTATTGCTAGGCATTGGCCCAGGCTGCCCAGGGCAGTGGTGGAGTCACCATCCCTGGAGGGGTTGGAAACCATCTAGATGTGGTGCTGAGGGCCATGGTTTAGAGGCACGGTGGTGATAGGTTGATGGTTGGACTTGGGGATCTTAAAGATCTCTTCCAACCTTCATGATGCTGTCATTCTGTGAATAAATTGACCTGAATTAGTTACTGAGGTCTGATGACTGGAACAGCTTCATCCCTAAACATGGGAAAAGGCCTGGTCAAAGACCCCTGACTCCTCCTGACCGTTTTCCCCTTGCATGTTTTTGGGAAGCTCAAGGTTAAATATCTGGCCAAGGGTCTGTCTACTGGTGATGGAGGAAAATCCAGATCAGGTTGTTTGGGATTCTGAGCAGTCTAGTGCCAGGTGTCCCTTCTGACTGCAGGGGGGTTGAACTAGATGACCTCAAAAGGTCCTTTCTAACCCCAAACACTCAAAGATTCTCCTAGCAAAAGGTGATTTGTTCCTTTAAAGGGTGAGTTGCATGTGCCCTAGCTGTGGGCACTGTTACTGTCCTTGCCCTGGTGCATCCCAAGGGCAGTGGGTTAAGTGTGTGACACTCAGCATAGCTGTTGTCCCCTCCAGTGAGGATGCTGTGACATCTTTGAGCATCCAGATAATTTCAGGATGCAAAACCCTTGCTTGTGAAGTATTGAGCTGCTTTTGCCTCCAGCATTGCAATCAATACAAGAGAGGAAAATAAAAATGACTTTTGTTTTGCTAATCTTCTGTAGACTTGGTGAAATATCTAATAGGTTTCATTAAGCTGAAGTTAGTTAATTACTAGTTAGGAAATCCAATATATTCTCAGGGTTATTTTCCAGTTGTCATTCTGCAAGAGAATTTGGCTTTGACGTCACTGAGAGGCAAAAAAACACTCTGTGGACAAAAGAAACCACAAATAGAGGAAAAGACATCAATATTGTTTTCCTTATAGCCTGCCACTCATTGGGTGGAATTTTCTGCAATATTGTGAGCCTGCCCCTGGCAAAGCTCCATTTGCAACCCTAATGTGTGCAGTCATAGAAGGCAGATTCTGGAGCCATTCCTGGCTAAGTTCTGCAGGTCTGGCAGGTCCTTTAAGGGTTATCTTCAGGGAGGCTCAACACTGACCTGTGTCTGAAGGGAGAGTCCCCACTGGGAACAAAACCAGACATCTACACATGGCTGTTGTCATGTTGAAATTCAAGGCTACTGTTCAATTGTCTTTTCCTTCACTTCTGTTGCATTCCCACCCCTGTGTGAATCTGTTCCACTCCCTTCATCAGGGCACAAGAAGGTCAGGGTTACCAAGATGCCATGGTTGGAGCAGAGGGATAATTATGCTCATTAATATTAATCTGATCATCCACTGAATCTATCTTCAGCAGTAGGCAAATTAAAATGAAACCAAACCAAAAAAAAAAGGTTGATTTTCCATTTCAGCCTGGCTCTGGGAAGGTTTATAACCTGATTAATTGCTATCTACTTGATTTACACACAAACCCACCAAAGCCTCTATCAAATCACAGCCCATGGTCATTTCTTCTCTCCACTGATGCATGGCTGTCTAGAGAAGTGCTGGCTGCAAAGGTTGCTGCCAAAAGCCATGTCCATAAAATCACAGAATCATAGAATGGTTTGGGTTGGAAGGGACCTTAAAGATCATCTAGTTCCAACCCCCCTGCCATGGACAGGGACACCTCCCACTAGACCAGGTTGTCTTCTTCTATTCTGTTGGGTTCTGGAAGTTAAATGGAAATGCTTAATGAAATGTTGGGGGTTTTTTGTTGGTTGGTTAGGGTTTTTTTTTTTCCTCTGGAATTTTGTTTTGGAAGAAAACCTGAGGGAAAAAATTCTGACAATGTCAAAATATTCTGTTTTGACTATTTCAGAGCAAAATGTTTAAAGTTCCCTTTTCAAAATGGCTTTTGTTTTGGATTTTTGGGTTTTGTTGTATTTTCTCTAGTATTTTTGTGTCTTAAATATATTATGCTATAGAAAGAAAAGTTAGAAAACTAGAATGAAAATAATTGGGTTTATCTACATACATTTTCTGGATTCCTCCTGTGGAAAAACTGGCTTGGGAGCTTTGCACAATCTCTGGTTTGCAGCAGAGAGGAACCTGCCACAGTCTCTGTTGGAATCCCAAAGGAGGACCCAGCAGACACACATTTACCCCCACACATCCAGCCTGGGCTATGTGTATCCTACTAAAGAGACCATGACAACTAGAACAACTTCTCAAGGAGACTAAGCTTAATCTCTTTACTCTTCTCTCCTTGCTGCTAATTATTTTAAGCATTAAATGCCTACTTTGGACATGCTGATGCCAAACAAGTTGTCCAGAGAGGTTATGGAGTCTCCATCCTCAGAGATACTGGACAGAGCCCTAAGCATCCCACTTTGGCTGCCCCTGCCTTGAGCCATAGGACTGTGTGGTCCCCAGAGGTAGCAGCTAACCTTAGCCTCCTGAGCCAAGACAGCAAAGAGGTGAAATCAGGTAGAAAATGCACAGCACCAGCTAAACTCCTTCCTTGCCTCTTCCTCATAACACAGGGCTGCGTGCTGCCCTTCTCTGCTAGCTGATTAACAAGATGAAAGAAGAGGTGTCATGTTAATCACTTTATTTTCCTAATGAATTTTAAGCCTGGGGGGAAAAAAAAACAACAAAGAAAAACCCAAAAGAAAACAAACCCCAGCAAGGTTTGTTCATGGAGGGGGAAAAATTGTTTGCCACAATCTGCTTCACTTAGCTCACTCTGTGATGGTGGCTGCTGGAGGCATCTGGGAGAGAGGAAGGAGACTTCTCATCCAAAAGGTCTAGTCCAAAAGCATACTGGAGGTATAGCTTCTGTTAAACTCTTGCTGGATAATCAAATAGATAACACAATGTCACCTTGCTCCTCTCCTCATCTCACAGCTCAAAAGGTCTCAGCAGCCACAAGTTGGATTCCCCACCTTGACTAGCGATGGCCCCAGAGACCTAGAGCTTGGCTGAAGGTTCTGCCCCAAGAGGACCTTGCAGATCCTGGCCATGGCAGCACAAGGCTGGCCCAGGGCAGTAGCCAGGCTGGGGAGCAGTACCCTTGGCTGGAATATGGAGATTTGGAAGCTTCTTGCTATAATCTGTGGTTATGATTTCCAGCCCTGCCAGCAGTGCCGGGAATCAAACCACAGTCTCCTGTGTGCAAAGAGCCTTTATTGTAACCTGATAAAACCTTAACAGCCACTTGTCTTCTGTTTATGGTAAATTAAGGGCCTCATTTACTCTGCTGTGGCCTCCTTGCCCTTTTGCTGAAGCCTCAGTAGGAGTGAGGCAGGGAGCACAGGGAGGGAACGTGGATCCCAGCCTCCCCCATTCAGCCAAGTGGCTCTGAAGAATCCAAACAAACTCCTATTTTCTCAAGGTGTCTTCCTCCTGCCTGGCACTTTGGCACCTCTGTGGAGCACCTAGAAGCCACAAACAAGGCCAGTTGTGAGGCTGCATGGTCTGAACTCCAGTGCACCTACTCCACAGTGGTGTCCAAGTTTCCCTGTTTTGTTTCTTGGAATTGCAATCAGCTCTGAATCTAAGATTTCTCCCATACTGGCAACAGCAAGCTCTTGTCTCAAACATCTTGACTGGAAACCATCCAGTGAAACTCTACTTTCAGCTCTCTTGGTTATTTCCATCTTAAATGCTCCCAACTTGAAGGCAGTGTCCTCTCAGATGGAGCTGGACATAAGCTGCTCACTTTGTGCATGAGAAAGTAAAGGAAATGATCCAGGAGAGGAAAACTATGTCTCTGAAAACACCACCCAACCTGCCATGCTTGCTAAAATTGCAGCAAGAAATGGTTTGGCTTTTCTTATTGTATTCCCTCATACACTGGGCAGTGAGAGTGTTTCTGTCAGGCAGGACAAGGGCTGAAGATTTTAAACAAAAAGAGGGAGATTCAGACTAGACATAAGGAAGAAATTTCTTATACTGAGGGGAGTGAGAGCCTGTCCCAGGTTGCCCAGAGAGATGGGAGATGTCCCATCCCTGGAACCACTCCAGGTCAGGTTGAACGTGGCTCTGAGCAACCTGCTCTAGTTGATGATGTTCTTGCCAGACATCTTGGACTAGATGAGCTTTAAAGGTCCCTTCCAAGGAGAATCAATCTATGATTCTATGTTACAGGTGCCTTTCATTTGCCATCCAGATCAGTCCTCCAAGGTACTGAGAACCCCAACTTCTCATGAGTGCCCCTAAGGCTGAGACCAGCCTACCCCTCACCAGGTGTCCATGATCACCATCAGCAGGAGACCCTCTTGGCTTATGTAGACCTTCACTGGAGCCAGCAGGAATTAGGTTTGGAGACCCTCAGCAGGTCTCTACAGAAGCCTTTCTAGTACCACAAGTTGTGTTTTAAGCCTCTGACTCTAGGTCTGCTCTGCAAACCTGATGAAAGTTGCTCACCCCCAAAATTTCCTGTCCCTGGAGAGGATCCTTGTTTGGCTAGAAAGTAGTGAAATTTGTCATGAAGTTGGATCCTTTCCACACAAACACTTACACGTGAGGGAGAGGAGAGCTGTTAAACCCATCTGTGTGGAGCCTGGGGAGTTCTTGCTTTATGCTCTGCCTGTGTTCAGGCTTTATGTCTCCATTGCCTGCCAAAATCCAAAACCAAACCAAACCACCCCCAGAGAAGTCCTGTGGTCACTCCAGGGTCTTTGGGCTGGAAGGTAATCCTGAATTAAATGAAGAACCTTCCTTTTACCTGGCTCTGGCAGATCCTGCATCAGAGCCTTTTCCATCTTCTCTTCTGATGGATTATTCACAGCTAGGAAACTGATACCAGATCCAGGTTACATGGGATACAAAATTGCTCCAATCTAGTCCTATTGTCACCTTTTAGCTTTGCAATTCTCTTGCAAATTGCCTCTTTTAGCTTGATTTGTTTGTCTGTCTGCCAGAGGTCAGACATAGGAGAAAGCAAGACATAGGCAGAGAGTTTTTCCCAGTGGTCAGTGAATTTCAGGCTTAAGAAGGGATCCCTGTGGGCAGGAACTCAACATTCTCTATGGTCCAGAGCCTAGAGTCTCCCTTCTCCTCAAGCTCAACAGATGCTTTTGGAGGTAGGACCATGCTCAGGGGCATCTCAGCTTGGCAGAACAATTCTGAAAGGCTTCAGCACTTTCTCTTCTGCTCCTTCCTGCAGCTATTTGGGGATTCACTGAGCAGCTCTGGCCAGTGTTGCTTTGCAAAAGACCATTTCTCTCTGTGTTTGCTGGGGGTTGGAGAATCTTGCAAACTAAAGTGTGTGCTTGCAGAAGGTCTGAAAAATAGCAGAGAAAAGGGGGGATGCTTCAAGCACATCTCTAGGAGAGGTCTTGTACTAACAGCAAAGAGTTTCTCAAACAAGAAATCTGGCTGCAAGATTTCAGTGTCTCAGGCTACTGGAGCAGTTAATGAGTGAGGAAAGAAATTAGAGATGGAAAGAATAAGCCCTGAAAAGCAGACTGGTCTTTTATGAGGAACTTATCTACTGCATTGAGCATCATGGTACAACATTCCCTGTCCTAGAGGTTAATGAAGCATCAGTATCCTCCTTGGATCAGCATTTCAGGAAGGCACACCCCAAATTTACATGCCTGGCTTGCTGCTAAACAGGGACAAGCCTCAGAAGAAGGCACTCAGGACAGAGCAGGGTCCTGCCTCGTAGCCACCTTGAACTTTCCTAATGACCCATCAAGGCTGTGCAACACCAGCACCGCCCTTTGCTCAGCAAACATCTCCCCTTCCCACCTGCCAGGGCAAAGTTTGGGGTCTTTGTAATCTTTGCAACTGCTTTCAGAAGCTGCTTAAAAATAAACCACAGGTTCTGCCCAGAAAACAGGTGTCCCCTCATGAATTCCTCAGCACATGGATTTTACAGCAAGCAAAGGGACAATGAACACATGGGAAAATATAGGGCTCTGAGAGGGCATTGTTTCTTACATTTTTATATCAAGAAACACTGACTCACCTTCAAAAACATAATCCAAAGACAATAAAGGGAAGTACATGAGGATCTCATGCTCTTTGCTGACTTTGTTTTGTTGGTGACCCCAAAAGACTGGGAAAGACATATCCAGAAGTGTGTTCTATGTCTGCAAGGTCTGGACTAGAGCCTTGTGCTCAAGTTGCAAAACCCTGTAGAGCTTCTGCTTCCTGAGAGAGAGATCTGCAAACATCACAGACTAAGAGCTAATCACTTCAAGTTTGCACTTACAGTCGATTTTTTTCCTTCAGAGAAGGAAAAATTACCATATTTTTCTCATTTGTCTTTTTCCCTCTCCCACCAAAGGCTCCACTTCAGAACACTGGAAACTGGGAAGATGTATTTCCGATTCTTAAAGGGGACCATGCATGAAATCAGCTCCCAAAGGGGCCAGCAATGCTCAGAACCAATAAACATCAAAGGGGAACATTCTTTTCCTTGCACTGCTTGCTGTAAAAGCACCAAAATTCCCACTTCAAAGTAGCTCTGCCTTGCTGCAGCCACAGGAGTTAGGAACGTGTCCCAGACATGACACATCAATATTGGGATGAAACACGACAGAGAAGTGACTCTAAAAAACACTGTGCAGCCACATCTGCTAAGACAAAGGTGATGAGATCTCAAGCTTCATGCCTTGATCTCTTTTGCAGGGAGTAAGGAAGGATATGCAGACCTGCAAGACCAGGAGATGGTTTTAAGATCATCTCTGAGAGGTGCAGACTATTGGCAGGAGGAAGGAGCCAGATGTCCATGGGCAGGGATGCTCTGGGCCAGCATGGCAAATCCTTCCTTACCAAAGGATGGGAAAACTATTGTATGCTCCCCCAAAAAAGTCAGTAGGAATTTCTTCTTATTCTCACTAACAGCAGGTTATTACCTTACTTGTCCTAAAGCTTACCAAAAGTCATTAGAAAGTTCCTCATTAAAAAGAAAGGAATGAAAAAGGCAGAGCTGTTCCTATAGGCACTGTTGGCTTGTGCTGTGTGAAAGCCACTCTGCTGAGATCTAAACTTCAGCCTTTCATAGCCCTTCTTTGAGCTCACATTCACAGATTCCCACAAGGCTCAGGATGATGAGATTCAAACACCTCAACTCCTCAACCAAGATTAATTGCTCAGCTCTGAGAGGGGAGTTTTGGTGACAACAAGTCCTGGACAAGAAGCAGGTGATGGTAAATAGAGCAGATGCTCTCATACCATGTTGGATTGCAGACCAGAGCTGGAGCAGGGCCAGGGATTGACTCTAGCAGACACCCACAAGCAAACCAAGCTGCATCCCTGTGACCATCTGGAGGCAGAGTCCCCTGCTCCCCACAAACACAGCATGCATGTTGGTCCTCCACGTGCTAAATGGCAATCATAGGTGCAGTCCCCTCTCCCACCAAGACCTCAGGGCATTGCTCTTCATCTTCCTCTTCCCTGTGATGCTCTGCCCACTCAGCCCATGCTTCTCCCCACACCTTGCCCTGGCAGATGTATGGTTATCAGCACCTCAGTGATGAGAGCTTGCCCATGGCTGGGCTGAGGGCAGCCAGACTCTGGTCTCTCAGAAAACTGCTAAACCAGATCCCTGGTCCTGCCTGCCATAGGTGTTTATCTGTTGTTCCTTTTACCTGCTGTTCTAGGGAAAGTGACTCCTTTTTTCCCCCCTGATTTTCTGTTTATCACACACCAACATGCCACCCAAATTTCTCTACTTCCCTCTCTCTTTTTTTTCTTAGTTACCACATAACAAAACTGTTTCTCTTACATTAGTTTGGTTACTCAGGCAAAGTAAACAATTGCTCCTCAGCATGTCATGTAAAAGCCAGCAATGGAGTGACTCAGGCAGGCAGGCAGGCTTTGATTTAAACCATTTGTCCTGTGGTCAGAGCAGATTAAAGGCAGATCAGGTTGCCCTCAGTGCAAGGCTGGGACAGTGAGAGTGAGAGATGTTGGCACTTGCTCCTTCAACCACATGCAGCTCGCGTGACTGTGGCTTCCTCCAGCCTCTCCTTGCCTTCTGGAGACACATTCCCATGTGGGAACACCTGTGTGCATGGGGGCTGCAGAGGGAACCAGCATGTCCTTGGCCATCAGCATGCTGCAGCATGGTAAGCCCTCACAGTATGACCAGTACACACCAGGGATGGGCAAGTCAGGGGTATCTGCTGCTGGACTTTTCGCCCTGCCTCATGCTGCTCATTTGCAGAAAGGTTAATTGGTCTGGCAGCATGGGATGGGTACATTGAAGGTTTGGGGATGAAAATCTAAAGCATCACAGAAGATGTGAGATAAAACACAAGTGATAAACTGGCTGTGCTCTGCAGATCTGTCCCTGCTGGACCATAACCATCCCAAAAGGATCCAGATGTGCTTTAATTGATTTTAATAGTTGCTGTTACAGTGTCACCACCATGCACAGGATGCAGATTTAGGGTGAGGTTGAAGATGGTAAAAATCAAAGCCATTGAAGGTGGTGCAGACCATGGTTTCACCCAATGAAGTGCTCAGGGCTAGTACTGGGTCCTCTCCTCTCCCCAGCAGTGTCTGCTCGCCTCCTCCCACCCCAAGCAAGGCTCCCTCCTGTCGCAGCACAGCCAGCCTCAGGATTGCATCAAGAAGCAGGCTGGGAATTGATCAGGCTTTAAAAGAACCTAGAGTAGCAAAAGAATATTTGGTTTCATTTGAAGGAGCATCCTTTCCCTGATCTGGCAGCAGCAGGGGAGAAGAGCTACAGGACTGGGAGGGAACCACCTTGAGCTGCTACTGCTGCAGGTAGCCTCCCTGAGCCCCAGGAACATAAACCATGTATTTAGAAATTCAACTGAGGGCTTTATTAGCTCTAAAGAAACCACTTACAATCCTGAGCTGTTTTTCTTTCTCCATCTCATGGCAACTCTGACAGCTGATGGCCAGGGTCTCTTCTGGCTCTCTCAGCACAACACAAAAGTGCTGTCAGAAGAGAGAGCAAAGACAAACCTGGCAGTGTGAACTGTTGCAGACTCTTCTCTTCATGGCTAAAAAGGGTATTTCTAGGGCTTAAATCACACACACATACAAATATATATATATATATAGCACATAGGAGGCTGTCCAGCTAGGTCCAGGCAGAACCCATGCAATGCTCCAGAGATTTATGGGAAGCTTTTCTCCCAGATTTATCAATCCAGCATAAACAATAAGTTCCCTCCTATTAAAAAAAGCTGTTGAAGGCTTTGATTAACTGCCTCCAATTCCCAAATCCGCCCTTGAGATGCAGGTGATGGGGTTGCAGTCTGGGATGCATCCTGCTGATAGCCAATCAAGTCACTCCCCTAAATCCTCAGAGAGACAAAGCCTGGCAGCCTGGAGTGGATTTTTATTACAGACTACAAGCCTTGTGATCAGCTAATCCAAGAAATTACTCAGTTCTTCCAGTTTACAAAGTCAAAATATGATTGCTCTTCAAAGAATGCAAACTTGTAGGAATTCATCTCTTCATCTGGGGTTATTAGAATGGGGTTTTTTTACTAATTTTATACACAAATATTGCCATGTGTGGGCTCTATAAATCTGTCTCACCCTGTTACTGGTTACTTTCCCCAGATGCTTTGAACTTTTACAGAAGAAGTTGCTTAACCAAAAAAAAACCCCAGCTGCCACATGTTGTAATTTCCTCTTTGGGGGCATCTGTTAGCCTCTTTACAAAGGTTTTGCCAACTTTCCTCAGCATTTCTCTCTCTCCCCCCTCCCCACCTCCTCTATTTGTTGTATTTCTCAGTATCTCTTTCATTTCATCCCAGAAAACAAAGCTGCTTGTTGCAAATTTTTCAGCACTTCCCCAATACCCTGAAGGATGCTGTTGGATAAGCTCAGGTTAGATTCAACTCTTAGTAAAGGGATTGCATTTCCCAGCCCTTTGAACCACACAGGACAAGTTTTCCAATAGTTATTGGGTGCCTGACTTTTTGTCTGACCAACATTGGTATCCAGTTCAGGGGAGGGAAGAAACCTTCTATAAAACAATATATTTTACCAAAAAAAAAAAAAGACTAAAAGGTCATGGTGTACAATTTACCTTTGTGTTCTACTGCCCAAATGTTTCCCCTTGTCCTCATGAGTCCTTCTCCTGACTTCAAAGGCATTATTTTCAGAGAAGGTGAACAGGACTTGGCCTGTATTCCTCCTCACAAACACTGACATTCCTTGGGTGACCTCTAAGCCCAACACATCAAAAGTTGCTTAAGTTGCACCTCCAAAATATGCCTGCTGAGGCACAAACAGCTTTGCTGTTGTAAAACGAGCAGGCAGATGCCAAAATACATAAAGCAACAAGCAGAAGGCCACAAAGATCTCTGCTCTCCCAGGAATGGGGTCAGGGAGATGGAAATAAGTGAGTTTTAGGCTGGAGTTATGTGCACCACAAAGCACTTTTGCTCCTCTCCCAGGAAAAATGTGGCCCTCTGGAAAATGCCCAGGCATGTCCCACCATGGCTTAGCATGTGGTTTAGTGGCATGGTGGTGTTAGGCTGATGGTTGGACTTGGGGATCTTAGAGGTCTCTTCCAACCTTCCTGATTCTGTGATTCTGCAGCAGTGTCTGCTACTGGACACAAGGGATGGAGAAAGTAATGTGATTAGGGGTCTGGAGCATCTCCCTGCTGAGGGAGCTGAGCTTGGTCAGCCTGGAGGAGAGGGGGCTGAGAAGTGACCTCCTCAATGGATATTGAGACACAATCCTGAGTCATGTGCTCTAGGGCACCATGCTTGAGCAGGGAGGTTGAACCAGATGACCTCTGACTGTTCTGTGGTCCTACTGCTATTATGGTCTACAACACACCTCAGAGGTGCTGGAGGAGTTGCAGTGGTGCACTGGAGGAATGCTGCCTCCATATGAAACTGTAACCATGAAGAATTACCCAGAAGTTTGTGTTGCAATGCCAAACAATTTGCAGGAGCATTCCTGGCTTACAGCTGTGTCCACTCCTCCCTCACCTGCTGCATACTGGTGCACACGAAGTGTTTCACCTCTCCACTATTCAGCAGTGCTGAGAGGGCTGAGTGATGCTCCACAGATCACCTCTCTGCTCCTTCCAGCCCAGAAACTTCCCACTCTGGGGAAAATAAGAAGAAGTTTGGCAGGAAGAGCACAAGCTGTGCCTCCAGTAACCACCACCTGTTCCTCAGGCTTCCTTTTTGGTACCCTCCTGCTTGTCCTCAGCCACTGAGTCACCAGGTGGGTTTCCAGACACTCAGATAGGACACAAACAACTGCACACCCACGCAGCAAATTGGCTCAATTACTCTGTCTCTTCTGTAGTTTGCATTAACAAAATGGTCTAAATAACCTCATCCATCCCTGGGTCCTGGGGCCATCAGAACCATCTCACAGCCACGTGCTGTTTCCCAGGAAAAGACAGAGTAGTTCAAGGAGCTGAAGCAGGGATCTTGACTCATTGTTTTCTAACTCTACTTGGGGATCTGTTTTACTGTGTGGCCTTTGAAAGTTTATTTCTCTCCTGACTAATATGAGGAGTGAGTGAATGATTTTATTTGGCAGATATTGCTCATTTCTCCTATTGTGTCTTTTTTTTTTTAACTGGCTTTATTTTTTTTTTTCTTTCCCCTTTGGTTGTTGATTCTTTTCTAAACCACAGATAAAATTAGCTGAGTCTGAGTTTTGTTTTGCCTTCTGCAGCTTAATTTGAAGTGGAAATCTTGTCATCGTTCCTCTCCCCTGAAGACAAGATGCTGAGAGAGGAGTGTGAGTAAGCCAGAGCCTATAATCTCCTTCCTGCAGAGGAGATGTGTCTCAGGTTGTCAGAGCTCTGGTAACTGAGATAAACCATTAGAAAATGTTTAACTTTTAGCTTACTCTTCAAGAAATCTACTTCTTTTTCCCCCCATCATGGCTAAAAGGTGACCTGATTCTAAAGGAACTGGCTGTGTCATGAATGTTAGGGTGCAGAGCCTAAGAGAAGTGACCCCAGCTACATGCACACATCTTGCCCTGTCCCACAACCCACTTCCCAGCAGCTGGAGAAATTTGGTGGAGTCTGAGTTGTCTCCAACCTTCCTTGCTTTTATTGCACTGACTGATGCCTGGGGATCTTCCAGTCTCCCCATCCAGGCTTAGGGGCATGGTTTGTGTTGTGTCTGATGCAGCTAGTTAAGGTTTAGGAAGTAGTTGTCAAGTAGCACAAAGGGAATTATCACACACCTCCCTATCCCACTCCTTATAATCCCAGGCTTAGTACCCATGGTAGCTCTGCTCCTGGAGCAGTGCAAAATGCTGTCAGAATCCCAGCAGGACACTTTTCCAATCCCATCATTTTAGGGAACTCCAGCATGAAATCTGAAAAGGAAACAGGGAAAGAAAGGCCAAGCTAAGCTCCAGGAGCTCAGCACCTCCAAGACTGGAGCCCTTCAGAAGCAATACCCTAGCAGATGTCCCTGCTAGCCTCCTCTCTTAATGATCCATTTGACTACAATTTGCAGAAGCAGACTTGGTAATAGAATTAATCTTTGACTATAAAGTAACTGCTGTGCTGGAGTGAGCTTGAGAAAAATATGCCTTCTGGAAAGGGCTTTGTCTTCTAATATGCTGCTCTCCCAATATGTATTCTAATAACAGTGTAAAGGGGAAAACCATTTGGAAGGGTATGTTATTTCTTGGTGCTTCATGTTGGAATTCATGTCACTGTAGAAGTTATTATTGCAATAAAAAGTAAAAATGAGTTCTCAAAATACACTCTAGCATATTATTCAGGACAGACTGTAAGCAGAGCCTTAATGTTAAGCACATGCATGGATCACTCTGAAATCAAACCAAAGACTTCAACTGTGAATAGGGATGAAGTTAAGTTAGCTGTTTTCCTGACTCAGGACTCCACACTGACCTTCCAGATAATACAAAAAGACAGGCACAAACTCATGGGGAGAAAAAAACCCTAATCATATTAAATCAGTGGTAAATTCCCCTTCACCATATTGCAGCCTAGACTTCACTGCTACTTTAGGACACAGTAAATTGCTGTGTTTGTTTTTAGAAACATTTCTATGCTAGCTGTGAAGCCAAGCATGGATGTGGCATTGCACTCCTGTGCTCCTTGCCATTGCACAACCCCCATTGCAAAAGGGGTCCAACTCCAGCTGCTTTTCCCTCTTCTGCAGGGATGTGCAGGTTGCTCCAGCCCCTCTTGCTCTGATGGTTGGAAACCTTACCCTCTGATGGCTGAAAACCTTTCCCTCTGTATCCAGGGTCAGTTTTGCCTTCTCCCATCAATTACAGCTCTTTCCACTACTTACAGGTTCCTCCTGATTTCCTTCTACATAGTTTGAGCCTTCATTGTACAGGGCTGAGCATGTCCTGCTGTGCTGGGATCTCCAGCAGAGAGAGCTGGTGCCACCTAGGCCAGGAAAGCTGCTCTGCTAGACTCAGGCAACAGACAGATCTCTTTAATCAATAATGAAAACAAAAGCAGCTCCACATATACATACACCCATGTAATCATGGAATCATAGAATTGTCAGAGCTGGAAGGGACCTGAAAGATCAGCTAGTTCCAACCCCCCTGCCTGCCAGGGACACCTCCCACTACAGCAGGTGGCCACAGCCCCAGCCAGCCTGGCCTTCAAAGCTTCCAGGGATGGAGCTTCCACAGCCTCTCTGGGCAACCTGTGCCAGTGTCTCCCCACCCTCACAGTGAAGAACTTCCTCCTAATATCACATCTAAATCTCCCCTCCTCTAGTTTTCATGCATTCCCCATAGCCCTATCACTACCTGACCTCCTCAAAAGTCCTTCCCCAGCTTTCTTGTAGCTCCCTTCAGACACTGGAAGGCCACCAGAAGATCTCCTGGGACCCTTCTTTTCTCCAGACTGAGCAACCGCAACTCTCTCAGCCTGTCCTCGTAGCAGAGGTGCTCCAGTCCTGTGATCATTCTCCTGGCCCTCCTCTGGACTTGCTCCAGCACTTCCATATCCCTTTTGGAACAAGCGCTCCAGCAGTTATTTAAGGCTTTGTCACTGACTGAATGAAACCATTGCCCTGGAACGATGTGAGATCAGGACGTGAGGGTGCAGAGCACATGTGTGGCGGCAGGAGTGTCTCCTGCTTCTGCCTTTTTATTCTGAAGCATAGGTGGCTTTGGAATACATCCATAAGACGTGAAACAAGCCACTCCTGAGCCATCCCTACACATCTGGTGAAACTTGCCAAGACCACAGCTCTGCAAAAGCCATCACCTGTCCCTGCCTTATCAAGGAAACCCAGCATGTGCTAACCCACGCCACTGCCAGTTAACGTGATTCAAAGTCCTACTCCTCATCCTTTCCATCTCTTCCAGACAGCTGCTCATGACAAGAACTTACTCAGGCAAAAGTCAAGAGTGAAGCAGCCTTCCTTCCTATCCTGCAACTCGTCAAGATACTGACTTTTAGGAAAGCAAACCCATAGTGAGCACCAGACTGACAGAGGCAGAGAGCTGCCAAGTTAGTCTCCCAGCATTTTGCTCTTACTTAATAGGAAGCATCCCAGACATCTGAACAAAGAGGGGTCCCTGGTGGCTCTTTTGCACAGCATTTCTTGGATCTTGTGACTCAGCACTTTATCAACACAGCAATGATGATCTAAAAAACTAAGACTCCTAGAGGCAACAAACAGCAGATTGGAGGTGGCTGGGTGCACTTGTCAGGAGCCTCCAGACCTCTGAGCTTCTCCCTTCCAACATGAAAGCGTCCATCCCATTTTGCCCAAAGCAAAGATGCCACACTGATGCTGGCTAAAGAAGATACCATATCTGCCTAAAGGAAGACTCCCCTCATGCTAGTGCATTTCCCCAACCTCCTCATGGTGGCCATATGAGGTCTGAAAACTGGTTTCACACCAGCATTTGCTGACAGCAAAATATAATGAAAACCATTTCTAGGAAACAATGTCAACCGCATCCTAATTGGCATTTTCTGTCACCACCCTGAAGATCATGAGATTTCAATTTAGCAGAGCTAATCACAACCCCAATCGCCTTCCCCTGGAGCCAGGCAGCACTCCCAGGGCCTGTGGCTGCATCCCTGCCCTGGGGCTCCACAGCAGCTCCATGGATAGGTCTTCTCCTCTTGTCAAACTCTTCAAAGCCAAAAGAATACTGAGCACAGGCAGTCTGGTGGGGGTGGCTCTGAGACAGGTCTTTGGGCTGAATCCCAGGAAAAAGAAGGAATTGAGATTCAGTCCAGTCCTAGAATCATCTAGGTTGGAAAAGACCTGAGATCATCAAGGCCAACTGTTGACCCAACAGCACTGTGCCACTAAACTGTGTCACAAAGTGACACAACTAGGCATGTTTGGAACACCTTCAGCAATGGTGACTCCACCACTGCCCTGGGGAGCCTGTTCCCATGTCTAACCACTCTTGCAGGGAAGAAATGTTTCCTACTAGCTGACTTGAACCTCCCTTGGCACAACTTGAGGCCATTTCCTTTTGTCTTATCATGTTTTACCTGGGAGAAGAGACCAACTCCCACCTCACTCCAACCTCTTTTCAGAGACTTGTAGAGAGCAAGAAGGTCTCCTCTGAGCTTCCTCTTCTCCAGACTAGGCAACCCCAGTTCCCTCAGCTGCTCCAGAGCTACATTTTGCCTCCCTCCTCTCCTCCCCCCTGCTCCAGTCCAGGCCACAAAAAAACAGCCAGGGCACACAAGAGGAACACTAAAATAAAACCCAAGAGCCATTTGCCGCAGCAGCAAGGAGGAGAAGGTGCTGGAGCCAGTCCTTGACTGCTCTGCAGGGTGGGTATGTGGGCAGATACCAAGAAAGTAGGTCCAAGGTAACCAGAGTTAAAAACAAACTCACCAGGTCCAGTCCTCAGGGTTGTTGTTTTCTCTTGTGAGGTTACTCAGGAAGTTTGCAGCAGGATATGTTGATGACCTCTGCTCAGGCAATCGCCTTAACACTTCGCTTACCTTTTCTCCCATGTTTCCTCCCTGGGAATCTGGCTTCAGATGCAGGTTTCCTGTGCTGGGGAACAGCTTAACCCTTTGGGAGATGTCATGTCTCAGCCCCTCCTAAGCACCCTCAAGGACTGGTGAGAAGGTGCAGGTGGGGCTCCTTTACTCATTTAATTAATTAAGTTAATTGTCTGTTTGGAATCACCTGGAGGGAAGTGGCCTTGATGGACATGTGACCAAGGCAGGAGGTGGGGTTAGCCTTTGACAGGAGCCTAAGGATGGCCCATGGGGCTGCAGAATGATGGGGAGAGGCTATCATGCAGGGAGCTTGGCCAAATTTGGGGGTTTAGGTGGGCTGTGGGGTGGTGCTGGAGGAAGAACACAAGGACTCTCATAAGGTAGCAGAAGAAACACTGCAAATCCTACCAGGATAAGACCTACCAAGAGCTACTGGGTACAGGATTGGAGCATGTTCACCTCTTCCTCTGAGGACAGCTTGGCCACTCTCTGGGCTGCTGTAAGCTAAGGTCCCAAAGTTAAGAAAACACATTTTTCTCATCCAAATAAACTGGAAAATAAATCTGGGAACAAGCTGTATCATGACAGTCAGAGACTAATCATATCCTGGGGTGGCCTGGAGACACCCTAAAGCCTGGAGGGGCTCAGCTTTGGGAGATGAGGTGCAAGAAAAGCCCATGCAGCTCAGCCATCCCAGCCTATCCAGTTGGATCCCTTTGGGATACCATAGCAGTTTGGACTCTCTGGCTTCCAGCAATGCTCTGCTCACTTATCCATGCTTTAGAGGAGAAAAGGCTGAAGTAAATAATGAAAACCAAATTAACAAGTTATTTGGGCTTCTTTCAAATAAAATGATTTCCAGGCAAAAAAGTAGCCAAAATTCAGGGGTTCTGTGAGGTGCTCTGCTTAATGCTGCAACCACAGAGGCCAGAATGTAGGAGGATTACAAAATCCCAGACTGTTAGGGGTTGGAAGGGACCTCTGGAGATCATCTAGTCCAGCCTCCCTGCCAGAGCAGGGTCACCTAGAGCAGGTTGCACAGGATGGCATTTAGGCAGCTTGGAATGTCTCCAGAGACAGAGACTCCAGCACCTCTCTGGGCAGCCTGGGCCAAAGTTTTCCTTCCAGAAACATGCAGAAATTCTACCTCTTGAATGTAAAATAAAGTTTCATGAGCCAGAAAAGCCACCTTCATCTTGGGGAGTCCTGTGGGGGGGTCCTCTGTGGAAGGTTCTCTGTGGAAGGAGAATAAAGGATTGCTTGAGAAAGCCTCTACTTTTTCCCCAGAGATGATCTGTCCTGTTTACTCACTGGGACCTTGCAGCCTTTAATAAGCTTTAGACAAATTCTTCAGGGCCTAGGAGGTGGCAATCACATCCTACTCATGTATCTGGCCCCTAGAATGGAGCCAGGAATTATTGCTACCCTCAGCTTCTGCAACATTTGCCTTTGCTGAGTCCATCCAGGGTTGTGTCGTGGCAAGAAGATCCTTGGGGTTCTGATGGCTCCTCCTGGCTTGGCTCGATTGCACTCTGTAGCTGGAGGGGGGCCGTGGGGGCTGCAACAATGGCTTGAAAACAAGCTCTGGAAAGAGCAACTCACTTGCTGAGCCATTGAGGATGTTGTTTATATGTTAGATCCTGTTTTCTTCCTCCAGCAAAGTGCTTCTCCTCCCAGGTGCATCTCCTGCAGCTACCCACCACGCTGGGGTGAGAGGCAACTTCCTGCCAGTGTGACCTCTCTGGGAGAGGCCAGGCTCAGCCAGAGGGTACCTCCAACCCTGGCACTGGGCAATGCCACCTTTGCCAGGGAAGGAGTGTCCCAGCTGAGGTGTTGGGCTGGCTGATGTTGTGAGGTGACAAACAAACTCCTCTTCCTCTCTGCAGTGGTGAAAGCAAGACCTGGGATGATCAGCATGCATGCTGCTGTCTCCTCTGGGTTATGTGGGTCCATGCAGGGGGCTGGACATCCTCCAGCTTCATCGGGAACTATGGGGCAGCAACACCAGGTGTCTGATGAGCTCAGGGTGGAAGGGGTCACCATTGCCATTAGACCCTCTGTAGGTCATCACTGCCTGAGCAGCCCATGGAAAGCTCTCTGGAGTCAGCATGAGCAGTTTTAGGTGTGCACAGAGGTTCCTGGTGCTGTGAGTGATTTTCCCACAGCAATTATTCCTGATGAGGTTTCCAAATGACAGAAACTGAGATCCTGGTGATATTTCCAGCACAGACTTGTCTGAGCTGTTCTGCAGGGGGACACTGACTGGGTGAGGGGGAGGACAGGACAAAAAAAAGAGAGATGTTTTGGCCCTAGAGAGGCTGCACAGGTGACTCAGTGGTGCCATGCATGAGGACATAGTGAGGTTACCAGGCCAAAGGCTTCTTGCTGCAGCTTGGAGACCCTGGGTTGGGTTGGGGGGGGTGTATCCCACCTCCCACCTTACCTTCAGCATGGCTGAGGATGCTGCCTGCTTTGACACGTCCCCTTGTTAGAGGAGGGGAGGTGGGAACCAGGACATGGACTGGGAGCACAGCAGCTGCCAACATGGGAATGTTTGAACAAGGAGAGAAAACCTCATTTAAACAAATAAATAAACAAGCTGACATCCTCTGGGCCCAGGTTTATGATAATAAAAACAGAGAGCACAGCTTGTGGGAGGAAAATACATGGTGTATTTTCACATCTCCCGTTTCCTCTTCGACCGTCGCAAGAATTTCCTCCGCGTCCATCGCTTCCTTGTGACATTTGGGAGCTCAGAAGCCCAACTCTGAGCCCAGTGCCCTCTCCTTGAGGAGTGACGCAGGAAGAAGAGGCTTTGAAGCATACCTCTCAGCCAGGATCTTTTTTGCCCCTGCTTGCTTTGAAGTGTTGGAGGCAAGACAGGGACAAAGTCAAGCCAAGGGTGGGAGTCCGCCACAGTGCAGCTTGGTGTTTTCTCCTTTTTCCAGCCTCAGCATGAACCCAGAGGGTTGTGCAGAGTAGCACTGTGCAGGTTTGTTTGCCCCCATGAGGGTCTTCTCCAAACAGGCTCTTCCTATTGACTTCCAGGGGATTTCATGAAATTAGAGAATCATAAAAGCATTGAGGTTAGAAGAGACCTCCAGGATCATCAAGTTCAACCATTAACTCAGCCAGGTCACCACTAAACCCTGGCCCTCAGCACCACATCTACACAGCTTTCAAACTCCTCCAGGGATGGTGACTCCATCACTGCCCTGGGCAAGCTGGGCCAGGCCTTGACACCCTTTTGAGGAAGAAATTGTTCCAAATGTCCAAGCTAAACCTCCTTTGATGTGACTTGAGGTTGTTTCATCTCATCCTATCAAGGATTTTGATTTTCAAGTGTATCTCAAGTTCTGAGAAAATCAGGAGCAGCTGTGACCTGCCCTTGCACCTCTAACTGAACCCATTCCATCTTTTCTTCTTTATTGTTATTACTAAAAGCCTCTCTTGCATGTTGCTGTTGAGGAATGGCTAGAAATACCCACCCCACACTGATGCTGCAGGGCACACAATCGTTAAGCCAGTGCAAAGCCATAGTTCAGAAGTGGGTAAACTGAGGCACCAAGCAAGCAACTTGTTCAATCACCCCCCAGCTCCATGGCACAGACCCAGCTAGAGCCTTTGCTATTATTTTCATGGGAGGGTGCTTAAAATTCCCTTTGCTTTCCAAAAGTGGGAGTGTTTTCCTGAGGGCTCAGAGCCTCTTGTCCTAAAGCAGTGCTGAGTTATTTGCACTCAGTTATGAATGAGCTTGAAAAACTTGTCCTAAATCTAAGATTACAGTAAACAGGTTATGGAGATGTGAGCTGGGATATCCTGGAAAGCCTCAGCTGCCCTGGAAAAGAGAAAGGGGGGGGGGGGGGGGGGGGGGGGGAAGAAAAAA
>VWZX01004773.1:4106063-4171478 GCA_013399015.1 Galbula dea | reverse complement strand
GGGGGAAGGAGAGAGAAAGAAAAGACAACGTTACAAGTGCATTCCAGAGTTCTTTAAATCAAGGTGAGGTTGCCCTAACTCTGGCTCCAGCCAAGCCAATCACTTTGTTTTCCCAGGGAGTGGATCATTTGGGGCCCTTTGCCCTGAGGCAGAGACCTCCAGCTTTCACCTCTGTGGCCCCTGATGAGCCTGAGAGAGAGAAGGGGGGGGGGGGCGGGGAAAAACCCAACCCAAAAGCCAAGCAACAACAACAAACCCCAACAAAGTCACCTTGGGAAGAGAATGCTTCCCATTTTTTGGCTCTCAGAGGTGTCAAAGGAAGCAATCTGACGTCGAAGGGCCGGAAAAAAACAGCTTCTTGGCTGCTGTTGCTGATGGCCAGGGAGGTCACTTCCAAAGCTATCAGGGGCTTAAAAATAAATGCAGCATGCAGGTTGCCATTCAGCAATATCCTGTATCCGAAAGCTGGGAGGGCTGTAAGCAGGAAGAAACTGGGATGACCTTCCCTCCCCCAACACAATTCCTTTCATTTATTATTTATTTGATTGGATTCTCTTCTTTTTTTTCCTTTTTTTTTCCCCATGCTCCTGGCACTAACTGACTGCAATTTCTGCATTCAAGTGCTTGTGCTTCATTCAAATGAGCCCAGGGAAGGGTGGGTTCTCTCTGGGTGGGTGATGCCCAGCCCTGTGTGTGTCCTTGCTCTGCTCCCCAGCCAGCCTGGCACTGGAGGGTGCAGGATGGCTGGTGACAGTGAGCTGTGCTCTCAGGCAGCACCAGGGGAACTGCTGGGGGTGACTTTTGGGCTCCCTGCTTGAACATCTGTGGCTGGACACCAAGCTGGCTCTGAGAAGACAAGGGTGGTGATGATGATGGATAGTCTTTTTAGCAGGGCTTGTTGTGACAGGGCCAGAGGTGGTGGTTTTAAATTAAAAGAGGGAGATTTAGACTAGAGAGAAGGAAAAAATTTCTTACCCTGGTGTGACCCAGGTTGCCCTATCCCTGGCATCATTCCAGCTCAGGTTGGAAAGAGCTGTGAGCAACCTGATCTAGTTGAAGATGTCCCTGCTCACTGCAGGGAGGTTGGACTAGATGACCTGTTAAGGTCCCTTCCAACCTCAACCACTCTATGGTTCTAGGATTCTATGATGATGAGCAGCTCCAGGATAAGTTGGGGTCCTCACCCCATCCTCTCTGCAAAGCCAGCTCACATACATGCACATTGGGAAAAAGAAAACCCTTCAGGTAATACACTTAGTTTCCTGTAGCTGCCTCTGCAGCAGATTAAAAGGGCACCACAAATCCATCAATATCACCAGGCAGGAGTCACTGCAGTTGCTGTGGGCATGTTGAGGATGAGCCCATGGCAAGTGAAGGTGTTGACAGTGGCACTCCCTTCTGTGCCCTGCTCTAATCCTTTCCAAACCCTCTCAGAACCTTGTTCTACCTCAGAGCAGAGATAAGAATCACCAAGGTAAAAATGTGCAGAAAGATAATCAGCTGACAAACCTGCTGACATGTTCTGCTGAGAAACTTCAGAGCACAGGAAAGAATCAACACCCAAACAGAGAAAGAAAGAGGAAGGAGATTTGTGTCTCCTATGCTGAAAGGATCAAAACCTGTCCTGATGCAGAATGTGATCCAGCCCAGAAGCCACTTTTGATGTCTGCAGGAAGGAAAGAAGATGCTGAGAACTTTCTCAGCTCTGTGGACACCAGCCTTTACTTCCACATCCAGGGTCAAGAGGTGGTGGAAAGAAAAATAAAGCCCTACTGGGAAATAAGAAGTTGAAAGAGCTCTTTCCTTCCCTGAGGCCACTGGGCAGGGACAAGAGCTGTGCCTGGGGCTGGTGGGATGGGCAGGCAGGTGCTGTGCAAGCCTGGGAGGAGGATGAGCACATGGGAGCTGCAGTCCCACCCCTGGATGGGTGTGCAACACCCTCACACCAGGGTGCCTGTAAGGGGCTGGCAAAGTTCACCAGGGAGTTCAGAAAAGCAAATGCCATCAGTTGCTGCTGAAGGTTGACCAAAGGGCCCCCACTGTGTCCCCTCAAACAATAGTGGCTGCTGGATGCTGCTCCACTGCTCAGAGGATGGGACCCCTAAATTTAGCTGTACCAGCTGTGAGCAGTATGCAAGGTATTTCAGGGGCTATAATTTTAGACTAAGCATAATTGTGAGACATTTTTAATCATGTTATATCTGGGGCTGTGCAATGCCAACTATTTTCCATGGTTCTTCAGGCAAATCTTTACATGAATTAGCAATAGTCATAATCATCCCTCTCCAGATTCTGTCCCAGGAGGGAGAGAAGATGAAGCTCATTTTTTCATTGTCCCCCAGTTGGTGTTTCTGAGAGAAGCACTCAGGCATCCAGCAGAGCAAAGGGGATGAAAAATGCCCAGCTTGCCTGGGTTGGGTGACAGGCACCAGCCTGCTGCTACTGGAAGGGATTTTGTCCAGCACCAAAGGAAACACCAAGAAATCAATCAATACAGGAGGGTTACTCAACAAGAGAAGAAACTGAGGGAAATTTGGGTCTGCTCACAGATTTTCCACGAAGGAAACAAAAACCAAAACTAAACCCAAAACAAAACAAAAAAAGAAAGACAAGAAAAAAGAATAAAGAAAGAGGCGGGGGGGAAAAGGATGCTGCCAGGGCTAGGTCAGTGCCTGGGGTGAAGCTGCCTTGAAGTCAAAGTGCTAATGGGTAACAGCTGAGCAAATCTGGCTTTGAGGTCCTGGTGAGTCACTGGGTGAGTTCTGCTCGTGGAGCTCATCCCTGCTCTCCCCATAGCCATGAGCAACCAGCACATGCCTGCCTGTCAGGGCAGGTGGCCATGCCCCAAGACCAGGAGCATGATGGAAAGAATCCTCTGAAAACCACTTCTTACTCAGCAGCTGGGGAATCTGGGTTTGCTTTCAGACAGGACAGGCATTTCTGCTCTCAACCTGCTGGCAGCTCTGACCTTCCTTCCACAAGGATGGATAATACAGTTATTCCTTTTTATGCCCCATTTTCTGGGCAGCTCCAAGGAACACTTCATTTGAGCTAACTCTGCAAGGCAGGATCAACCCCAGCACAAAAGGGCAGCTCCAAGGAATCCTGGAATTGCGTCAGGGTGAGAGAAGTCCTGGTTCTGGTCACTCAGTGCAACAGGCTCAGCTCTGTGGCAGATATTTTATTGCCTGATGCATGCTTGGGGATTTCTTTAGCCTTTTCTGCCCATTTCCTTAGATTGAGTGATGGAAATGAGCATCTCCTGCTGCAGTCCTCCTTCTCCAGGGCTCAGTGTCCTGGTTTGGGTTAAGACAGAACTAATTCTGTTCAGGGATTTTACTTTCCAGCTAAAGCTCCTCTCAGGAACTGCACTTTCTGAAACTAGCAGCATGTTTGCCCAGGCAGTGTCTGCTTCCAGCAGTGAGAAGACCTCATGGCTAGATTTACTACCAAGGGCTGGGATGCAGACCAAGATGAATCTTGTGTCACATGTTGGGGGGTGCAGAGGAAAAGCTTCACCTGCAGGGAGGAGCAGACAGCTCAGGTGTCCCTGCCCCATGCTGTTTGGGGACTGATAGTCCCATTTTAGAGCAGAGGCAGCAACCATCATGATGGCATCAAGTCTTTTCTTCCCTACAGTGCTTCCAGATTCTAGTGCTGTAAGGCCCAGATGCAAAATCCACTGCAAAGTTTGATTTAGCTTCCAGCACTTCCCAAATAACCTCACCCAGGATTAAGAGGCAGTGATGGACATCATGGTCCTGGGGAGACAGCAGAGTCAGCAGAGCTTCTCTGAGGAGAAACCACTGCACTTTTTCAGCTGTCCTGGTTTCTTCCTCTTGTTCCCCTTTTTTCTTCTTTTCATCTTCTTGTATTTCAGGAGGGAGAGGAGAAGGAGGAAGGAAAGGGTAATTTTGACTGATGATGAGGAAACGATTTGCTGTAACTTGAGCCAGTTTTTTGTCAACCACTCAGCACCCAGCATCATTTTCCCAGCCTGGGGAGGCTCATTTTACCACACACTACCTGGAGGGTGTTTAACAGGTGGTATCCATCCCCCTCAGCTGATCAGAGTTTTCCACACTTCCATGGAATTTGTGCTTTGCTTCTTCATTTGCTTTATTTCCAACACAATTTATCCCCTTTGCCTTGGGGCAGGTTGAGGAGCAGCTCCCAAGGTGTCTTCATGCTGCAGAAAGTAGCAACACCTCTTATCAAGGGGACAAAAAACACAAGAAGCCCAAAACCAAACCAAACCAAAATTAAAATAAACACAAGACCCCAACAAAACAAACCACAACAAACCAAAACAAACCAAACATTTTGGGGTTTGTACTGAAGTTTCTTCCTGGGGCACAAAAGAGGGAATGTAGGTCTGCAGTATTCCTGCTGCTAGGAGGAGACCAAAGTGGAGATAGGAAAAGGCTGATGAACTACAACTGCATTGGAAGGATTTGATGCAGCTGGGTGCAGCTCTAAGGATGGATTTTAAGAGAAGACAGCACAAAAGCATCAGTGCTCAGGAGCTGGGCATTATCCAGGGGTTGAGTCTCCATCCTGGCATCACTCCCTGCACTGTGGTCCCTCCAGCTCAGCTCGTGTTGCTCCCTCTTACCTCAGGGATATCTTTCTACTCCAGCATCTTTCCAGTGCTGCTGACCAAAGCAAGGGAAGCTCTCTCAGTCATGCTCTGGCCATACACAGCCCTCACCTCATATTCACTGTCCTGAATGGGAATAATCTTGGCTGACAACATACTGTGCAAGGAAGTAGAGAGGAAAAGGTGAAGTAGCTGGGAGGAAGGAGAGCAGGAAGAGAGGAGTCACTGTCAGCACATGAACCACAGGTATCAGCAGTGTTATGAGGAACACTCCTTCTTTAGCTGCCCAAAAAGGATTCCTTTTGAAAACCCAACTGCTTTTATGATTATTATTAATGTTCTCCCTGAGCACCTTGCACCTGTGAACCAAATAAATCTGGGTTGGTTTCAGATTTGTTTCACTTCAAGTGCTTCAGAGATAACAAGTGGTTTGCAATGTTTGATATATTATCACCAACTCAGAGCAGCCTTTTCATTTCAGTTGCTGCCTTGTTGATGATTGCTTGGAATAAAGCAGAGCTTGGAATTTATTTGGGTTTTTTTTTCTTCTGATTTGGGATGAATAGAAGGACATAGCATCTGGGAAAGCTGTGTGAGCATGTGGTTTAAACCTGCCTCCAAGCAGTGGCAAGTGTGTTCTGCATATTTATCAAAGACAGAGAGATTCTAATACAATTCTGCACTACTGGTCAATAAAACAAGAATTATCTTAACAGCTTCCACGTCACACATGGGATCACATTGCCATTAGGAAGGAAGAGCCCACAGTTAATCCCTCCAAATGCTTTCTTCATGTCTTACAAGGTACCAAGGGGACCATCTCCAGGGAGAAGTTACAACTTGAAGATGCTATGAGCTGGCACTTGTTGCCTCTGGGCCAAAGCAAATATACCAGGACCAAAGCAGTGACACTTTCCCACAGCAAGGATGGAGATAGCTCCCTAGCACTGGGTGTGGACATGGCTCTGCAGCCCTCTCCAACATCTCCTGGCCATGAAAATCACTAAGAAGTGAAAAGACTAAAAGGATTTAGGACCTGAATCACATCTGCTGGTCAGGGCAGATACAGTTCTGTATTGTGCCCAACATACAAGAAAATATAACCCAGTTCCCTTGCATTAATCCCACTGTGGATAAGAGGTTGTGCAGCAAGAGCAAAGAGGGAGAAGGCTGAGTGCTGCCCCTGGATTGTTTCTCTGCCCTGGGGCAAAGGGCAGCAGGGATCCACCCTGGCAGGGACACGAAGTCCCTGTGTGATGCCATGGAGCTGCTCCCTGTCCCTGCAGCAGTGTTTGCTTCCAGGGGAGGCCATCAGTGCTCATCAGAAAGGACAGCAATCTCCAAACCCTCCTGTGCTCTGTTTCTGTGCCCTGAAACAGAGGAAGCTCTACATGCTGCTGTCAGCACAGGGAGACAGTGAGGGGTTTGCAACTCATTTTTCTCCATGAGCTTCTCAAGTGGTGGTGAGAGAAGTCCCTCTGTCATCACCCAGGTTCCTTTCCCTGGCTTTCCAGGGACATGAGCACTCCTTTTCCAAAGGCTGTGCTATCACAGAGGGCACCCAGCCATGGCTGTGATAACTGTCAGGGCTGCTGCTGGCCCTGGGTTCCTTTGCTGTTGCTGTACCAGAAGATCAATCCTCTTCCAAGTACAATAAATGCTGTGACCACCAGCCCCAGAAGTCTCTCTTCTAATTAAAGGCTTTGGGTATAGATATTCCAAGAGCTGCTGAGATCCAGTGGAAGTGGGACAAGGTAAACACCTTGGAAAATGCCTGTTTCCAAACGAGTTCTCCACAGACAGAACTGCAGGAGCTGATCTACCAGAGCAGACCAGCAGTGAAGCCAGTGCATTGGCCCTTGCTCTGCTCAGCTGTTGGGGAGATGGAAAAACATGGCTTATTCCTTCATTCCTGGTCATTACTGACCAGCAGTGGTCCAGAAACTTGGTAACTGAGAGCTGTTATTTTCTTTTCCCAGCTTTTGTAGAGAAGAGTGTCTGTTACTGTTACTGGTTCCTGTCCTACTGTAGGAGTTAGACGGTTAGAGAACCTAAAAAGAAAAAGCTTTTCTTACTCTGTGGACACTGGAAACATCTCATGGAATTCAAGAAGCACTTGGACAATGCTCTTAGACACATGGTATGACTTTGG
The DNA here is from genome assembly GCA_013399015.1 of Galbula dea. Classification (NCBI taxonomy): domain Eukaryota; kingdom Metazoa; phylum Chordata; class Aves; order Piciformes; family Galbulidae; genus Galbula; species Galbula dea. The sequence continues at coordinate 4,164,726 of VWZX01004773.1, read as the reverse complement.
GGTTGTCCTGTGCCTAAATAGGAGTTGGACTTGATGATCCTTGTGGGTCCCTTCCAACTTGGGATATTCTGTGATCTGATTCCACCTTCTCAATGTTGTCTCTGGATTCTCCTCTCCCAGGGAGGCTATGACCTTGGGTATTGTCCATCAGGAGCAGTAAAAAGCATTCTGCATAATTCAACATTATCTTCCATCAAAGAACCCCTGAGGCCTTTTTTCACTCATTAATGAAACCTCCCATGCCTCCTGGAAGGTAGATACAGGTTCTCCACCTCCATTTGCCAGGCTAGCAGGTGCTCTCCCATTCCTGCTGGGCTCCCACCTCACCTGGGACCAAGAAACTTCCCACCAGTTCCATTTTCTCCTGCATTCCATCACAGACCACACAGGGGAATCAAGTGAGCAACATCCAAAATCCCCCTCCTGACTATATCCATTGCCTGCTTCCCCTCTTGCTTTTCTTAGTATCCAGAAGAGAGAAAGAAAAGACACCAAAAAAAAAATGAAAGGCAACATGAAACCACTCCACACTCCCAAGGAGAAAATAAAAATGGATGTTGCAGGCTCTTGTGTTCTATAAGTTTCCAAATATTTCCATCTGCTCCTGAAATTTCCATTAGGGGTTGCCAAAAAGCCTTACAGAATTGTTAACACGATGGTAAATTTAGATTCTTTTTATGGAGAGACATTTCCCCACCCTCTTAAAAGTCTGGTATCAATTTGTTCTGTCCCTGATAAGCCAAGGGTATTGCTGAAGTTGCCCTTTTGCCCTGCTCATGGGCTTAGCACAGGCAGATCTGGGATTGGGATGGGAGCAGAGAGGCAGCACCCATGTGGGGAGCAGGTCTAGCTTCACCCCTCAGCCTCTCATAGAATCCTAGAACTGCCAGAGTTGGAAGGGACCTGAAAGATCAGCTAGTTCCAACCCCCCTGCCTGCCAGGGACACCTCCCACTACAGCAGGTTGCCACAGCCCAAGCCAGCCTGGCCTTCAAAGCTTCCAGGGATGGAGCTTCCACAGCCTCTCTGGGCCACCTGTGCCAGTGTCTCTCCACCCTAACAGTGAAGAACTTCCTCCTAAGATCCCATCTAAATCTCCCCTCCTCTAGTTTGCATCCATTCCCCCTAGTCCTATCACTACCTGACCTCCTAAAAAGTCCCTCCCCAGCTTTCTTATAGGCTCCCTTCAGGCCCTGGAAGGCCACAAGAAGGTCTCCTGGGAGCCTTCTCCTCTGCAGACTGAATAACCCCAACTCTCTCAGCCTGTCCCCCTCCATCATCCTGGTATCAGCATGAACAACAGAAATACCTTGCAAGAAAGTTATGGACCATCTGTAGCTAACTTCTCCAGCCATCACCCCATCAACCTGTCCTGCAGTTTGGGAAGTCCCAAATGAAGGTTGGTTGAAGGCTGTTGGTGTGTCCTGCCCATGCAGCAGCCAGGGTTCCAGCTCCTAATTAAAACCTCTGTGCTAACAAGCAGGTTTCTGTGCACAGAAGGGCTCTGAAGAGCTCTGCCTGTATCTGGAGGAGGACAGAGTTAATCTGCATGTGTCCTCATCACCTGTCATGGTGTCCCCACTGCTGGCTTGGTGACTTCACAAGGGGTGGTGATGGAGGAGAGAGCCAGGCAGAGGTGGGGACCAGAGGGAGAGCATTGCTCAGGGGCAGTGGAAGCCAAACCAAAAGAACAAGATGTGATGGAGAAAGCAGGGAGAGGTTGTAGCATCTCCTTGGCCAGGAGCCACCTGACAAGAGGATGCTGTTCCCTGAGCTGGCCACATGCCCTGGATGTACTCATGACTATTTCTACCTGTGCCATGAGGCCCCAGAGGCACAGCTCTGGCATGGCACCTTGATTCAGATGAAGTTGTGTCATCCAACTGTGCCATCAAGGCTGGTTTGATCAAAACACTGCTGCTTTTCCAGTAAACCAGGCTACTCTTCCCTGTCACAAAGTGCCTCTTTGGGGTGGCTCTCATGGGTGCTCCATTTGGTGAATGAGTAGTGGCATCATTCAGGGCTGATCAACCTGTTAGGAGAGGAACTGAGCCAGAGCACAGTGAGTACTCTGCAATAGTATGTGCATAGTAATATCAGTGTGGAACGGGACCATTTCACAACAGTCCTATTCCCACAGCAGAGCCAATAAAGGTCATTTTTCAGAGAAGGCACTTAGCAGAGATTAAAGAGTCAGAGCCACTACAAAAAGGCAGCAAGCACCACTCACTCCTCTGGCAGCTGAACTGACATTGCAAAACCAGCAGAAGCTGAGCCTTACACACCCTGTTGGTTTGTCTCTTGAGACAGACCCCATATGGCTTGGACAGGAGAGTTCCCTGCTATATCCTGAACTTCTGGGTGATATTGGAGCCTTTTCCATAGCTTTCCCTGCCCTCCTGGCAAAGCTGCTCCATTTTCTGGAAGTATTTCTCCATGTGGAGAGGGATGTTGTCTCTCCTCCCCCATGTTCCCAGGCTGCTTTCCCCAGTGACCCTCCATCTCTCAGCATTAAATAGGCTGATTAGCAAAGCCCCAGCACAGAAAAAACCCTTTGCAGACATGAATAAAACCCTGCTCTAGCACCTAGAGGAGCAGGCTGCTGGATGGACACTGTAAGGTCATTATAATACACTTGGAGATGCCATAATCATAATTAAAGGGAGTTTTACTCTGGTTGATCTTCCTTATGGAAGGAGGGAGAGCTGCAAGTCTGTATTCTCACCCCCAGGGAGAACAACGTGACAACAAGCCCACAGAAGGAGAATTAACGATGCCTCATTTCATCCTTTCTACTTCGAAGGTATTCCCTGATGTCCCCCAGAGCTTTGCCCATCTCAGGGGGCTGCTGCTCCACTTCCAGATGACTTCTCTGCCTGCCTCCCAGCGCATCCCACGCAGCTCTGCACCACGGCTGGCCGAGGACTTGAGAGGGAGAAGCAGGCAAACCCACAGCGGTGCCTTTCGAAAGGAGCTGTTTTCTCACTGAAAGGAAACCTATTTGATCTCTGTCTAACCCCTTCCCTGTAATTATCCTTATCATATTTCCCTCCTGATGTATTCCTTCTTCGAGAGCAACATCCTCCCCTCTGGTCCTGCCGAGGCGTTTCGGGGAGCTCCCCTGCTCTGAGCATTAATGCATTGCCACCTGCAGCCTGCTCGGAAAAGAGCCACGCTCGGCATCGAGCTGCTGCTGCAAGCAGATGTCCAGCCTGGTACCAAACCTCCCTGTCTGCTTCCCAACCCCACATCTGGAGTATTGTGACCTGTTGTCATCTCCCCTGGTCAAGAAGGACAGGGAACTTCTGGAGAGGGTGCAGAAAAGGGCTGCAGAAATGATTAGGGGGCTGGGACATCTCTCTTCTGGGGAAAGGCTGCAGGAGTTGGGGCTGGGGAGCCTGGAGAAGGCTGAGGGGGGATCTGATCAATGCTGATCAATACTTCATGGGTGGGGGTCAAGAGGATGGGGTCAGGCTTTAGTCAGTGGTGCCCAGGGACAGGACAAGACATAGTGAGCACAAACTGGAACAGAGGAAGTTCCAGCTAAACATAAGGAGGAAATGCTTCCCTGGGAGGGTGCAGAGCCCTGGCCCAGGCTGCCCAGAGAGGTGCTGGAGTCTCTGTCTCTGGAGACATTCCAAACCTGCCTGGATGCCATCCTGTGCAACCTGCTGTGGGTGACCCTGCTCTGCCTGGGGGGTTGGACTAGATGATCTCTAGAAGTCCCTTCCTAACACTCTGGGATTCTGTGATTATTCAGGACAGGCATCTGCTCCAAGGTCTTTTCCAACCAAAACAATTCTATGATTGTCTTAAGTTAATTAGGAAGAAATAAGTTTTGCATAAGTTTTAGGAAGAAATTCCTTCCTCAGAGAGTGGTGAGGCACTGGAACAGGTTACCCAGAGAAGCTGTGGATGCTTCATCCCTGGAAAAGTTCAAGGCCAGGCTGGATGTGGCCCTGGGCAACCTGGTCTAGTGGGTGGCATCCCTGCCCATGGCAGAGGGGATTGGAACTAGATGATCTTTAAGGTCCCTTCCAACCCAAGCCATTCTGTGACTCTGTGATTACATGAGCAATTAGCCCATGTCATTTCCAATTTCAGAGTTTGATCTTTGGCTAGAGGTGTGAACTCAGAGGAAAGAGGGAAATTTCCATCTGATTACATGCTTGGGCAATATGAATTATTATTATCTGCCTGGGGTGGTTTTAAAAAGATCTTTTTAACCTTGGTATGAAACCAATGTGGCTAATATCTTCCCTTGTCCATTTTCAGAGCAAAACCTCCTCACCTTCAGTGCTAGACACAGGCAGGGACCCATGGCAGTGCTGCTCAACTCTGCAGAGACAGGCAGGGAGAATGTGTTTATGCTGCCATGGGGGTTAAGTATCTTTATCTTAAACTGTTAATATTTCATAACATTGCATTTTTGCAAGTATCAGTGCCTCTGCTCTTAGCCAGACTTCTCTTTTTTCCTAGCATTTGTAGGCAAAAGAAATCACATTTGCCTGCAGAAATGTCAAAATTTGAACAGATGGGAGGTTTTAACCAAAAGAAGACTCTTTTGCTCTGAAACCATTCCATTTCCAAAACCTCAAATAAAGTTTCATATCTTTCAGCAAATCTTGGACTGGGATTATAAATTCAAAATAAATCTACAGAAATTTCCTATCTTGAGCTTATAACTGCTGGTTTATGATATTTTCTGGTGTCTTAATGAGAGCCATGTGACCCAAGTTATAGAGTCTAGGAAACAGCCCAGAGGCAGAGAGCATTTTACAGGTATATTCTGAAATGGAGAGGATTGCTGTTTAAAATATTAACAGAAGATGTTATTATCCTTTGTAAATTAAATAATAATAAATTACTGGGCTATTTTTTCCCCATTTTTTAATCTGCTCTGCAGTGCACCAGAGAACCAAGTCCTATCTCCAGAGTCCCCAGTGCACTGCAGATGGTTGCACCAGGGATATTTATATTCACAGCAGCACAGAATATCCCAAGTTGGAATGGACCCCCAAGGAGTATCAAGTCCAACTCCTCTTTATGCACAGGACATGTTGCCCATACAGCTCCCAAAAGCTCAGACTTACCCATTTTCCTCCCTGTAAGCCCTCACAGCATTGCTTCAGAAAGGATTTTGTGAGCCCAGCACTGATGTTGTTGGATGGCAAGAAGCATCATTAAAACACATTGCTTACACTGAAACCCAGCAAACTAAGACAGTGACCATAATGGCCTTTAATGGTATTGAGGAGGAAGACTGGGGGCTGTTGCTAAGCTTCACCAGTTATACATCATCAGTTTTAGGGTCACAGCAGACCTGAGTTCTCTGATCCTCACAACTTGGTCCTGGTAATTATCCCCATCTCCAGCCTCATCTCTGCTTCTTTGTCCTACTGACAGTGTTGCTATTGAATAGCCAGTAATGGGTTGTAGCCTCCAGCCATTCTCCCTCTCAAAGTCTAGCTCAGGGAGGACACAACAGATGAGGCCACACTCTGAAGAGATGGGATGCCAGGCACACTAAAGACACTGCTTCCCTCTAAAGTCAGCAGTGGAGCTCATTCAGGTCTTGGGCACAATGGGACACACACTGTGATGGTTTCTCTCTATCTATATGGTGCTAATCACAGGCTCCAGATTCAGTTTGCAGCTCAATCCATCAGCTAGCAGCACTGGGTGGGCAGCTCAGAGTCACAGAGTCAGAGAATGGATTCATAGAATCGTGAAGGTTGGAAAAGACCTCAGAGATCATCAAGTCCAACCATTCACCTACACTTCCATGCCCACCCCTAAATCATGTCCCCAGGCATCACCTCTACCACTTCCAGGGCTGGTGATCCCACCACCTCCCTGGGCAACCTGGGCCAATGCCAGCTTGAGGCTGACCTAGGCAGAAGAATGTACCAGGTCAAGTTTAGGAGTGACATGGAGATGTCCTTCACCCCAGAATGGCTCCTTGGGAAGGAGCCACTGCTGAAATTCATCCTGGCTCCTCAGATCTCCATATGTTACCACGAGATCACCATGTATCCCTCAGCCAGTCCATAGAAGCCTTCAGTGGCACCAATTTCATCCTAAAATATTTGCATGTTTTCAATTATAAGCCAGCCCAGGCAGGCCCATGAGACTCTGTGCAACACCAAGGCTGGGTCATGGGTGCATTATATCCTGCTCTGAGGCACTGCCTGGTGGGCCAGAAAAACCCTGGATCTACAAGAGTTAAGGACTGGGAGGCTGGGAGTGAGCTGACATCTTCCATCTTTGCATGATCTCAGGTGGATACTTGATGTTTTTTTGTCTGAGAAGGTTTATTTTCCTCCAGATTGATTGGATGAATTGTGTTCCCAGAGATCAGAGAGTTCAGATGGCAGAGGATCCTCTTACCAGAAGATGAAAGCCAATATAATCAACTGCACAACTTCAAAACATGCAGCTTGTTCTTGTTGGCTGAGCTGAAGTTTTCCCTGCAGAGAAGCTGTCGACAATGATTTGATATCAATCCAGTAACAATCCCTGGTTTCTAATAATAATTTGCACTTCAGTAGAAATGTTCATGTGAGGCTCTGAGAACATTTAGCAGATGGTCATTAGTGAAGCTCCCCAGTTCTCCTGCAAGGAAGAGATAACAATTATGAGCCTTGTTTTACAGATGGTGACATGGAGGTGAGGCACTGAAAGGTGAAATAACTCTCCTAATTTTCCATAATGAGCCAGTGGCAACAGATCTATGAATGAAACCCAGGCATCCTGCTGCCATTACTCCACAAACTCTATACCCTTATCTCTTACAGGAAAATGTGGTCAAAGAGGTGAGCCTGGAAAGCAAAAAGCAAATGACTCAAAGGCAGGATTCATGACACATTTCTGGAAATAAGGAATTAGGTCTGGGTCAATAAATAACTGGAAAACCAGGGGGATGCAATCTGAGAGGCATGTGAAATGAGGATGGATGGAAAAGAAAGAAGATAATGGAAGGGAGGGGAAGGAAAACAGAGGAGCTCTGACTTTTTATTTCCACTCTTGATTTCAATCAGTGTTGTAAAATTAAAGGTTAGGGCTCTGAAAGAAAGAAGAAAGCAGAGCTCCATCTGCTCCCACGGGGCTACATCTAATGGCTAAAAGGCTTCAAACATGAATTGCCTGCAAGAAACTCCTCCTCCTCCTGGCCTGCCCCGTGGTGGTACATCACCCTGCAGCAGAGTGCCAGCTGCGGTGCTTGCCAGGGGACACGGGTCGTGCTTTGGGTGCTGCAGAGCCCTGTCTTTCCCTGGGCAGGGCAGGGAAAAGAGGCCGGAGCTCTTGGGAATGCTGGCTCTGCCCAACAGCATGCACCACCAAAAACCCCAGGTGCTGGCCAGGCTAGAGAGCCAGGAGCTCATCCCTGCTTTCCTCAGCCGGCAGCGGCCAGGCAGCAGGTCAGCTGCTGAGCTTGAGGTGCGTGGACAGGCACTTTGGGGACTAATTTTAGCTTTCAGTTACACTGTCTTCTCCTTTCTCACCCAGAACGTCTGGCCTGCTAATACTGATGGGCTGGCTGATGCTCCAAACCGCCCCGCTAACATCACACACGCACGGCGGGGGGAACACACAGCCCAGCTAGCTGGCCCAGCACTGGAGTTTATAAAACAGCCAAATGGAAGCCAAAAGACTTGAGTTTAATCCCTCCAGTTAAGTCATCTAGATTCCTTCTCACCACCAGCCATCTGATCTCAATCAACAAATCTTGGCTTTCATCTCCTAACCTAGTCGAGAGTCGCAATGCTGAAGCCTGAAGTAATCTGCATGCAAAATGCTTTAGTAATGATTCCTTCAAGAGACATTATTGTTATGATAATTATTGTTGTTGTTATTATTTCCCAGAAGCTCTCCAGTGTGAAAGTGGTAGGCAAACAAGAAAGGTGTCTTAGGAATGGTTGCCATTAATAATTCTTGACCACTCTGCAATGTTCTTTCCTTTTATTTTCAGTGCCTGTATCTAATAGAAGCATATTGAAACAGACCTATTAATAGGAACATGTTCAACCCAATCACTGGGTATTCAAATGACTGGAAATACTTCCAGCTTGGCTATTCCTCTCATAACATTAGTAGGATCTGGTAAGCAAGTGAAACAGAACTGAACTTCTGTATCTTGAAGAGGGGTAAACTGCATCACCTCTAGGTGCAACGTGTTCTTACGATGTATTGCTTTCAGCATCATACCATGAACTTCCAGTACTGGAGAGCCAGAGAGCCAGAACTGTAACCAAAAGGGAGTAGGAGTGGTAAAACATGGCTTTGTAGCAGGAAACACCAGGGTGATTTGAGAGAGCAGAAGGGATGTCTGCATTTGCAAGATCAAAGATACAGTCTGAAAAACAATAACCATGAACATACCCACGGATGCTGCTATTGCAGGTGCTCCTGGAGAGCATGCTGGAAGGAGCCAGCAAGAGATTTTGGGGTGCTTCATTTGGCATAGTTGCAATTTGGAAGCCAATGTTACTGCGTGCCCAGAAGGGATCTCAAATGAGAGGAGAAAAGATAAGAGACCGAGGAGGGGAGCACTGTGCTGTTCTGCTTGGGCTAGCTATAATCATGTTTTTCATGCTACAGAGAAGGTGGCAGAGCTCTTCTTGCTGAGGAAAAGTCTGTGTGACCTCAAACATTTTTATTTGCATGCCCAGTTCTATAAAACCTAAGTTTCATCTGCCTTGTCACAGCCACAGGGAGATCTAACAGCAGTGGAGCCAACCTGCAGAGCAAGAGCTGTATTTGAACAGGTACTGTGGCCTGGAAAATAAATCAATCAATCAATCCTGAGGTTTCTTCAAATCCTTGGTCCACAGCCATGGACATCTGTCAGCATGGAGAAGTGTTAGGAAAATGCCACTTGACAAGCCAAAGGGTGTCCCAGTAAAAGCCACAAATCAAAGCTGGATTCTAGATATTCAAGGCTATCTTTAGCAGGAGCTGTGAACCATTTCTCTCCTCAATTTCATAATCTCTAATGACTGCAAGTTGCTGATGCCTCAGCATTTGATTTTTCCTTATCACCTCTTTCCAGCTTCAGGAAGCACCACAGACATAGAGAACCTGGGCATGTTCAGTGGCTGAGGCACTTCCCACAAGGGCATGGACAAGTCTCTTTGAGAAGATAGTTCTTGTGCCACCTGAGGAGAGAAGAATCCAGAGATTGTGCATTTGCAAGTGCACAACCACCAAGCAAAGGCACTTCAGCAACTACCTCTTCCTGGCTTTGAGGATTTCTGAAAGCCTCTAGCAGCAAATTTATCACCATTACTAGCAGAGAAATCCCAAGGCCAAATCATCTTGTCCTGCAGAGCTGCAAGACCAACAAAGGCAGGAGTCCCTGCCTCACAAATGCTTGCTTCTGCAGAACGGCTGTTATTAAACACAATTCAAAGAGACTGCTGCTGGTAGAAGGTATTCAGGACTTCATTCCAGCTTCAGCTGCATTTCCCTGAGAGAAACTTTTACCTTTGGTGGTGACCAGAATGGATTAAGATGAGTATCTGCAGCTCCTGCCAACCCTTTGCCAACCCAACGAGTCACCTCCAGCCTGAGTGACTCCGTTTGGGGAAAGTAACCCAAAGAAGGAGCATAGAAAAGCTCTGCTTTAGGCTGAGCACATTTAAATATTGTCTTCTACAGGGTTGGAGCTCCTGCTCAGCTGGGAGAACCTCAACTTTCACTCTTCTTCTTTTCCTTCCTTCAGTGTGACATGAGCTGTGATAAAGCAGGACATCATCTCCCAAGTTCATGAAACAGTGACTTCATGAAACCCTGTAGGATAGGCAGGGGAGATGGAGGGAACAAGATCTCCCATTGTGCCAACTAAAACACAATTGCATTACAAAGCCCAGCAAGGTTTATATGATTGTGCTGAGTTCAGTCAAACTCTATCCCAAAGGTGCACACAGATCTCCAGACTTTTAGGGCTTGGCAGCTGCTTCAATGCACTTACTCCTTTTTCTCTTTTTTTTTCTTTCTTTTTTTTTTTCATCTTGGGGCTTTTAAAATCGATGGGAGGCTGAAGGCAGGGATTGATGCATTGTAGATGACAACAAAAAGAGGCTCCATAAAATTGCTTTTGGCATCTCGTGTGTTTTCTGTCCACATCTGATAAATTACCACTGCATTTCAGTGATAAAAATAGGTTTGGATTTGGAATTGATTCCAGGGAGATAAAGCTCTCCTAAAATCTAAAATCAAATCAAAAAAAAATAATAAGTCCCAATGCCTAAATAGTCTGAACATACAAAGGTAATCTGATTTGATAAAAGCAAAGGGTGGCTCTTCATTTCTGCCTTTGAACCAGAAAAGACAGACACATGGACACACATCCCCCAATGCAGATAAAACTTCAGCAGCTGTTTCCCTTAGGATTCCCAGAACTGGGTTTGTGCCTCTTGCAACTCTTCCCCTCAGACATTTTTATGGCCCTCTCTGGATCCCCACCATTCCCATCACTGATGCTGGGTAACATTCCCCCTGCAATCTCCAAGTGTTCAGCCCAGGCCACCAGGCTTTCTTCTTCCCTGCCAGAAACATTGATTCCTTTCCTGTGCCCTTCAAAGTTATTATATTAACTGGGCTATTTTTTGGTCAGTCTGTTCTGTAGTGCATCAGCTCTGCAACTCCTGCTTTTGCCTTCCCTGGGACTGCAGGATCAGCAGAGGGAGCTGATAAAAGTGTTTTCAGCAATAGTAATCTAAATGGAAGCCTAATTTTATTTACATGAGCAAGAAGGAAGGAGCAATTCATGTTTCAGTATGACCCAGACCAGCATGCTTTACTCAAGCAAAATGCTATTTGACTTAGCCTAATAAATTAAGGCTGAAAATTGGCTTCCTATCATGACAAATGCACAGCCTAATAGTTAACCTTTAAAGAAATGCAAGGCTTAATTGCACATAATAGTGATGGGGCTGGCAGTGGAATCCAGGGTTGGATCCAGGACTTGGTGAAAGACAGAGCAAAGCTCCAGGGCTGTTTTCCAGCCTGAGAGCAGAGGGTTCAACAGCTGCACAAAACCCACTGCTTGCTCTGGCCATGTCATTGCAAGGTGCTGAGTGAGCTGCTGGGCTTCCAACAACAGCAACAGCACATATTGGTGCCAGCTCACCTCAGAGCAAGATCAGGCAATGTTGGGCACAGAGGCCACCTCTGAGGATCTTATCAATACCTGCTGGGTGGGGGCAGGAGGATGGGGCCAGGCTTTGTTCAGTGATGCCCAGGGACAGGACAAGAGGGAATAGGCACAAATTGGAACAGAGGAAGTTCCAGCTAAACATAAGGAGGAACTTCTTTACTTGGAGGGTGCAGAGCCCTGGCCCAGGCTGCCCAGAGAGGTGGTGGAGTCTCCATCTCTGGAGACATTCCAAACCTACCTGGAGGCAATCCTGTGCAGCCTGCTCAAGGTGAACCTGCTCTGACAGGGTGATCTCCAGAGGTCACTTCCAACCCCTTTGATTCTGTCCTCTTGCAGTCCCTTGAACACTCCCAACCCCACTGGAAAACTGCTTTTGGGGTTTTTTTGGGGGGTTGGGCAGGAAGCTGGCTGCTCCTGTCACCCCAGCACCCTGCCAGAGCCATGGTGGGAGCTGGGGCTGGTGACTTTGATGTGGGCTGGATGGGATGTGGCTGTGTCTGCTCTCACCAGCCACACTAGCCAGAGCACAGAAAGAAAAACCAAGAGCAGAAAGACTGACAACTATTCCTGCAGAGCAGCATGAGCTCTCCTGTGTTTTCAGCAATGGCCCATAAGCTGTTCTGAGTCAGATGATCCTTGAAAACCCTTCCACATGAATAGCCAAAGCAGCAGACAGTGCATCCCCCAACAACTGGTAGGACTTCCACTGGGTACAGACAAGGCAGAGTGACAGCACTTTACTTTTCATTTATTTATTTCATTTTTGTGTACATTTTCCTTAATTGGACTGACATACCATCACTATAAAGATGCCCTGCTCTTTGAAGAGTTCATCCAAGCCCACTAGTTCAAGTGTGGTTTATGAAAAGTCATGGCAAACATATGACTGGAAAGAGGTGTTGGGTTGGACTTCCAGGCAGTTGTTTGAAGCATTTCCTTGATGCACACAATATTCAGCAGAACACACACACAGACACAGGGTGCTGAGTTGAACACACACACACACACACACACACACACACACAATCTGGGACATGGTTACAGTGGTTGAAGTCTCAAAAAGGTGTCCTGTCCCCTTCTCTCAGCAGCAGTGATAAACCTTTGGATATCCTGAGAAATAACCTTGAAGCATAGCCAAGAAGATTAACTTATTCCATCAGCAAGGTGTGGGGTTGGGTTTTTTTCCCAAGTTATTCTCCCAAGCTACTTTTTTTTTTCATTTTTAAAGGAAGAGGGTGGAGGGAAAGGATCTGAGGAGACAGGGTTAAAGAATAGCACTTCAGTTGCTGCACCAACATCCTTAATCCAGTCCAAATCCATCCTAAAAGCATCTCATTAAACCAATGATGACATTAAATAAGCCTAGTGAACATTACAGATGGTCCTACTGCCAGTCTCCTACTACTGACCATCTCCCTACCATGAGGAACAGCTTGGAGATGAATGAACACAGGTTAGGAGAAGTGTTTTGGACAGAGCAGACACTGTACAAGTGGGGAGGTGGGTGACCACCAAAGCACTCTGGAGAGCAGGGAGAACCCTATGAACTGATGGAAGTTTTGCCTGGTTACAGAGAGGAATAAGAGCTTGGAGTGATGGTTCCTCTGCTACAAACTCTGGGCAAAGCCCAAGGGGACCTTAACCAGCCCAGACAAGAACCTGGGTACCATCTCCCAAAGATGACAGCACCTCATTTATTCAAATTATACCACTAGTAGGTGTTCACAAGAACTGAGCAAGGCAGGGAGAGCCTTTTCTCAAGGCTTGCTATCTCTGGACCAATCCACCCTCCCCCAAAGCCACACCTTGTGTTAGGATGTGGGCAGTTTTGATTCTCCTGAGGGCACAGCTTCCTCCAGGAGGCTAACAACTGAAAAGAGCTCATATTGCATTGTTCTGCTTTTTCACCTAACACTATCTTTCCCCTTCCTCCCAAGGATGTGACCACCAGTGCTCCTGTGAGCATCCCTGTGCTGCGTGCTCCCTCACTGCTGGAAGGGTTGTGTGAGGTTACAGGCAGCTTAAGGAGCAACCAGCACTGCAGAGGAAACAGGCCAGCAAAGCCTGAGACAACAAAAACAAACATGAAGCAATTAAAAGGAGGATGGGAGATGTGGTCTGATGTACTTTTGCCAAGAAATAAATATTTCAGATTGGCCTTTTATAAAGTAAAACACTTGCAGGGTGTTTTGAACATCTCCAAAAGGGGAGAGGTACCCACTCCACCCACCCATGCACACCCACCCACAGACACATACTCTCATGCACAGACATTTCCAGCTTTGGAGAGCTACTGGATTTACTTTGAGACAAGTTTCTTGTGCATTTTGACAATTTACTGTGAGAGAAGTTATTTCCAGGAAGGCAAAGTTCATGCCTGGCTTTGACAGCTCCACTTTCTCATAAATGGTTTTTGAAAAGGAGAAAGCAAATGAGGGCCAAAGCTCCATTTAAAGTTCACCTCAGATGCCAGAAAAGCATTTATACCCACATCCTTCTGAGGTCCCTGCTTTATGAACTTCTAATGAATTCCACATTCTGCTACCCAACGTTTCTTTTACATCGAGGGAAGGAAAAACAAACCAGAAAAGCCAGGCAAGCTGTCTGCAAGCAGATGCACCACAGCATTCCTTATCACAGGGGCTGGGGAGGCTTTGGAAGCAGTAGAGCAGCAAGGCACCTTGGCAAGGAGGAGAAAGGGAATAAAAAAGAACCCAAACACTGGGGTTGAGCCTCCAGTGCTACCCTTCTAACACAAGTCACCCTTGTGGCGATTTGACCTCCCCGGCTCTCACACAGAGAGAAGCAGCTGCTCTTCAGTTGCTCCATCCCTTCTGTAGCACTTGTGTCCTCCATACCCAGAGCAGACATTCAGCTAGAGGGTGCCTGGGTGGCCTTCAGCCCTGCTTTGAAGCAATCCTGGCAACCCTGAGCCTCACTGGCTTGAAGGGCTAAAGGAAAACTCCGTATCATATAAACTTGCTATGGAGTCTCCTGGCAGGAGACTTGGACAAACCAAGTTCATCACAAACCAGGTTTTCTTTTTCCAGGTGGAAAAGGATCCTTTTCTAAGCATTCCAGTGCCCTTTTGGTTACTGAGGTTGTGACACAAAGCACTTCTACCAGTTCAGCTGAGCCCTGATGCTAGTTCAGCTCCTCTGGAAGGAACAACTACAACCCAACTGGTGCTTTTCCTATCAAAAATAAAAGAGGGAGTAGGTTTATCCAGAAACTTTTAGGATCTCCACAGGAAAACCAAAACATCTGAATGATGCCTTATCCCTACCCCCAGTTCTAGAGCAAATCAGGTCACTAAAAGAAAATACAACTTGCTGTTAAGTATCCTTTAAAAGAATAATTAGCTATCTGCTGCCATTTGCCATCCCAGCTGTTGGGAGATACTGCAGTGATTCCAAATGGCTCGAGGGAAGGCTGGGAGATACCTTCAGCACTTCATGGAGAGTACCAGAAATGGATGAATAACAATAAATAAGAATAGGAGAAGGAATATTCAGCCTCCCACATGTAAGGAAAAGCAGAGATTTTCACAGTTACAAAACAAATAATCTTACTGTAAAAACCCAATAATAAAATCCTAAAAATAAAGTAAAATAAGGACTTGCATTACAGCAGGTTGGAAAGGTTTCTCTTTCCTAACATGTCCTAACTGGTGCTTTGCCTGTGCCCTCTTCAACACCAGCTGACCACTGGGAAGTGGCTGCTTTTCCATTCTGCTCCTGCCTGTTTTCTTATTCCTATTTTTTCTAGCTGCAAGCATGTGGAAACAACCTTCTTCTGCATTTACCACTCTCTCAAGAAACAGCAGACTTCACACCTTCAGACAGAAGCTCTAGAAATCTCATGTGTTGGGATGCTCAACATAGATCTTTGCCAATAAAACTGGAATTCCTTCAATGGAAGAGTTTAGACACACTTAGTTGTTCTTTTTCTACAAGAAATGACAAGTTTTGACTCCAACATATTTCCAGGTTACAAGGAACTCCATTTAGCAATGGACTGCCATTAAAAAATCAAGGCAGGATTCCCACTATTTTGTATGTGGTGCCTATTTCCAGCAGCCTCATGGGAACAGGGAGAGCTGCCACTAAGCACAAGGCAGAGAAGAGTGGGCAGAGCTCTGGAAATTCACTCCATACATTGATCCTATAGGAAATGTTTGGAGGCAAATCCAGGTGACAATGTATTTTGAACCAGGCTTTTTGTCTTCCTGCCTGTAGAACCCCAATCATCTGCCAGAAGCTCAACCCAATGTCCTGGCCCATGCTATTAGATACTTATGCAGGACTTGGGACTAAATGTGGGCTAACTGTGGATGGATTGCTCTGCAGCTGCACCTGTACATGTGAAAATCTGATCCTGACAGAGACTGTAATTTATCTTGAAGCACACCTTCTTGGCTCTTAACAAGCCACTTCATCTCCATCTCTTCACTCTGGCTGCATAAATTGAGGACATCTGGCCCTTCCTGACTTTTCACAATATCCATCCTCCAAAAAAAAAACCCCATCCCACTGAGCTGAGAAATACCAAAGCTTTCCAGACATGGTTCCAGGACACTCTGAGATGGCTGACTGCTCTTCACAAGAGGGGGAGAAATAAAGGAGATACGGGAGATCCAGAGACCTCCATCACACACCCCTGAGGGAAACCATATCTACCTCTGGTTTTAGAGGCCATGGGCACACTCTGTGGCAGATTGCTCCTTCCAGCCATCAGACATTGGCCACCCCTTACTCTTACTTCTCTCCATCCTCCTTCTGGCCCCCTCTGGTGCATGCCTTTGGCGACGCCAGCTCACGGCGTTGTGGAGAGACCATGGCTCTCATCTCTCCTCTCCTCCAGAAGAAGAATTATCTGTGGCAAAAGCAGACTGCAGCAGGACAAACCCAGAGCTGGCCTGAATTATTCCTGTGAGAGAAACCAACCAAGAAGCTTTCCTGATGGCTTCAGTAATACTTGGGGTGTGTCTAGCCTATTATTTAAAGCCTAGACTCTTCCCAGTTTCCTGGATTTAGCTGGGCCCAAAAGCGAAAGTAACACAGCAAAATACCCTGAAATAAACTTCTAGGAAGGGGTTTTTCAGGTCTGGCTAAAACCACACAGCTTTGGAAATGGCCAAAAAGATGCCTGTGATCTTTGTGAGATTTCCATCTCTATTTCCAGGAGCGTTTCAAGACCCTTCCAACTTCTCCCCAGCTTTATCCTCGCGGTACCTCGCGGCCGCTGGACTTCTGCCCCCTCATTTAGAGAAACCCAAGAGCCTTTCGAGGAAGGGAACGTGGCTTGTCCCACAGGCCCTGCCTGCTGCCATCCAGAGAGGCTGCTGCTGCAGCTCCAGAGCTGCTCCAGGGCCAAGAAAGGGAGTTTGAATGCAAATGGCAACGAAGCACGACAAGGAGAAGCTCTCGCTTCAGCTGAAGACCTGCAGGGTAGCAAAGCCCTGGCTGCAGCTTCCCCTTACAGCAGGCAGAGGATAACAGAAGGCAGCTCCTTCCCTTCCCCAAAGTGCTCCGTTGGAGAGCTGGCTGGAGGCCCCCTTCCCTTGCCTTCAACTCTGACCAACCGCCTAGAAGAAAGGCTGCTGGTAAAAATCCCAGGCAGTAAAACCCAAAATGTAAAGGTGACTGAGACAGAAGGTGTGGATGGAGGCAAGGAGCTTTCTAGCAACCCAGGAGGGCACTAAAGGAGGCCAGCTAATAAATGTCCCGCAGCCAAAATTGCTCCCAGTGGAACGGCACAACCGGCTGCAGCGGCCCCTGAAGAAGTCATTTCTCCCTCTGGCCTGTAAATGAGGTATTTCCACCATTAGGCTAGTTAGAGACCACCTTAAAATGTTTACCCTCTTCCTTCTCAGCTACAGAGGCCTCTCCCCATCGTTCAGCTCTGAGGAGCTCAGCAGGGGAAGCAGCAGGGCCCGAGGCCCCCCAGCAGGCACTGAGCATCAGCTCGCCTGCACTCTTTCCCTGGGGCTTTCTTTGGGGTTTTAGGGCTTTTTTTGTCGTTGCTTTTCTTGCTGGAAGTGGGGATGCAGTGGCAACCAGGGACTTGTGAGGAAAGCCATTACCTCCAAATCTGTGCCTGAAGGAGTACGTGGTGAGAAAGGGAAGACAAGGCTGCTCCAGCAGGCTGTGTACTTGATGGAGTCTGTGCCTGCCTCTTCTGCCCTCTCTTTCTGCTCCAGACCTTCCCTGGCAGAGTGGATTGACACCAGTTGCCTAGCAGAGGACTCATGTTGTCCCAATGCCATTAAAACCACCCTTGCAGTTTACCACGCTCTCTTCAGAGTCCTCTTCATTTATACAGCACAGGAACCTCCTCTCCAGACCACTGGCACCACCAGCTCCTAGCTGTGTCTGCAAACACACAAAAGCTGAGATTCAACTGAGCTTTTTCTGGCCCTCTTTATGAACCAAATCAACTGCTTTGATGAGTGTGGGGTTATGTGAAGGAGCAGTGTCCTTTCAACCCCCAACACAGCTGCCCTACTGCACAGAAAGCATCACTTCCAGCCACGGTCCAGGAGAGGGAATCTCACTGTGCTACAGAGCTTTGGCCTGCCAGAGCACATGTCAAATTTCATATTATCCATCTGCTCCAGTAAAGGCTGAGCTGAAATATTAATTAGGAGATCTGATCCCTTCTCACCAGAAACAATCTGGATTTTATAGCTCAGCCAGAGGCCAGCGAAGCAGACAAAGCTCTGGGATCCATCCTTTGCTGCTGGTTAACAGCTTTCAAGGAAACAACCAACTTGGGGGGAGGACACAGACTGTAAAACACGTGGACATCTGGTTTGCTTTGTCCACCCTTCCTCTCCCCCAGGCTCAACCCCCACCTCCTGAGTGCATGTTCAGAACAGAGAGAGACGACTCCCCTAACATAAACAGCTATAATATGGCAATAAAGATTAATGAGTAAAACTTGCCATTTTATGTATAATCCCTGGGGATTTACAATCATTAATCTTTATTAGTGTGTAATAACTGTTTAGACATGAAGGACAGATTCTCAGCTGGACAAAACTGGCCTTATTCCAGCCAAGCCAATGGAGCAATGCCAGTTTACACCCTCCGTGACCCGAGCTCTACACGAGACCCATCCCCATCTGTAGGAATCACAGCACTAACAAGTATTTCCCCAACAGCAGGGGCAGACCAGTGAAGGCAACTATTTGTCTTTTTTTCTCTGTATCTGAGAAAAAAAAAAAAAAAAAAAAAAAGAGCTGCATGTGTCCAGGAAGCTCAACAATAGACATGTCAATAAACAGGAGGAAATTCAATGAAAAAGCAACAGCAACAAAAGGAACCCCAAGGAGCAGGGAAGTGGATGATTTTTGAGGCAAGACTCTAAGGTCTGGTTTGGCAGGAGCAGAACCAAAAAGGGATGGAGCAATCTTTGGCATGTGAAAGAGTGAAAGCACCAAGACAGGCTCCCAAAGTTCCTCTAAGAGGAACAAGATGGAAGAGAGAAGGAAAAAAGAAACTCCAAGAGTATCTTGGCTGGCTCTTCTGAGAGAGGAGTCTGGGGTTTTGTTTTCAATAAAAAAAGAGGTCTATTAAACAAGGGAGCTGGTGGAAACCTTGTCTGAACTACATCAGACCAGCCACTAAAGCAAAGCTGTGTTGACCAAACAGGATTTCCTCTTCCAAAATGTCTAGGAAAGAAGAGAAACGTGTGCAGGTAGACACTTAGCTTGCAGCAAAGCATGGAGAGACCTCAGCTAAGGCTGTGGGGCATAGTACCTCTGCCCTCAGCACCAGGCACTGCCCTGCTGCATGGCTGAAGGGCCTGGCAGCTCCTTCCCACCCAGACAAGGTGCAGCCCACGCTGACCCAACAGGCACACAGCCACCTCCCTTTCCACCTGCTGAAGAACTGGAAGCTCAAGTGCATATCTTTTTCTTTTTAGAGCTGTTTCTGAGTAGTGACTCACAAGCTGCCTCCTCCATCACACAGGGGAGGCCAGCTACCTCCAGAAATGGTGCTCCCACTTCTTTCACAAGTCAGAAATGCCTCCTTCCTCACCAGCAGACCTGACAAAAGTCAGGAAGAAATGCAGAAATACAGTACTTGGATACTGGTGTAAAGTGTTTTGCACATCTGGAACAACTCCAGAAAGGATGAGCATTTCATCCCCTGCAGCAGTGGTGCTGAAAAACAAATGCCCTCCAACTCCTCTTGAAAGTTTAAGTGATCAGTGGGCTCTTGGGGACCCAGAAAACAGTGACATCTCAAGAGCTCTCGTGATGGCAAGGCCTCAGAAAGGTCCAGGAGGTGGCAGAAACATCAAAAAGCTGTATGGTGGAGCAAAAGAAGAGGATGAACATCATGCCCTAGGGGTCCCTCACTGCCAGCCACAGGGAGGGATGGGCTGTGCATCTTTCATGCAGCCTGATAAACCACTGCTTGTGGCAGAGCAGAGAGGTCCTCCCTGCCTTGCATATGGCTAATTGTGCTGGAAATCATTCATACAGCTGGTCCAGGTCACAGCTCAGTGCTGAGCTCTGAGCAGCTTTTCTCTCCTCTCTGCTCCCTGGGGTGGTTTTTAGTTTCTTTCAGGTTTATGGCAGGAGACCTGCTTCTTTTGCAGTTGAAAAATCCCAGTTCAGGACAATCTAACACCCTGCCCACAGACCTGTGCTGTCTGAAAACAAAAGAGCTTTCTGAAGAACAGCTTTAAAGCTCAACACCCTGGTTGTTGAGGGGGCATGGGAAAGGCTTACTGCTCCAGAAACCATGCCTGCCCCCTGCTCTTGTTATAGCCAAAGCAAGCTCTGAGCACTGACCAAAGGCTTTTCATTTTTCACAGAGGTTATAGTCAAATGAAAGAGGAAAGAGTCTGATTTTCATCTTGTTGCCCAGCATGTTTTCAGAGCTTTTAAGTCCACAAGAGTCCCTGGCTCTCCTCCCTGTACCAAGGTCACCAGCTCAGGTTTCTCCCTAAGAAAATCTCAGGTCAGGCCAAGCTTTGTGTCCATAGAGGCCACAGGGGATGCAGAGACAGACAGACAGACAGCTCTTCTGCCATAATTCCCTTCCACAGCAGTGATGACTAGGATCACCATTTCCAGTCACAGGGCTCACAACAGACTCACACTGCCTCTGGGCTGACGCAAATGACTTTTAAAGGAACCAAGTCATGGAGAAACAGGAGAGAAGTGAAGTGATTTGGTGCATGCCATATTGTAACATCATTAAAACAAAGGGAGTCGATGGCTCAAGCCCTGCAAGAGCAAAAAAAAGCCTAAAAGAAAGCACTCAGCATGCAGTGTTGAGGCATGTAGGAATCATTGGAGAGGGCTCCTAAGCTGCAGACAACACTGACATTAATTTTCTATTGGAAAACGCTGGTGACATTAATTTCTGCTATTAATACTGAACTTTGACAGTAGCCTCCTAAATTCAACCTGTCAATTCCAGTGGCCCTGAAATAAAGGTGTTCTGAGGTCATGGAGATGTGGTGTCCAAATGAGACTTCTATTCCAAGGGGAAAAGTGGCAAAAGCAATCTTTAACAAAAGCATCAGCTCCATATGTAGGAAAACCAAAGGGTGGTTTTAAATGTCATGTGTTTTCAAAGGGAGAATTGAGGCTGGAACCAGCTCTGTAAACTGGCTGGCTGGACTTGGAGCTGCAGCTGAGGACAATCAATCAAAAGAGCTCTGTGACTCTGAGAAAGTGAGAGAGAGAAAACACACAGACACACACACATACACCCCATGGAATCTGAGAGGGCAGATTATGAGCCATGCAAGGCCTCTTAAAATTACACTGTGGAGTAAAACATCCTTGTGTTTTACCCACAACTAAATGTAACCTGAAAGGCTCTCCTCGAAGCAAAGTGGAATATGGAGCTTATCATTACTGAGGGCCAGGCAGGCTCCTGAAACATGACTGAGGAAGGGGAACCTCTTCCCCAAAGTCTGCACAACCCAGGAGCTCTTTGCAGCAAGCAAACCCCTGCACCTCTATTCTCGTGAGCCCTCCTGGAGCTGAGGGGCACAAGGAGCGATCAATCCCCACGAGCAGTGCTCCTCTACCTCTTTCCATGCTGGCCCCAGGGCAGAGCTGTACTGTCTCAGGGTTCAGGGCCCTGGTGGTGACAGTGACAGCCCAGGCACTGGCAGAGTCTACATGCACCTCTTCAAAGTGATCAGCACATCCCTAGCACTACAGGTCCCACCATTTAGGGACTCCTACTCAAAACTGCACTCCCCATCAGCCCTTCCAAGGGATCATTTCCCAGACAGATACTCAGATGAGTCCAGAAGCCCAAACTGCACCAACAGAGGCTGGTGCCATTGAAGTGGGGGAGAAAAGGCTGAATTCTAGGCTGAATCACATCCTGCACAACTGAAAAGGCTGCAGAGCAAAGCATGCTTCTAGTTGGGATGTGACTCTTGAGAGCCTGCCCAGAAGCGATGGATGAGGAAGGGAAGCATGTGGAGGAGCACAAGGAACATGTGGGTGCTCCAGCACAGCCACAGGCACTCTCCTTCTCAGGGCTGGGGGAAGGACCCATGAGGCAAAGGCAAAGGACCTGATAGCCAAGTGAGGCAGCTATGCAGGTTTGGCTCAGTCAAACTGGTGTCAATCTGGAGCCTTAAGCAACGTGATCTTGTCCTCCCACCCCGACAGGCCCTGTGCTCCTGCCCTTGGCTAGCAGCTTTTCTTTGAGGACCTGACCAACAACAGAAAGCTCCTGGTAAGGGTGGGCTGTGGTTTCCCTGTGTGGTTTCCCAAGCTGCAGCCCTTGCAGGGAGACACCTGCAGCCCATGCTGGAGCCCAGTGCTTCTGGCTGCTTTCAGTATCCCACCCAGAGCAGGACACAGCCCAAAGCTCTCACCTGCACAGGCTCCAGGGGAGCTCACTTGCACTCCCAAAGCCTGTAGGCAAGCACAGAGGGACTGCTGCCAAGGCAGTGCCCAGAGTCCTAGAAACTCCTGCTGAGATAGCACGATACCTTTGAAAAATGGGCTAAGCTTACTGTTATCCTTTCCTATCTACAAAAGGAGAAGAACTCCTTTTAAGCCCAAAGCAGCTCATCCCCAGCCCAAGGGAGTCTCAGGCACTGCAATGCTGCTGGGCCCACAGACAGGTAGGGACTGACTTACTGCAGCCTCCTCCTGACCTTTGTGCAACTTCTCTGGCAATCTATTTCCTCCTGGGGCTTTTGTCCCAGGCACTATCCCAGCAATGTCTTCCCACTCCAGACCTCATCACCCACCCAATAGAGTGGAGTAAGCCAGTGGGACATAGGGCAGAGGCTTTCCTCAGGCAGAAGTTTGGCAGTGCTCCACAGACAGCAGGGTGGCCAGGACACATCAGCTGGACTCAGAGGGCAGTGTCCAGAGGAGAGGTGACCTCGTGGGACGCTAGGACCTCCCTCACTTACAGTGATGCTGCCTCACACTCTGCAGCCCAAGTAGCTGAGCTGAGATCCTTGTTTATAAGCTCTTTTGATGATGCACATTAAATATTTCCCACAACACAGTCAGTTCTTCTCTTCTTTAACACCTTTCCCCCAGCAAAGCCCTACAACTACTGCTTGCTGCAGCCTCGTTTAGCATCATCATCATCACCACCACACATTCATCCTCATATAGAACAGAATCTATTCCATCAAGCACTTAACATAAATATTAAAATAGTGGAAGGGACAAAATATAAATCTACATACAACTTCATGACTACCATAGCACCTATTACCATGACAAAGCAAATTCTGGTTCAGGGGGAAGGGAAGGAGGATGAGGAGAAAGTTAGGAAGAGGGACTTGGACTGTCATGAACTATGGAAATCACTCTCTTCAATTCTTTTGTTGTTTGTTGGGTGGTTGGTTGGTTTCCTTTTGGGTTTGAGGTTTGTTTTCTTTTGTTTTCAGGTTACCAACCTTCTTAGAATTCATTTCACTAACCAGCTGGTTCTATGTCACTAGGGATATCCAAAGAACCCTTGGAAAAACTTAGGCGAGGTGGGAGAGGGGGTGGGGGAGTTTCTCAGAGTCCAAACAACAAAACCAAACACGGTGACTTTCTGTTGGTGCTCTCCTGACAAGTCCTGCCACAAGCCCCTCCCCTGCACCCACCAGTCCACAGAAGGGCAATTCATTTACAAGTCCAGTTCTCAGTCTCCCAGGATGAGCTTGACAAAAGAGGCGACGTCTGTCTCTTTGGATTCGTGCAGAGTGAAGAAAGGATGTTGCTGGGAAAGAAAAGAGAGAAAAAATGGGAGAGTTTATTATTCCCAAAGCTGAGGATCAAACCCAAGACCTTTCCAGACCTTCTTCTAGGCAGTGGAAAAGATTTTGTCACCAGCATCGTAATATTGGGCTTTCCCTGTTTTGCAAGCTGAGGCAAGTCAAGAAGCCTGAGAGGCCACCTCATGAAGGCTACAGAACTCTACTGCCCTCTTGAATTCCCTTTAAACCCTAAGCTGGGCTGCTCTCAAAGCAAGGGAAAGTACCCAAAACCACTGCCTCCACCTCTAGCATGTCCTGCCCTTTGGCACACGCCGTCTCGCAGCTCTGCGGTAGCCTAGGAGGAGATGTGCTCCTCCTGAGCTGGTGGTTACCCACACCACCACGCACCAGCTCCAATGGGAGCAAGGAAAACCTTGCAGGAAGGCTGACTTGCAGTGGGTTTTCCCTCAGCTTCCTGCTTTATCTGTGTATTTACCCTCTGGTGACTTTGGAGTCTCATTTCTCCCCTGCAATTGCTCATACTCGCAGCAGGAGATGGCTACTTTACCCCTAACCACCATCCCAGTTGGAAAGCCAGCCCCAGCTGTATGTTTAACCACTTAATCCTGACCACCATGGGAAGACATCCTGCCAGAAAAATCTTGCCTACATTTCAGCACAAATGGAAAAAAAATGTGTAAGGAAACAAAACAAAAAAACCCAACAAACCAAACCACAACCGAAGGCCCCCTGACAGCAAGAGCAAAGCTCCTCTCCACGAGCACCAGGAATCTGCTTTGCTGCCTGGGGCTGCAACACACCAGCTGGGATCAGCCAACTTCCACCTGAAGTCACCACAACACTGCTTGACACCCACTATTCTGGCAGCTAATTGTATTTCTTTGTATGGAGAGTGTCAGAGAGAACCAAAAGGCAGCTGAAGTCCTGCAGGGCTCACAGGTGACCTCTACTCTGTGCAATATGCTGTTGTACTTGGGAAAGTCGGGGTTGATTCCTGACCCTCTCATTTCAAACCAGATCTTCCAAGACAATTTGGGGGTTTCTAGGGTTTTTCAAAGCTGCCCCTCACCTCAGTCCCTCAGCTTTGGCTGCTTCAGTGATCATTTATGGCAGTGACCAAGTGGAGGGAGAAGAAGAGCAAAGAAAGGAGACTTTCTAAGGTGGGCTTGAGCGGAACATTACCCAGTGAATAAAAAGAGACAGGTCTGAGAAGCCAGGAAGCAACCCAAAGACACACCAGCAAGGGAAGAGGAAGAACAATTATGTGGGAAACAGAGCAGAAATGGGTTGAGGCAAGGATCCAGATATAATTTAAGGTCTCCCTGGGTCAGACAGTCATGGGAATCAAAGCGCCCTGAATAACTCTCTCGCCCAAAAGGCCTGCTGTGTGTTATTATCCCAATGTGGTGCCACTGCTTTCACAGCCCAGCTAAGTCACACCCAAGCAGGGCTACCACAGTCTGGAAGCACCCACAAGTGTGACATGGGTAGCAGCAGTAGCCTCCAGCCCTGCCTGTCAGTGAACCCAACTGTGCAACAACCAAGTCTGGTTATAGCCCAAAACACCCCGTGCCAGGTGGGATGTGCTTCATGCAATGTGCAGACCCACTGGTCCTACAGTAGTTTCACGCTCCACTTCACCTGGGGAAGTGGGTTTTAAAATGAAATTAAGCAGGCCTATCAGTTTTCCTGATGCTCAAGATAGCACAGCATCATATTTTCCATGAGAAACCTCAACTCCACCAGAAAGCAACAGAGCAATCTTGGTCTAAACTGCCAAGTTCAATCCAGTACCGCAACTTAATGCTGTAAGAGAGAGAGGAGGGAGTCAAAGAAAAACCCCAACAAAACAGCAACTACCCTCAATCACAGGACCTCACAACATTCATGTCAGCCATAAAATACCACAGCATTGAGATACTCTGGAGAGGTGATCCAAGAACTTAATTCAATAGAAATGCGCTCGCTTGCCAATGGGAATTAATGCTGCAGCAGACAGAGCTGCTCTGGTGAACCTCTCTGATAAAAGGCCATTTGGCAAACTCCTGAAATCTGCTTAAAATATATATGTGTTTATTCAATAATAAAAAAAAAGGGGGGAAAAAAAAAAAGCCATAAACCTCGGGCCTCCCTTTGTTTGAAAGCAGCATTTGGGCAAAGTGTGTGTCAATCAGATCTATATATAGTCTCGTTGCAGTTTAGGGCCCAGCAAGAAATGTCACAGGAGTTATTCCTTGCTTACAACTCACATTCAAAAGGGTCATGGATTCCCAGCATGTCTTGCAGCTACAGAGCACCTTAAACTCTGGCACCTTCACACCACAGAACTCCCAACAGCTCCAAGAAGATAGTGTGAAGAAGCAAGGAGGCTGACCCGCTGGATGAGTTATGGAGCAGGAGACACCAATGCCTAAAGAAATTCTGCAGCAGTTTCCATCCTTAACCCAGAAGATCTTGCCACTGGCATCAGACAGGGGTAGGAATGTAGGGACAGGCAAGCATTGGGGTCAGGATCTTCAAAAATAACAAGGTTAGGCACAATCCTGCCTTTAGCAAGCTGTGAGTCAGGTGAGAGTGAAAAAGGGACTGGATGCTTATGTGAGTGAAACACTGCCCTCCTAAGCTCTCCTGCTTTTTGCCAGGTGTTAGGAGCACCAGGATCAACACCAGAAAGTCAGGAGAGAAAGAGGTCATGAAGTTGTGGAACCCTACCAGAAAAATCGCACCACAGGCCCTGTTCTTGCCAGCTCCAAGCCCCAACTCTGGCTGAAGATACACTAGTGTCTGCAGTGCTGGGAGTTCATTAGCAGTTAAGCACATCTGAGCTCACAGTCCTGCCCTGCCTTGCATTTCCCCTGTCGTGAGCCTTTATCAGCATTTTCTTCCTTAGTTATTCCTCCCTCCTAGACATACTCACAGCAAACAGTCACTAACAGCAGCAGATGAAATTCAATAACCGGAATTATTAGTCACAATCTCATCTCTGCCCCTAACATCCAGCAATTACCCTGCCCAAAAAGTCTCCTCTCCAAGGCACCATGACAGTAAAGACCACTCAGCTCCTGCAGCCCATGGGGAGCACCCATAGTACATGCATTTCACTCATTTCACTAACTCTTCACAGCCTCATTCTTGTCCCTTAGCAAATCTGTTAAATGCTTGTACATATTCTTCTCCTTTGGTGTGACTGGAACAGCACCAGTGACGTTCCAAAGAGCATCTCTGATATGCAGTCACCCTCCCGAGCCCCTGAAGTGCCATGTTCTCATCATGAAAAAGGAAATGTTAAGTATCCCAAATCACCAATCACTACTGGAATCTCTGCCTTCAGCCTCCCACAGCCTCCCAGAGTCATCCATGCCAGCTCTGAGTTAATGGAGGCACACTCACCATAAGCTCTGGGTATGTTGGCCGTTCTTTGGAATTCTTCTTCAAGCTTTAATGAGGAAGACAAAAACAAGAAGAAAATGTCAAAGTTCCATTCTGGATGCAATTTAAGCAAGGCCCTAAAACTAGACCATGACAAAAGCAACATTTCAAGTCTCTGTAGAATAAGTTCAACCACTCATCCATACCTTAAGCAAACAGCTTGGGCCTTAAGGACTCCTCCAGCCAACACAGCCCTGTACAGTACGCAGTGCTGGCTACACACGACTGCACTGAGATCAATCAAGGTCAAACAAAAGACTTGGAGACACCACATCTACCAGTCAAGACACTGCCTGTTGCTGGGGGCCAGGTACAAGTGGGGGGTTTTTTGGGGTACTATCCAGGAGGTCAGCAACTAAGGGAATGGATACACTGGGAGCAGTGACCAAGTGGCTCTGAAGCACGTGTACAACTATTTGTTTATCACCGTGCTGTTATCAGCGGGGACGGTTCCATGGGACATCCTTTTTTTTTCTCCTCTCCTACAACAGATGGCTCTGGAGGGTTGTAGCTGGAAGTTATTTTGGTTTCCCTCCAGCAGAAAATAGCTTTTAAAAGACAGGACGTAATCTCTACTCACTTCCTGACAGTGTATTTAGGGGAAAGACACTTGGAGCAACTTGAAAAGATCTTCAAACACGTACACGTCGGTGGTGGGGAAAAGGTGTCACACTGAGCAAAACAAAAGTGAGAACCTCAGTGATGATAAGTTGCTCCTCTGCTGGGATTTGCCAGAGCCCAGAGGAAGCAGAGGACACACACTGAATAGATATTTCCTGCTTGCTGTGTGTAGCAGGCTCATGTTCAGTGTCATGTTGTGAATGAACAGAGGAACCTAGTAACGATACGAGCCAACCTCGCCGAACCGAAGGTAACGGGATGTGTCACATCCTCTGAGCCCCAAAGCAGCCCAAGCTGAGATGCTAAGGTGAATTGGATGGTTAGGTGTGTCCAGAAGTAGGATTTGGATATAATCTTCTTAATTTAGATCCCCTACAAACAAAAAACTTCTTCCCAGATTATTAATAGCAGGAAATCTGGTGACAAGTTACTGAAATCAATGTAAATCTCCAGGAATTAAGAGCCATATTTGGATCTGATCCTGACTCAGACATCCCAAGAACTTCCCTGCAGTGGCTACAGGTAGTCAGACTATTTGCTGACCCAGGCAGCAGATGGTGTGATTCATTCTGTGACCTCCTGAATTTCAGAGAGACCTAGGCCAGGCCAATCTGGACATGCTGAGTTGACCACGAGCTGGTTCAGTGTCAGAAGAAATTCTCAAGACTCTTAACACTGCAAAACTAGTGCAATCTGCAGTCAAAGGATGCCTTTCCATGTCCATGCCACTCCACTGGCATTAAGGAATCTTCAGTGATCCTGAAGGACAGGATCTGCAAAGACAGGAACTGCCACATGCTCCCCAAAGCATGAGCTTTCAACACATGACTGCTCCTCAGTGAGGTCATTCCTCTCACTGCAACCTCCACACATGGCTGTGGGTATCTTCCTCCTAAATCAGCCCACGGTTATCACTGCAAGACACCATGCTTGCAAAAGCCAAAGACTCAGTGGGGAACAACAGCCTGCCTGGCACAAACAGGCAACTTTGCAATAACAAGCAGTGAGCTAGCAGCATGGGAGAAAGGCAACTGGTCCAAAAATCTCAGTGTGTGCCTTGCAAAAACGGTGGTGGGCACGTTGTGAGGAGGTTTTTCCAAGCCAGCTCCCACCTCTGACAGACACAGAGCAGTGTGGGTGGGCACAGGCAAGGTATTCCCCAGCGTGGGTGGGCAAAGAGGTGCACAGCTCAACCACAGGGACCCTGAAAACATGTTTGAACAAGACTCCGAAGAATCTAAGCATCAGTACTTAAAGTCCCCGGGCAGAAGTGGCTGATAATCCCCTTCCTGGGTCACAGCAGAGCCAGCTGGGCTCTCATCCCTGAGGCTGGCAGCTCGGGAACAGTCTCACATTTCTGTATTTGTCGAGCTGCAGTCCTTTTCTTGGCCACCAGGCAAACCCACCAGCCACCTGCCAACTTGGCAAGGAGGAGGGATGGCACTGCAGGGCCTGGAAAATAAAAACGCCTCCCCGGCGGTTTCCAGGGAAGCTGGAGGGAGAAGCAGTCAGGAGCTGCCGGGGCTGCTGCCAGCTCCTCTTTTGAACCACACAATGAGGGCAGCTGTGAGTCTCCTCGGGTGCTGGGAGAGCCTCTGCTTTTATGCAGCTCTCGCAACCTCCAGACAGTGTGCATCTGCTCCAAGCCTTTTCCTACACCACAGCCAAACTCTCCTGCTGCTTCCAGCTCTTGAGTCCCAGAGAAAGCAGCAGAGGAGCTGGAAGGCCCCAGGAGCGGGACAGCCACAGACGGGGGCCATTGTGGGGTGAACTGTGCCACCACTGCCCTCAGAGCTGTCTCCTCACAGGAGCAGGAGGATGTGGCCATTCTCTACCCTGCTCCCCTTCTCCCTCGCCAGCCCTGGGGCCGTAAGGGGCCTGTGGCCCTGCCTACTCGCACCTGCCCATGCTGCCAGCCTGGCCACTGACACCCTGTGCTGTTGACGTGGGGATGACTGGTTGAAAAAAGTCTCCTAAATTCCTTCCTCCTGCCTGTCCTCACAAGCCTGCTCCTCACTCCCTCAGCGGGGAAAGAAGAACCCTATGACCACCATCACAAGCGCTCTGGCAAAGGGCACACGTTGCCTATGCAGTGCCAGGTCCCAGCCCAGCCCTCAGGGCTCGGTGAGGGCGTGAAGGTCTGTCCCTTTCCCCAGGGGGTGCACCTTGCATTCCAAAATTGGGGTTGTACCCCAGAGAGATGCCTGTGGGGACAAGGAAGCAGGAGACCACTGGCACCTGCCCTCCTTGGCCTCCCCACAGCATAGTGGAGGTGAGCAGGGCCAGGGTGAGCGAGGCCAAGAGGATGTTTTTACCATTGTGAGGTAAAATCGACGAACTCCACTGAGAACTTCTCTGCTGGGAGCTGTGGTGATGGCTCCTCCACCACCTGCTTGAGCTGCTGGAAGGGAGTCCCCCAGGAGTCGTAGGGAAAGCGTAGGATGGCCAACTCGATCTAGGAAGACAGAGCCCATGCCTCAGGTGTCAGGGACAGAGAGCCCACAGCTCACCCTCCCACCTCACAGACTGCAGATCCCTCCGTAGCCCACCCAGTGGTGTGGTTTTTAAGCCCTACACAAATAATGTGGCATTTCATAAAGTCAGAGAATTGCTTTGGTTGGAAGAGACCTTTAAGATTGTGTTCAGCCATGAACCCAGCACTGCCAGGTCACCACTGAACCATGTCCCTCAGCAACACATCCACACGTCTTTTAAAGCCCTTCATGGATGGTGACTCCACCACAGCCCTGTTCCAGGGCTTGACAATCCTTTTGGGGACGAAACTGTTCCAAATGTCCACCCTAAACGTCCCCAGGCACAACTTGAGGCCATTTCCTCTATTGCTTGTTACTTGGGAGAAGAGACCAACCCCACCTCATTCCATCCTCCTTTCAGGCAGTTGTAGAGAGAGGTAAGGTCTTCCCTGAGCCTCCTCTTCTCCAGGCTAAACAACCTCAGCTTCCTCAGCCACGTTTCCCCTCTCTGGCCACAAAACCTTGCTTAACCTCCCTCAACAAAAGGGAAACTCCTGAGGAGACCCCCCCCCCCAGCCTCCAGATTCAACCCCAGCTACCCTTGTGTTAGACAGCACTTGGGAAACAGGAGAAGTTAAAAACCAATCTCAAGTTGCAAAGGGGAACTGTGCTACAAAACAAGCAGATGGATTCCCCCTAAACATTGTGTGGGAGATGCCACCCACCCCTTCTCTTCTGAGGGGGACTTTGATGATTGCTAAGTGCTGGGAGGACTTTTTTGTGCTTGAAATCCAACCTGCTCCAAGGCACAGACGTGTTGGACACCCTGGCCTTAGCCCATGCTGCCATCTCCCGGCAGCTCATGGCCACCACAGCAGGGTTGTCCTCACCAGGGTGACACCTCCCCAACGCGTCCAAAGCCAGCAAGGAGTTCATCGAGCAGCTCCATCCTCCTTCCCTTTAATCCTGCAGTGTGCTCCCCAAAGCTACACTCCCCTGCCCACCTCCCCAGAGAACCAGTGCCACCAGTGTCAGGGGAGTTATGGGGATGAAAATGAACTGAGGATCAACAACCAACCCTCCCAGCATCAGTGCAAGCCCCCAGGTCATCCTACCATTGTGATCCCCAGGCTCCAGATATCAGATTTGACGCTGTAGCCCTTCTGGTTCAGCTCTGGGTTAATTCTTTCAGGCTGTGAACAGAGACAAAGGGGTTTGAGGACCCAGGGGTGACCTCAGTGCAGTGCCTAGAGCCAGGGCTCACTGACCTCAGATGGGTCTTTCAAAGGTGGCAGGCCAGGACCTGTCACTTAGCCCATGTCACCAGCTTGCTCCCTTGCTTGCCATGGGGCCAGGAAGGGCAGGCAAAGAAACAGGTCACCAGAAGCAGATGGTACCTGCACCAGGGACTGGGGTGGTGGAGCTGACCCAGCACATCTAGCACAGAGAGGGTGACCAGTCTCAGTTCTCCAGGACTGTTTTCACCCTGTGCAACTGCTCCACACAGAACCAATCCTGAACAGCAGCTCCCAAGAGGAGTCTGAAGGACCTAACCCCTGGGAACTGTTTTTCCTTCCGAGGTGGAAAGTACTATTGTCCCCATAGGGCAAACATCACAGCTGTGACATGGTGTAATTACAGAGCCCTCTCCAAGGTTACAGGGCAGTGCCAAGGCAGCAGGAAGCTGTGCCCAGGAGATCTGATCTGAGCCCTCTCTGTCCCTTAACAAGTAACTTCAGGGATAAGTCTTCCAAAAAGGAGTCCCCTGGGACGCATGCCAGAGGTTGATCCTTCCCCCCCCCTTTAGGATGACCTGATGCCCAGGCTCATGTTCCTCTGGCTGTCCTGCAGCAGTTTTCAGACACAGCTTCTCCTCAGCTCAACTTACAGCCATGTAGGGTTTGCATCCTGCATCCATGGTTTTAGCAACCGAGTCCACGAGGTAACCGCTGATGCCAAAGTCACACATCTTCACCTGCCCCTGTGTATTGATCAACACGTTAGAGGGCTTTACATCTGCAAGAAGGAACACAGACCACAGTCACTGTCAGGCCTGGGGAGGGGCTAAAAGAACCCCAAAACCCCCAACAAGCTTCCTATCAGCAGAGGGCACCAAAGGTGCAATCCCCTGCACTTTGGGCACGCCAGGAACTCGCTGGCTGCAGATCCTGCAAGTTCAGGTGACTGCCTCATGGGCTCATCATGTGTCCTGCAAGAGTCCCTTCCCTTGCAGACTCCTCTCTCTCTCTCTCACTCTGATTTGGGAGAGTAGGTGGTAACCCTGTTTGTAACTGTCCTATCCCACCATGCAAGGGATGGCCATGGACATCAGAGAGACTCAGCAGGGCTGGGGACATCTCCAGAGCATGCCTGCAACCAGGTGGAGTTCTGGCAAGTCCCCACCTGGATCTGGTCACATGCCAGCCAAAGGCAAAGCCCCATGGGGAAAGGATAAGCAATGGGCAGGGAAAGGTGCAGAGGAGCAGGGGGAGGAGGGAGCAGTAAGGCAAGGATCAGAATTTCAGAAATGGCCTCTAGTTTGAAGGATACTAAGCTTGAAGGCAATGTGAGCAGCAGCAGCTGTGTGGGTGCTCCACACCTTCTGGAGACCAGGCCAGTGTCTCATCTCTCATCTATTTATTACTGCCAGATTGATCTGCTGCCCATCCTGGCCTTCTAATCCTTGGCACATTCCTGCTTGCATCACACCAGTGAAGGCAGTTATAATCATCAGAAAAGGAAATGAAGGCCCAGAAAGAAGCTAGTCAAGTGATATCCAGGAGATCATGGAGGTGTTTTCCTGCACAGCAGGCAATGGCTCCCTGTGAGGCTAATCCCAGATGACATCTCCTCACAGCACAAGGAGTGCAGCCTGCCCTCTTGTCCCAGCACTGATCCTCAAAACAGAGCAATCCCTCCCCTGCTGCCACTCAGGAAGAAGAGGTCTCTTCTGCAAGAAGATCCTCTGTCTCCATGTGATAAACTATTAAATAGAAGAGCTGAAACATCATCTGAAGGAGACTAGAAGCTGCTTTTGAGCCTTGCTTATTAGAATTGGACTGTTTACAGTTTGTTAACATCTGCTCTCTCATCAGCATTTTGCAATCAAAAGCTTCAGGTATCTGAGATCTTCACCCATCTGTTACTATCCTGAAATAAGAGAATTTCCAATGGCAATCGAACCAGTAAACAGAAATCCAGAAGCCAAGCAGCATTTTCCACCTACTGTAAATGATCCAGAAGGCAGAAACTCAACCCCCAGCCACATGCAGCATGTACAAAATGTGACTGCCTGCTCCAGCTGAGCTCAGTTCCCTTCAGATGCTCCTTTCTCTGGCAGCCACACACTCCTCAGAGGGCTTTTTCCTCCTCATGACAAATTGGAAATGACCCTTTGAAAACAAAGGTGTCAAGCACTGGAAATTGGTTTCTTTCCAAGTGTGTTGATGGCATCTTTGAGATGCTCTAGAAGGGAAAATGTCAGAAGACTTTCAGGAGGATATTTATGACCTCACTTGAAGCTATTCCAGGCACCAAACCATTCTGCCCCACCAGCACTCCAAGAGGCTCACAGAAGCTGATGAGGATGGTCAGGTCACCATGAGAGGCATGATGTCAGCACAGAGATGCCTCTCCCTGCACATCAACACAGAGCTGCTGAGATAGGGAGAAGCCTTCACAAAGCCTGATCCAAAGCCCACCAAGGTCAGGAGGAAAAGCCTGGTTTAATTTTGCAGAGGTGCTGAAGTAGGCCATGGATTTAGACTATCCATTAGGAAAATGCAGTCCAGGGGGAAAGAGCCCTTTCTGTACCAGCACAGGCAGGCTGGAGCTTGCTTCTCTTCCACCTCAGGGAAACACTGGGACCAGCATGCAGGTTTTAAAGAGGAAAGCAGCAGACACTTTCTCTGCCTAGGTATGGCTAGCCAGGAGATGCTGGGGAATACTTCTGCTGTCAAAGACCCATTTTATCTTGGGTATTTTGGGAACCATAAGGGCCACAAGGCCAGGCCTTGCAAAGCTGAGAGCATGTGGGACAGGGCAAGACAGGCACCAGCATGGTCATGGCTGTGTGCCTGCCACTTACCTCTGTGGATCACAGAGAGCTTGCTGTGTAGATGTTCTAGTGCTTTTACAATCTGAAACAAGAAAGCTAGAGTGAATCACAGCTGGCAGCACCATGAGGAGGAGGAAATGGCTTCAGCCACCCCATTCTCACCAGTCCTCTTTGGACAGAAGAAACAACACATCTCCCACTAGTCCTG
This sequence comes from Galbula dea, assembly GCA_013399015.1. Lineage (NCBI taxonomy): Eukaryota > Metazoa > Chordata > Aves > Piciformes > Galbulidae > Galbula > Galbula dea. The sequence goes on along the minus strand of VWZX01004773.1, from coordinate 4,130,555 downwards.
CACCCTCAGAGCAGCCCTAGGTGACTGGAGACACCCAGGGATCTCTCAGGGATTCCAGAACCCTAGTGAGAAGGTGAAGGAGCTGCAGGGCCCTTCCACATCTAACACTGTGCTGCTCTCAAACGTGCACAGCCACATGTGGGGTACTTCTGCCTTAGAAATAACATCACTTCAGATGAGCTACTGGAAGCCAGCTTCCAGGCTGGCCCATGGACCATGCTCTTCCCTGTGCAAGGAGACTGGGTCATGTAGGACTTGGTTTCAAAGAGAAACACCCTTTCCCTTCCCTCCTCACCCTGCCAGTACTCACAGAGACAGCTATTTTCCCCAAGATGTCCTCAGGAATGGTCAGGCCTTTGTCAATGACATGTTTGTAGAACTTGTCCAGTGAGGTATCCATCAGCTCCATGCAAATCCACACATCTCCCTGGAGGATAAGGAAAGCAAATACCTGTCCAATGGAACAAAGCATCCTTTCCCTTCATGCCCAAAGGCCTTCTTTGGCACTTGCCTTTTGCTGGCCTCTTTGCCTCTTCCCTGCCTGGGCTTTCTCTTTCCTTCCTCCCCAGCTGGAATGAAGTGCTGTCCTCTACCATTTTGGGTGTATTTTCTGCTGTCTTTTCCCACAGCAGAGCCACAGGAATTTAGGAGTCCTAAAAGTTATTGGGACTGAGGTTCCCTACAGGCTCAGGACACTGCAAAGACTCAGCCAGGAAAAGTTCAGCTCTGCAGAGCTATGCCTAAAAATCTCCAAGGAATCTTACTCTTCAGAGCTTTCCACATTTTCCCTCCATGTGGCTTTCTCACTGTAAGTCAGGCCAACACTAACACTAATGGATCAGGCTCTCAGAAGCCTGCCCCCATCCCTCAAACCCACCACCAAGCCCCAGGGTCTCAGCACAGGGACCTCACATGTTCCTGGCACTGAGGCTTGCCCTCATGTGGGACCAGGTCTCACCTCCCACACCAAGAAGTAACTGCACATGACAGATCCTTAGGCCAGGATTGAGCAAATCCACATTGTACCAAGTCTCCATCTCTACAGGGAGATTAAACCCCTGGCATTTGGAGGGAGTCTAGGCATGAGAGGATCCAGTCTCCTAGGGGCAGCAGAGCTGATCTCCAGGATGCCATACCTCTCTGAAAAGTGCCCCATAAAAGGTGACAGTGAAAGGGCAATCTACTGTCCTCATGGAGATATCCAGATCCATCAGTAACCTCTTCTGCTCCTGGCTGTTCACTGTGGCTCGGATCCGCTGGAAGACAAAGCATTTTAGTGTTGGTGTCAGCACCTCTGTTCCACAGCCACACCTCTGCTGGCCACAGTGCTTTGCCAGCAAGCCCTTTACCCTTCTAACACCCCTCTTTGTCCTGCCTGTTGTAAATGATGGCTTCTAAAAGACTTGCAAAACCAGGAATATTGTAGGCAAAGGTAAACAGGCTGCCCAGAGAGGTGCTGGAGTCTCCCATCTCTGAAGAAACTCCAAAGCCACCTGGACACCATCCTGTGCAACCTGCTGTAGGTGACCCTGCTCTGCCTGGGAGGGAGGGGGTTGGCCTAGATGATCTCCAGAGGTCCCTTCCAACCCCTAACAGTCTGGGATTCTTTGAGCAATGTGTTCATATGCCCTCCAGTGCAGGAAACACACTGAGCATCCCACTTCAACACCACATCCCTTTTCTGAGTTCAACGGCTCAAACCCACCTCAGCACTCTTCGGCCCTGGGGAGAAAGAGGCTTTCCTAAGGGAAGAAGAAAACCTCAGCAAAGGCACGAGGCAGAAGTTCAAGTTGAGATGAGAAAACATGCAGAAACAAGGGTGTCCCCACAGAAGGGTAGAGAGAGAAAGCACCTCAGGAGGTTCACTCTACCTTCACTGCCATGATCTGCCCGCTGGGCATGTGCCGCATCTTCTCCACCACCCCGTACGCACCTCGGCCCAGCTCTGAGATGGGCTCCAGGTCATCAGCTTTCACCTCAAAGTTCTGCAAGGGATGAAAAACAACAGGGATGCTGGACTAGAAGATGTGGCAAAGTCCCTTCCAACCTAAACCATTCTGGGAGTCTGTGATTCACTTGAGAAGATCTAGCCCTGCTTGGCACGTGAACGCTGCTTTGCATCCTCCTCCATATCTGGGCTCGTGAGGCTAGAAACAAAACCAGTCCTCAGGGGCTGTCAGGAGGATGAACTACTGGGGAGGAATCAGCAAAGTTCTGAAGAGGATGTTCTTCACAATGGCATGAGCAAGGAGTCTGTATCAGTCAGCATTCAGAGCAGGGTGGGTGCAGGAAGGACCACTCCTTAGGTGGGATGCTTTTCCTCCCAGCTTCCCACACCTGAGTGTCCCTCCCAGCCACCTTTAGCTGCCAGTACTTTCAGCTTCTCAATCCCAGGTACCTAGCAATAGGACAAGAGGCAATGGCCTCAAGTTGCCCCAGGGGAGGTTTAGATTGGATAGCAGGAAATATTTCTTCCCAGAAAGAGTTATTAGGCATTGGCCCAGGCTGCCCAAGACAGTGGTGGAGTCACCATCCCTGGAGGGGCTTAACAAACATCTAGATGGAGTCCTTAGGGCCATGGTTTAGTGGCATGGTGGTGATAGCTTGGTGGCTGGACTTGATGATGTTAGAGGTCTCTTCCAACCTGAGAGGTTCTGGGATCCTGTTTTCATGTAACAGTAGATTTCCCCACCCCTGACTGCCTGACACTGCTCCTCCTGTCCAACAGGACCCTCTCCAAAGAAGCACTTTGTGTCTCTCATGGCCACCCTTTAAATTCAGTAGCAAAGTTTAAAGGGAGAGGAGTTAAGAGTGGCTTCCCCTAGGGATGAGTTGAGGGTAGGAAGGCTGGTGAAAGAGGAAGCACATCCTAAAGGAGCCTGGCTGGACAAATAGGTAATAGATCTCTGGGAAACACAAGCCATGGCATGTCAGCCCCTCTGAGAGAGCCACACATCTGCATCCATAAAACAGACTGAGTTCTGGCTTCTACAAGTGTGCTTCTCTTTGCATCATCCAACATGGGCTCTCTGCCTCCATGCATGGAGCCTTTTTGGAGCACTTGAGCTTCTCCTCAACCCAAAGACTGCAGGGGAGCAATGATTTTCTTGGAGCAGACACTTGCTCTACCAGCAGGCATCTGCTCTGCCTCGGTGCTGCACTGTTTTGCTCCAGAGGCATCTCACACTCTTTCCACCTTCCAGCCCCTGCTCCATGCCAGGGAAAACAGAAAATGAAAAGAGAAAAAGTATCCAAAGATAAATAATACAAACCACTATGGGATGAGTATTTCACTTCATCAACTAACCCAGTGCCACCAAGCCCTAGCTCCTGCACCTAAGAAATTTATTGTCCAGCTTCAAAGTGCTTTTATGGAAGCTGCTGGGCCATTTGCTCCTATCAAAATTGCTGTCCTTGGGGTTGTTGGTTCTTTTTCTCCCTCTGCTAGATTTATTTTAGAACATCAGGTGGACTGGTTTCCATGCTGTCAGAAGGATTTGCTTCCAGGAAAGGAAGATCTACCCTGAGTTGGACTCCTGGTGAGAAAGCCTGCAGATCTTTGATATTAGCAAAGGGAAATACTTTGGATGAAGGCTTTAAATCAACAAAAGAGTGTAAAATCTGCTGTCAGCAACCTCCTTGCTTCACCATTTTTTATTTTCAGGGGATTACCCAAGACTTATTGAGGCATGGGAGGAATTTCCAAGGTAGGAAACATGAAGGGGACCCTGGGTGTCATGGGATGCAAAGGGTGAGCCACCAAAGTGGTGACCAGTGTAGGTCACACTGCAGTTGGCCATGGCCCCATAGGTCCCACAGAGACATCCCTTGCTGGAGAAGCACAAACATCAGGCAGTGGTTGGCTCTCTAAGCCCTTTCTTTGGCTGAAATTAAGCAAGTCCATGAGCAGCCCTCCTGGACAAGCAGCCAGCAGCACCACAGCAGCCAGCCCAGGATGGTCACTTGTCCCTAGAGGTCTTCTCCTCCCCACAACTCCTACTCTTACCTCCTCACCAATAGAGATGCAGGCTTTGGAGTCAAGATCTCTGGGTGGCCTGCAGGAGAGAAGAGGGAGGAAGATGTGAAATGCTCCTTACAAAGATCAGTTCTCCCCCAGTGAGCAAACACAACCCCATGGTCACCCAGGCCATCCCCTCACACCTTCAGGCCAGCAGCCCTCACAGCCTTGAGCAGCCTAACCAGAGTCTAACAGCCAAGATCCAAAAAGTCATCCCAAAAAGGGGTCAGGCAAAAAAGCTGCTGGAGTTGCCATTTCTCACAGCCAGCTTTCCCAAGCAGGAACCCACAGAGATTCAGTGTGAAAGGTAAAGCAGGTGGCAACCACCAAAACACTGCCAGTCTGCATGAAAAATGGATTGAAGAGGCACAAAGGTTCAAAACCACTGCAAATGATTTCCCAAATCATGCAGCAAGGATGAAGAGGCTAATAAAAGCCAATCCTCAAGGAAGCAAAGAAAGCCAAGCAGGCTGGAGTTGCACAAACTGCCTTCAATACACAGGGTTTTCTTCTGCAAGGCTGAGGATGTAGGGGAGGGGATGCATTGTTATGCCTTGACCAAAAGCATGTTCCTCAGAGTGGGTGAGCAAAGTGCCACATGGGTTAAAATCAATGCCCAGCCTGGTTTTCATTTTCCTGGGCACATCAGGAAGCAGCACATGAGTCATGTACCACAGGCAACAATGGGCAGAGGGTGCTGGGTGATGGTCTGAGATCTCCTGGCTGTACCTGGGGCTACAAGAGGAATACAAGGGATAAGTTATTATCCTCCCTCATGGTGCCAAAAATAAGCCAGGTGGTTTGCCCCTGTTCCTCCTGAAGGGTCCCTGTTACCCCAGAGTGGCCACCAGCCTCTGGCCATGGCAACACAGGCCCTGGCAAAGGCAGGAAGGCAGCTGGGGTTCATGGTTTGCTTTTTGTTTTGCCTCAGTGTTTGCAGACTTACGTGGAGCTTGTCTGTGGTTGCTCAAATGCTTCTTTAGGAATTTTCAGCCCAGGGTTTCTCTTCTTGCCTGTGAAACAAGAAAGAGGCAGGATTAAAGAAAGGTGCTTTTGTTGTTTGTTGTTGTTGTTTTGGTTTTCATTTGCAAAACACAGCTTGTCTATATTTGTTGACCTTATTCCACATAAATGCCTGGACAGGCTGGTGGTGTAGACTCAGGGCACAGAGTTCAAAACATAAAGTGCCTTTGTTTAGTAAAGCTTCATTTAGACCTGCAAGGTCTGGCTGCCAACTTGGTCCAGAAAACAGGCAAGAGCTCTGGCAAAGGCAGCCCATGTGAAAATGCAAAGAGAAAGGTATTTCTCCTTCAGCAGCCCTACCCAGGAAGGATCCCTTCAAAGGTTCCTTAGGTTTTAAACCCTTCCAGATACAGCCCTGCAAACCTGGCAGGAGGAAAAATCTTTTTCAAATGGAATCAGAAAGGCCAGAACCAGATCCTGGTTCTGTTTAAATGGATGTTTCACCTTTTGGGTCATTAAAGTTGTGCAAACCCAGCAAAAAAAAGCAAGCAGAATGAAGTTTGCAGGCTTCAAAACCATTTGTTTCTGTTCACACTGACCAGCCAAGCTTTTCTGAGCTGGATGAAGCTCAAGCTCTGAAGCAGTTCAAATGCAGGCTCTCCTGTCAAGGGGGTCCAAGCCAGCAGACACCAGAGCCAGGCAGACTAGAGAAACACAAGAACCTTTTGATGGCTAAACATATACAGCCACATTTCAGCATGGGGTTTTCAATTCATGGATAAAATAACCTGAAAACATAAGTCATGTCACCAAAATCCCAAGGTAAACATCTGGCTGCTTGGCTGTGGAATGAAACCCCTGCTCCCCCCAAAATGGCACAAGCCTCTCATTTAGGCATTAAACACATTCAACATTTGGAAGCTAACAATTTCTATCAGTTCCTCTCTTTCTTTTAAGCAGGAGTTTTACTCTCTATTCCAACACCCTCTTTCTAGCTTCACCTCTACAGGTCTGACTTTGGTTTTCCTCTTGACAACAGATGTTTGTGCACCCCAGTGCCAGAGGGGTGCTAGAGCCAAGTGCAGGCACCCAGAACTGAAAATTACCTTTTGGAAGCAATTAGTCAATTCAGATTGCCATTTTGGTTTTAAAACAGTATTTTATTATGACTATTTTTTTCCTTCTCTGCTCCAAAAGATGATCACAATCTATCCTCTGGGCTAAGAGTCATTCTAGGGTAGGAGAAGCTGCAACCCTGTGGGAAAAGCATTCCTTGGAAACCACTGTGCAACCTCACTGCTGTTATTAGAAATCTACAGAGCTGCAAATATACAAAAGAATAAAAAGTAACAACAAAAGCCAATTCTCTGCTCCAGGGTTCTTCCAGTCTAGCACAGAAAAGGCAAACTAAAAGAAGTAAGGTTGCCCAGAAGCATGAAGAAGAGGTCCCAGCTTTCCCAAGAGGTTAAAACTGGTCTAGAAAGAAATAAATCTCATGGTGAAAACAAGTGGAGGAACTTGTACAGTTAGCAGAGCTGCTCTTTGACTCTTTTCCTTCTAGGCTTCTTGGTTGTACCCCAAAGGAACTCTAGAAGGCACAGCTGAGAAGCGAGGCCTCTCTTCTTCTGCCTTCTGGTGGAATAAAATCTGCAGTTTGGGGAGTTTATTTTCCTTGTCTCTTCTTCAGAGAATCCAATATTTTGAAACTTGGCCATTTTTTTGAAGCTCAAGCTGTTCACTTGTTGGAGTTGCCAAGACACAGACACAGCTGAACTTTCTTTGGGGGTTTCTTCTGAAGAAAATGAAAAAGCAACAACAGCAGGAAGAACAAAACACAGGTTTCACAATGGCACCAGGAGAAGAGACTGCAAATGAGAACTGCCAGGGCTGGGACTTGCAACTGCAGCACCAACAGCTTCTGCAGGATTAGCTCAGGGTGCAGAGGGAAGCAGCTAGGGGTCTGTGGAGTCACCACCCCTGGAGGGGTTTTAAAAACATACAGATGTGGTCCTGAGGGCCATGGTTTAGTGGCATGGTGGTGCTAGGTTGATGGTTGGACTTGCTGATCTTAGAGGTCTCTTCCAACCTGAATGATTCTGGGATTCAGCAAAACATCCAGGGTATCTGCAACATTAAACACCAGCTTAAATCTGCTTTGTTCTGGCCAAGCCATTCCCCAGAGCAAACACTGAAGTGGCTGATGCTAGAGAATTTGCCACCTTTAAAAAAACCTTCCAAAATCCTCAGTGCTTTCTTGGCAAGTGCCCTGATCAGGACAGCAGCAATGCAAGTTAGGACAGACAGCAGTTAGCTGCAACATCACTGCACCCATCTGTGCCCAGCTCCCCATCCCCTCTGCCTTCCAGGTGAGCAGTGGCCACGCTAGCCCAAGGAAGTCACTGCTGAGGTCTTGAAAGCAACATTAGAATGGGAAAAAGAAAAGCTGACTTCATGCAAACACATTAAATACTTCCCTGTGAAGGTCTTAAACCCAATTCCTGAGGGAAGGGAGAAAAATACAACTTCCAGTGGGCTTGTTAACCTCTTCCCACCAGCACTGCCAGAGCGTGCCGAGAGATGAATGCTGTTAGCCCCTTTCAATTAGGGCAGGGTTAAATATCAGTAAGGAAAGAGGAGACTTCAAAGTTTCACAGCAGAAGGGTAAAAAGCACAACAGAGAATAACAAAGAAAGGGAAGACAGAGGAATTCACTACCCACATAAGCTGTAACAGAAAATAAACTTCTGCTTCTGAAGGAAAATCCCATTCCTCAGCCTCCAGACTTTTCACTCCAGTCAAAGCTTTTTATGATATAATCCAAAGTAAATGGTTCCTTGCCACAAAAAAAAGCTCCTATTTCCTTCAAAGGATATTAACCAGTTCTGTCTTCACCACAATTTATTATTAAAGCTCTGTTCAAGAGCCACGGAGCAACAACTTTCTTTCCAATCACACTCTTTTAGCATATCATCTGCTGGTAAAATTTCAGAGGTGGGAAATGCCTCTTTTCCCCACTTTTAAGATATAAAAGAGGCTCATTTACTATTTCTGCTTTTCCTAAGGATTTTTTAATCTGCTTTCTTGAAAGGTTTTGAAAGCCAAATGATCTGCTTTTCCCCTGTCAGCTGTACTCCACTGTGTAAACAAGAGGGCAAAATGGAAATGCTTGGTGCACTTCCATGGAAGAGTCAATCAGCATCTCACAGGCTCTGCAAGACAGTCCTGGACCACACAACTGCACAACCAACATCTCACCTGATACAGAAGTGCCACTGCACCCACTCTGCAGTGGGAAAGGACCTGTGGCCATGGCTAAAACCCCAAACTGATATGGTGCTTGTAAAATCCAGCCATTAAGACCAACTTCATTGTTTGTCCCAGATGCCCTGGAAGTGCCCAGCAGGAGACAGATCTTTGTGCAAAGATTTGGTCTTCAACTGCAAAGGACATCTCTTAGACACAGCCCATATTTCAGCAAGCAATGGAAGTTCAAGCCTTGCAGGCCAGGTGGAAGCACCCAAACCTCTGAGAACTTTGCCCATGAACACACCTGGACACAGGCACAGAAACACTGAGATATCTTCAAGCTGCTTATGGCACCCAGGACACAGCAGGGTCACCTGGAGCAACTGCTGCTGGAGAAGATGTAGCAACCTCATTTTTAACATCATTTTCACACAGGATGACCAAAGAAGGGAGGAAAAGAATCTATTTTTTTAACAAGCATTCAAGATCATCTCACAGGTTTATTATTCATGCTTGCCAATCATTAAAGGTTAAGGCACATGTGATGGTTGGAGCTGCTACAAATCCATCTTAGCACACTTGAGAGTTCAAGGGCTGCTGAGGGACTTGGTCCTCAGTTATCTGCCCCAACAACAGCTCAGCACCACTCCTCAGTTCTCCAGGTGAAAAGCCTTTCACTGTGCCCAAGTCTCTCCACCAAGGAATCTCCCAAGTGGGGATGCCCCAGCCAAGCATAAGAGGAGCAGAAAGCATTCCCCCAGGAGCATTCCTGGCATCCCAACAGTCAAACATTCACCACCTCTAGACTAAACAACAGTCATTGAGCAAAGATGCCTGAGATTCTCTGCCAAGTCACCCTGCTTAAAAATTATAATACTCCTAGATAACAAAGTACATTTTCAATGAGGCTTCTGAGGGTGGAGCTGGAGCTGGACTTCTTTCCACCAGCTGGCTCCATCCCAGCTGCAATGGAAATCAAGTCCTCAGTCAAAGAGAACAAACACAAATGGGTGTCAATTCATGAACCAGCCACTTCTCCTGGTTCTGGCAGTATAAATGTATCCTCTCAGGTGGCTACTTCCCTGAGACAGCCCCACTTGTCCCCTCCTGGGTCCCTGTGGCATCTCCACAGACAAGACCACGGTGGTTCCTGCATCACCACTGCCTTCCTCCCATGAGCTTCATCTGTGTGAAGCCTTTCCATTTTGCCACACAGGCAGGCAAAGTACAGAGGCTGACCATGCCTTCTCCATTGCAATGGCCTGGGGACACATCTGCAGGGTGACAGGGAGGCTGGTGTTGGTGACAGTGGTTTGGTGGCTGAGCTGGGGACGTGCAAGGGAAGTTTTCTCACCACTTCTGCCTCCATGGTTGGGTTGTGGGTCTTGGCAACCCTTTGGTAAAGCCATATTGTGTGATGCTCAAAGCAGGGTGCCAGGGACAGGGTGGGTGAGTGGCTGAGCTGCAGCCACCATCCAGTTTGTAAATGCAGAGCTTTAGCCAAGCCCTAGTTTCTGGAGAAAAACAGAGTCACAGAGATCACAGAATCACTGAATCATTAAGGCTGGAAGAGACCTTTAAGATCATCAGTTCTAACTGTCAAGAGATCACCACCATGCCACTAAACCCTGTCTGCTCATGTAAGCACCAATGATGTAGAAGTGGACCTGAAAATCCCTTTTCCAAACCCTCACTAAGCCACAGAAAAAGAACTGAATATACAAGAGAGGCTTAAAACCTGTTGAATTTTTAACCAAAGGCCAAGGGAAAAGATGAAGCAGATATTTTGCTTTATTTGTCTCCCTGCACTACAATTCAGCTGCTCTCCCCTTAGCCCTGTTAATAAGTGGCCAAGTGCCACTGGCTGCTACTGCATCACTGCCATGAGCACCTGGGTCAGCTGGAGACAAATGGAGATGCTCCAACAAGGACCATGGGGCTGCACTGGACAGGGATGTTTCCTGCACGTCCTTTAATCTGTGTCTTCCCTCACAGTTGTCTGCAGTAACTCCTTGGAAACAGCCAACTTGCAACCTGTTTCCTTAACAACTCATTTCAGGGCTGCTCAGGAGGAGGGAACTGAGCCTGTCACGGTTGTAGGGCTGAGATGTCTCCCAGTTTTGGGCTTTCTTCCTCTCATTTTGGTACCATGGAGCTGCAAGAGTGTTTGGTGGCCACTGGCACAGAATCATAGAGTGTTAGGGGTTGGAAGGGACCTCTGGAGATCATCTAGTCCAACCCCCTGGCACAGCAGGGTCACCCACAGCAGGCTGCACAGGATAGCATCCAGGCAGGTTTGGAATGTCTTCAGAGACAGAGACTTCACCACCTCTCCATGCAGCCTCTTCCAGTGCTCCAGCACTCTCAAAGTAAAGAAGTTCCTCCTGAACCAGCCAACACACCACCCCAAGTGCAAGCAAATCTGCTTTGGCAAAGAGGAGATCACCTCAGTGCCACAGCCCAGAGACAGATACTTTCTCTTCTCAAATTCAGTCTGAGCAATGAAAACACAGAGACAGAAAACCCCCTTTATCTCCACCTGCAAAACCTACATCTGGAAACCTGCACAGCAGGAAACCTTTAACTGTGGGCACAACACAGGAGCAGATGCCCCATCCCTGGCACTGTTCAATGCCAGGTTGGATGTGGCCCTGGACAACCTGGTCTAATGGGTGGCATCCCTGCCCATGGCAGAGAGGTTGGAACTAGATGATCTTTAAGGTTTTCTCCAATCCAAACCATTCTAGGATGCTGCATCCACCTCCCACTTCAATTGCCAAGGCTACAGAAGATAAGAGGAACATGGCCTGGGCAGAGTTCACCCAGTGCTCATGCACCAGCCAATCTCAAACTGCTTGCCCATACCATTAGCACCTACACTACAATGCTGGCAATGAAATGTGCTGTCCTGCCCTAGCACCCAGCAGGACTGGCACCTAACCCAGGGCTTTCAGCTCACTCCTCTGACTCAGTCCTGCAACCTGGAATAACCCCAGTGCAGGAGAGGCCCTAAACCAAAATAGCAGAGCTTTTGCAAGGAGGGACAGAGGTGCAACCAAATGAAGAACCTGAACAACAGAAGTTGTGCAACCTCTGCTCAGATCACACCAGGGTTATTTGCGGCTCAGGGCCTGGCTCTGCTGCAAGAGCAAATTCAGCTGGCGACGGCTGACGTAGGTCAGGCTCTGCTGAGGCACAAACACAGCAAAGACAAAGATCTTCAGCTTCACTGCAAGGTAAAATCACAAGGTCACTCCTTGGTGCCTGCCTCAGAACTGGCCTCCAGCAGGAGACAGTTTGGTGGCAAAGCTCTGAACAGCACAAGAACAAAACGCAGGCAGAAGGCGAAGCACAGAGCTGTGCAACAAGGACTCCAGCAGAGTCATCTCTGGATCCCACAGTGCAGGAACATATAGAAATGTCACCAAACTGCAAATACCAGAACCTCTTTGCCTGCCTTTCAATAAGCTCTATATTCCAGTAATTCAATTCTGAAGGTGATTTCCTGATTCAGGCTAATCTCTTTTACTATGCCCTCTTAGCACATCCTGCAAACAGGCTGCAGGATGCTGTGTTTATTCCTGTCAATGCAGAAACCAGAGGGATGCCATTTCTTCTTATCTACCTGCACATTTTGATGCTCTGCCCATTCTGGATGCTCCAGAGATGGTTGTGAAGGCACATGCATAAAAACACAAGCTGCAAAATTCAACTGTTTGCCTACACACATTCCCTCCTCCAATAGTCTGACAGAAATCCTGCAGGGGCCAAAGCTTCTTCCTTCCTCTCACCTTGCTTTGCCTAACTATTTCTCCACCCATCAACCTAATTTCATGGGTGCACCCAAGCCTCCCTGATCACACACAGAGAAAAACCACTTCCACTCCTCTCCTCTCGTGACATCGTCTCCAAACACCCTCAGATCCTCCAAAACCCTTATGGCTGCCCAACGTGGGGCTGTGAGTGCCAAAAGCAGACGAATGGCCCAGAAAAAGTGCACTGGGGTCCAAGTGATGCCAAAAAGGACTTTGTTTTCTGCTCCTCACCCCTCCCAGTGCTCCTGCACCTCGAGCGTTTGGGTGGCTGCATCCTCCCGTTGCAACGGTGGTGGAGAAAGAGAGGCCCTGGGGAGCCTCCTGGCCTCTCCTTTTGCCCCCATTAGCATGAGAAATCGAAGCAGCAGAGCTCCAGGGAGGTGAGTGGCAGGGGCAGTCACTCCCTCCAGCCACCAATAACCCATCAATCAAGCCCCTGTTTTCCCTCTGCCTCCTCATCCTAGAGCCTGTTTCCTTTTGCTGCCTCTCTCAGATTAGGAACCCTCCAGGAACAGCAGGCAGGAGAAGCTGTTTTGTCAGGAGCCTCCAGCCCTCGTGGGGATATTTTACCAGGGCCTTTTTGTTTAGTTGCTGCTTTGTTTTCCAGCCCTCAGCTGTCTGCTTGCAGTGGGAGTCTGCTGGAATCAAAGATGGAGAAAAGCTCTTGGAATTCACCCGGGGAACAAAAGGGCTTTTGTCCAGGAGGATGTGGAGGACGCAGGCGCTTGCATTGCTGCCACCTTCATTTCTCTTCTCTCCCTACCAAAAAGCACCTGCCAGCAGCACCAGAGGCGGTAAGCTGCTGCCAGGCATGCACCAGGAGGTGCATGGGTACAAGGCTGGATACCTCCCATGCCCAGAGGCAGCAGAAGCAGAGCACTGCAGGAGGGTGAAGTGCTTTCCAAACCTTCGTGCATCACAGCATGCAAAGGCTTAACCCAAGCCTTTCAGTCAAGCTTCCTGCTCCCTGCCCTGGCTCTGTTCCTTGCACAGAGGGTGAGGCGAACTCTGCTCCTCACTGCAGGAGCCTACGCAGGCAAGAGCTGTTCACCCAAAAACAAACCAGGAGGCTTAAACATGGGAAAAACAGCTCTTTGCTACATCAGGAGGGGCTGATGGACCAGGGAGGACTTCCCTGTAGAGCTCAGCAAGTGTCACTGTCCCCAGGAAAGCATGCACAGTCATTTATCCTTCAGCTCTGACCTGCTGCTCCCCAGACATTAACACAGCATTTCTCTGCAGAGATGTTTCTGCTCACTGAGCAGGATCACACCTTGCCTGTGGGATACTCATCTTGGTGTCATCACCCTCACAGCAGGAACAGAAGAAAATCTAATCAATCCCACAGGGCAACCTGAGGTATGGTTTCATTTCTGTTCTCAACTGCTTCAGGCAGCCAGAGCAGCCTCATTTTACCCAGCACAGATTTCATTTGCTCTGCACGCTGTAAAGGTTGGACAGTTTAACCACCCCACTCTCAGCCACCTTCTGCTGCTGAGGCACTGCCTTCCCACCAGGGTTTATCCTTTTCTGCTCATGAGGAAAGCCACCTTGGGACAAAATGGGCAATTGATATTCCACAGAGAGAGCAAACTGCCCATTGATTTGGTCATTCTGTGAGTTATGCAGCATCAGGGAACTTCTTCAGGCAGATGAGAAGAGCCATGGAAACAGAGGAATGTGCCACAAACTATTTCTTTAGTGAGGAAGTCTCCTCACCCTCTGCAGAAGGTCCTGATGAACAGGATGACCTGGCAGCCAAAAGGGTCATCCAAGTTCTGGGGTGCATCAAGCACTGCATTGCTAGCTGATGGAGTGTGTGCAAAGAACACTCAGAAGAACTTCAGATCAATGCCTACTTTTCCTCCCAGGATTATGCTGCACATGCTCCATCCTTCACTTGTGCCTCAGGCCAAACAGATGAGTTGATCAGAAGTCTGGTGGCAACCTTAGCCAGAGGTTTTCCTGCACTAGAAGATCACTGTGGCAGCTCCAGCATGGAAGGAGAGGATCTGCTTCCTTCCCTAGCATTTTGTCATGGGGAACTTGTACAAAGGTTCAGCCAAACATTGTGATTAACTCCTCAACATGCTCAAGACTTTGGCCAAGCTGTCTCTGTGCTCCCCTGTTAGCCACCTCTCTTTTGTTATTGCTTTTTTGGCTACAAAAATAAGCAAAGAAGCTCTTAAATCACTTGATTCAAGATGGTATCTGACAGTTCTGGATGGAGCAGATGGGAGGAACTAACTCCTGCTCCCTCTGCTGGCAATGCCTCCTACTAACTGTGTAGGTCCTACTTTAAAAACACACAAGATCCCTATTCACACTCAGGAACCATAAGGCAACCACAGGAAAACCAAACCCACGTCCTCCCAAAGCCCCAGCACCTTCTCAGGTCTCCCACACCCCAACACTGGGTACTACCCCACCACCAGAGCAGGACAGGAGGCTCCAGGAGAATGACTGCACCCAAGTTGCACTATCAGCAACCATGTCTTGCTCCATGAAACCACTGGCACCAGTGATGGGTGAGAACCAGAGCTGCTCCACCACAGCTGCAGCAAGTCCATCTCACCACAGACAAAGTCTTGGTCCTGCAACCACTTCAGCAATGCACCCTTGCACATGGTAGAAGGCTCAGGAAGCTCCAAGCCATGCAGGATGCAGCACAGCTCTCAGGGTTTCCAAGGAAGCTCTTTCAAGTTCCAATAGCTTTTAGCCAGAGGTCAGAGAGCCTGAACTTCCAGCTCTCCTTCCAGACACCTGCTAGAAGCATACACTTGCAGCAGGTAAAGAAAAAAAGCCTTTTCCCAGGTTTTATCCTACAATTTTGTTTCAGTGTGGGAAGCAGACTGAAGAGAAGCATGCAGGCACAGGGCTCTGGCAGGAGACACCAAGCCCTCTCCTTTGTTTCCCCAACAAAGCATCCCTTACACAACTGGGCAGACTTTTTCCTAGCCACATGTGTCCACGTGGATCAAACCCCATCAGGTTCCATCTCTCCACCCAGCTTTCTAAATCAGGAGCTGGAAATACAGAACTCCTTTCATACCCCTTTCCATCAAAGCCTCCACAGAACTCCCAGCGTTGAGGTTCAAGACTGCAGTTCCAGCCATAGCCACACACACAGCACTGTGCCAAGTTGCAAGAACAGATAATGGGAGGGGAAAAAAAAAGAAACCAAGAGAAAGCAGAGTACTAGAAATCATCTGTGCAGATCCATAATGTCCATCCTACTCAACAAGGAGGACAAAGCACACCCCAGCCTTGCCAATTCTTACGTGTGTTCTCCAAGCACATTCAGCCCCACTGACTCCTGCAGGAGGACTCACATGCTCCAAGCTCAGCACAGGCACAAGTAGTTTGAAGATCAGAGCATGAAAAGGGGGAAAAAACCCTCCCTATTTAGCTTCTCTTTTATGAGGAAAGAAAGCAAATTCTTCAGAGTCTGCTCCTCCAAATGAGAGCCCTGCTTGGCTACAGCTGCTCTGAATCAGCTGGGATTCAATCTCCCAGACTGCTCCTTGCTTTCAGCTGGGGCAATGCCTTTATAAAGCAAGCTCCTGGTAAAAGAGCTGTTTCTCCTCCTCCTCCTTTGTAGGAGGTGCTGGCCAGGGAGATGCTTGCACAGGATGAAGCTCTGAATGTGTGTGTGTGCGTGCTCCAAGGTACAGTAAATGGTTGTTGATGCTGGAAGCACTGGCATTGTTCTGAGCTCTGGGCAGGAAGAGCAGGAGGAGGAATGCTCTGCTGCTGCAGGAAGCTGCTCCAGCCTCTTCTCAGGCAGAAAGCTTCTGATTTCTTGTGGGGGAAGTACCAAATGTTTTTGAGGAGAAGGAAAAAAAAAAGGGTGAAAAATCACATGCTAAGCTCTAAAGGAAGCTGCCTAATGACATGAATGAAACTGAAGTCATGCTACAAGGAAGCTTGCTCTGCTGCAGGGCTCAGGTGGCTACGAGCAAGGGCACGTTCCTGGGCTGTCACCTCCTCAAGAGGTGGGGAGGTACAAGCCTAGAGGTCCTTCTCCCTGCCAAAACAGTGCCTGCTGTAAATTCACTCTTTCTTCTCTCCAGAAAGCAACTTACAACTAATCATCTCTGAATGCAGCTTCTGTGTCACCCTCCCCAGCTGCCAGGGACTATTTTGGGCTCTCCCTCCAGTTTAGATGCTGCTCTGTTTGGGGGGGGGGGAAGGGTTGGCTTTGTGATGTCCTCTCATGCAATGCACTGCACCACTCTGAGCCTTCAGCTAATTTGCAAAACTGATTCCTTGGCAGGGATTCAAGTGCTCTGCAGAGATCTTCCAAGTGTTAGTAGCAATGAGCAAATCACTGGTGTCCTTGGGAAAGGTAAGGAAGTCAGAGTCTTAATCTTAATTGCCTTTTTATGAGAGGGTATCTCCCCCCAGGACTACTATCCCATGGAATGGCTCTGGTTACAGACCATGGCTGTCATGGCTTCTTGCATAGGTAACTGAGTACACTTCAGTTTTAAGGATGGTCAGCATTTTATCTGACTTTTTGGGTTGGTTATTTTTCCCTTTGAGCCTTGTCTCCAGCCTGGTTTCTCCTGCTAAGTTATTAGGGGGAATTTGGTTTCCCATCTCCTGGAGTTAAAAAGCAGAAAACATTTTGGAACAGGTTGGAAAAACAAGAGTAGCTGGTGTATTGCCTTTCTTCTCCTTTAATAGGCTACTCTGTCAACTCTCTGCTTGTTAAATGAGAGGAAAATCTGTGGGCATGCAGTGAAGGTCAATCCTGTGGGTTTTGAAAGCATTTAATTAGTATGGTTAAGTACTGAGGTCTGCTTGGGAGTGAGCTTCTGCATTAACCAGCAGCATCTCCTCCCCCTGCAAGAGAGGACTGCAGTCTACATCTCCCTGTCCAAACTTCAGTGGTGGTCAAGCTGAGGATGGAAACTGCTGCAGCTTCCCTGTCCTACTGCTAGCTCCAAAACCTTGCATGGCATTTGGAAATCAAGATCAGATCTCTGCCTGCAACTCATTACCAGCAGAAAATCCCAGTTAGCCAGATCTGCCTTCTGTGAGGCTGGGGTGACCTACTGCACCTTCAGGGAACTGTCAGGGCTGCCAAAAACCCTGTGCTGTGGCTTGTACTTCTGCTGAGGCTCAGTGCTTCAACAAATCTGTTTAAGATGGAGTTTTGCCCAAAGGGATTTTGGCATTTGGATGACAGCATGTCAAGTCCCTGTCTTTCCCTTCATCTAGCTAGAAGAAGGGGACAGCTGTTCTCAGCTTCTACAGGTGCTTCACTCCTTACATGAAGAGACAATAAATGCCACAGATCTCTCCTTTAATCCCTGGGCAGGAGCATGCAGAAAAGCTCTGATCCCAGCCTGACACTTCCACTTTAAAAGGCCCCAGCATCAGCTGTTTAGAAGGAGAAATCAATTCCAGTCCTTACAAAGCCAAACTTGGGTTTATTTCTTCATACTTTTGCAGCATCAGAGACCCTAATTGCAGGCAATTAAAGCAGCCCTAGGAGAGAGGGGAGGGAGGGGGGAAAAGGACTGTGTTGAAATCAAAGCTGGAAAGCGTGCCTCTAAATGGGTGCCAGTTGCCAGCACTGGAGAAGTGCCCTGGAACAAGGAGCTGGTGCCTAGGGCAGTGCTAGGCTCTGCAGAAACCCTCCAGAGCAGAGCTGGTGCCAGAAGGACCTTCTTAGCTCATGGGCCCTGTTTCTGAAGTGAATGTTTCACCTCCTACATCCAGGTACTTGTGTAAGCATGCAAGTCCAGCAGGCACATACTGGGGCTCCTGCACAGGGGAGAGGGGAGATGCTGGGAGCAGAGCTCCTGGAGCAAGCCCAAGGAAAGAAAGTCAGTAATCAATGCTGAGTTGGCCTTTCAAATGTTCTCTCTCCCTTCCTTTTGGATCCTGGCACTCTGGGAAGGTTTGTGATTGCCAGATGGGGACTTCCATTACTTTAGAGCTGTCAGAACAACAAAAGACTTTGAGCCATTTTCTAGATCTGACCTTGAACTCCTGGAGAAGCAAGGAACATTCTGAAGTGGACTGATAACATGGAGTGAAGCTGCAATTCTTATAATCTAACTGCCTGCTGAAAGGTCCAATAAGCCCTGCTGAAAACACAGCACTGAGGAACTTCAGGAGCAGACCCCCTGCAGGATGAAAATAAGCAGAGAAGCACAGTGCCAGGGATGGCCACAGAAGCAGAGAGATGATGCTCTGAGGCCATTTGGTGCTGATAAGCATTGTTTCACCAAGTACAATTCCATATTTTGGGTCAGAGACAGCCTCTCCTTCAAAAGCAGCTACCCAGCCTATGCTGATTCAGCCTTGAGTGAAGTCCTCTCACTGCAGACCCAGCCAAGTGTTGACTGACTCCTGTCCTTATTTGCTGTTGCTGCCTTATCTTTGGCATCTCATCTGCAACTTCTCTTTGGGTTTCTTTTGTTGGCTGTTTATTTTTCCCCTCCCCTCCTCCCTGCTTTCATCTGAGTGCAGTAGAAGTGGATGCTGTGCTTGGACTTCAGTTCTTCCCATGGTTTTTGATCTGCTTGGGTGCAGGCTAGGAAAATCTAGCCTGGCTTAGAGAATTGCAAGTTAAGTAGGCTAACAAAACAGCAAGAAACTGGATCAGCTCTGCTCAGTGAAGTTTTCCTCCTCAAATGAGGAGGGGGTGGGGGTGGAAAGCTTTCTCCCTCTGCAATCATCCTTACAAACATGAAACTCTCTGAGCTGCAGAGGCTCTTCCCTCTGGCTGTTTGCACAATGCTCCTTGGGCTTCACTGCACTCAGCTTTTCCCAGCAGCCAAACTGAAGTCATGGCCATTAGCTCCTACAGCAACTGGGAGTGGAAAGTAGCCTGAGTAGCTCCTACCCCAAAGCACTCTCCTGGTACAGCAGCTGGATGCTGCTCTCACCTTGCCCACACAAACATGGTCCCTACTTGACCACAGGATGCTAACCCAGTGATGTTCAGCCATAGCTCTGCTGCTACCAGCAGACCAGGATGCACAAGTAGCTTCTTGGAGCTTCCATAAGGGATGTTCAGCATCCCACTTGTGACATCCCCAAGGTAAAGATGATTCAGAAAGTGCTTTAGCACCCTAGAGAGTTTCATGGTGGGATGAACCCTCTGAACCATCCACTGGGTGTTTGGAATGTCTAGCTTCAAAGGAAGGATTGCTTTAATTTTGGCTGGGAGGCAAAGGCAAGCCCTGCAAGTGGCTTCCCCTCTCCAAATTGCTTATTCCTGAGCCAAGATCACTGAGCAGAAGACACTTTTCCTCTCAGGCTTGTCAACATGCAGGATATTGTGGGTTTGGAAGACAAAAGAGAGAAAAAAAACCCCACTTTTTGCAGAAGGAGTAGATAAAAAAAATTGCACTGAAAGACCTTCACCACTTTGCCACCACAGCTCCAGGCTCCTGGATTTGCTTCCCTGCTACCACTGCTCCAGCTGCCAGTGCTAATCTCAAACTAGTCCCAGACAGCCCCCAAGGAAAGGAGCTAAGCAACTCCAAAGGTAATGGAACTTCATTATGACAGCTCTGTCCATGTCTCAATTCCAAGAAGAGACCTGCAATGTATCCAGCCACCAGAGACTGACTCAACACCTTCCAGAATGCTGCTGCTTGGTGGCCATGCTGCCAACTGGTGCAATGCACAGATCACCTCCCCAAAACCAGGAATAACCACAGCAAGGGACACTTGTGTGCTCTAGTTTTTACCCCCTCCCTTCCTCAGAATTCCTTGTGCTACCTGCTGCCCCTGGGGGAAGCTGTGACCTGCCCAGCCTGAGCCAGACCTGCCCTGCTGTAGCTCCCTCTGGGGATGCACAGCTTTGCCTTTGGAGCTGCAGAGGATGCAGACTTGTGGGCAAGCTAAGCATTAGAAATGCATGTTGATGTGGTGAAGCCCATGGGAAAGGGCTAGGAATGATGACTGTGATCAGGGGAACAGACCCTGTGGTCCTCCCCCCCCAGCAGAGAGCTCCAAGTGTGTTCCCACCCCTGTGCTGCCAAACTTCCCAGGATCTTTTTCTTTCTTTCCTTCTCTTGCCAAAAGATTGGAGCTTGTTTCAGATGTGTTAGGTTTAAAGCCTTTTCTGAGAGGCTTCTCTGGGTGCTGTTATGGTTCTTGTCAGCAAGAGAAAATGGACCAGTGACATCAAACACAGGTAAGGTTTGGAGTGGGGGGGAAAAAGAGACACTTTTAAGTCAGCTTGTGTATTTGTAACCACAGCACAGGGAATCTGCAAACCTGCCATGGGACTTTGGAGGTAATTGTGTTCCATGAATGCCAATACTCTTGCAGGAATGAAGTGTCTCAGCTCTCTAAATTAATCCTGTGGTTTTAACTGAGTATCATCTGCTTCACCTGAGCAGCTCTGTGGATGTGTCATGGGAGGGAATTCACCCTCAAGGAAGCTCCATTTTTTGGGGATGACTAAAGTAACAAATGAGCAACACTTAACTGTGGCAGTCAGAAACCTCAACTTTTTTTCAGCTGGGAGGGAGAAAAGAGCTCTTTGCTCCTTCTCCCTTGCAACTTCTCACTTTGATTGCTCTAATTACTTCTAGAGCTTGAGCTTCTCAATGCTTGTGTCTTCCTGTCCCTGCCCAGCAGCCTGCTTAGCCCTGGGGAGCTGCTGCCCTGACCAGGTTGCTGGCTGTTGTGACACAGGCACAGGTCACCCTGTAGATGCCCTCTGGTTTTTGCAGCCCCAAGCCCCAGCATTGCTCCCTAGGGTGGAGGGATGAGAGCTCCTTCCCTGCACTGCCCAACAGCACTGCAAGCAAAAGCAACCCCAGTGCAATGCAGAGGGAAGGGAGCACAAGGGCAGCAACTGGAGAGTCTTGACTGGGTATACTGGTTTCCTCTTGCTTGAGCAGAGATTTGGTTTACCTCAGATATTTCTAGCCTAATTCTTTCTACCCCACAGTTGGTTTTCTTTCTTCCCATGCTGGTTAATTCCTCCAGCATGGCACTGCAGGTTTTTAAGCCTCTTGAAAAACATCTGCACCCTCTTAACCCAAAGCAAGGACACAGGCACCTCCGTCACAGTGGTTAACAGCAGAGGAGGCAGCACATCCAACAGGGGGAAACTAATTCAGCAAGGTATCCTTAAAAAAGAGAGCTAGAAAGGGAGGAAGGAAGAAACAAACTCAAACTGAACAGGGCTGTGTTTGCTGTTAGACCAGGCTTTGCTAGGCTTGCACCTGGCTGAGTGTGCCACAGTGGCTCTTGGCAGAGCCTGCCCTTGCCAAGTGCCTAAGTCATGGAAGTGTGTTAATGGTGAGGAGCTGAGGTGATGCTGACAAAGCAGACTGCACATTGCACAACCAGCAGGAGCCTCACACTGCTTACAGGTTAATTTTATACTAGCAAAAAACCCTGCCACCTACCTAGGGCATGGGGTGGGGGGGAAAGGCTATCATTTAGGTTTTACATCTGTTCCACTGAGGCTTCTGGCTGGGGAAAAGAAAGAAAACAGAGTATTTTACACAAAATGCAGTATTTTGAATAGGTGCAGGGCCTTGGGGCAAAGTCCAGAGGTAGATGTTCAGCCAGCATCACGTGGGACTTGCTCCTCAATCTCTGTATCCCTTCTCAGCTAGAGCACAGAGAATTGTGTCTGAAGAACTAGGACTGAGATCAGCAGACAGTAATATCTAGTGAAATGCAGCTCAGTGCTGTGTTGTACTACTTAGGAATCAGTGCTCTGCTGGGACCTGCTCCCCCTTCCCTTTTCTTAGTTCAGTGGAGAAATATGCAGGTTGCTTCTCTGATGTGGGCTCCCTGAGTGAATAATTCTCCAGTTACAATGAACCTGGAAGCCTCTTGCATGTATCTGCTGTCAGAGAGTTCAGATTTATAGCCTCAGACTCTGTTTAGCTTGTAATTAATACAGACTTCCACATCTCTTTCTTTTTCCTTTTCCAGAATAATATCCTATTAGTCCTGACAACCAAATGGCCAGACTTGGGCCACCATTCAACTGCTTCTAAATGACCATTATCATCATGTCCCACTTGTCCAGAACAGACACCTCTCAGTGAGAAATGGGCTGCAGGGACCTGCTGTGCTCAGGGAGATCTTATTTGCTATGGCTTGTTCTATCCAACTATTTGCAGCTTCAAAGAGGGAATGGAGGTAGAAATGAAGACAGGGTGAACTGTGCAAGAGTTGCACCCAGAGGTGTCCTTCTGACTTGATCTGGAGTTTTGATGCCCACAAAAGTCTTAGGGAGCCCATCAGGGGCATTGGCACTGTAGCTGAGTACCACAAGCATGATGCTGGAAGCATCTGTTGCTTTCTGCTATGGAAAGGGCCAGAATGAAACTCTTGTTTCTGAACTCCAGGGTGAGTTCTCTCTTCTGCAGCCCCTGTGCAGAAAATAGATCACCTCTGTTTCTTTATGCCACAGGTAGGGCCTGAGGAGCATTCCTGCCCTCCCAGCTAGGGGAGATTCCACCCAGGGGAGAAGTGTTATCAGAATAACCCTCTGGATTACATGTTCCCCTGACATGCAGTGTTAAAACAGAAGTAAATAAATAAATAAGTTACTCTCTGGCAAATTCTCAGAACAACTTTGGAACTGGTTCAAAGTGAGGGAGAGGGCTCAGCAGCTGGCTGGAGCTCTGTGCAGTATTTCAGAAAGCTGAGGAGGAACCTCCTATGCAACAGATGAAAGCTGATCCTGAAATGCAGATTATGCCTCCCTTAATTCATCCTGAAGAGCAAGAGCTCTGGTGCAAACTCTGGAGCTGAAAAAACCCTTCCCCAGGAACAGCTCAGCCTGAACAGCTGAACTTGGAGAAGCTATCCCTGTAAGGAATTCAAACTCCAAGAGACTTGTCTTGCAGAGCGTGAGATGGATGGGAAAGGGACCCAAGAACGATGCCATTCATTGAGCTCATGGTTTGTGGGTTGGCTTCCTTGTATTTCCCCATTTTTCTAGTACTGAGAAGGGCACAAAAGGTCAGTGCTGGTGAGAGTGGGGCTAAGCTGCAGGACCACCACCAGCACAGGTTCCCCCTGCCTATCCCTGGTTCTACATGCTGAAACTTTCCCACCCCAAGGTTTTCCAGGGGAAGCAGCTGCTTCCCTGCCCCTCTGGGGGTCTTGCAGGGAGCCTGCTGTGAGCAGCAGCAGTGCTGTGGGTATTGCTTGGTTCAATTTTGCATTATCAAACTTCCTTGGCTCTTTCTATTGGAAACTTTTACCATTCTCTNCCCCAATATGTGCAAGGGCTGCAAAATGCAAGGAGAGGCAAAGTACAGGATCCCATCCAAACAATTTCAAAGAAGCTCCAAAAGCTGCATCCCTGTGGCCGGTTGCTGACATCTGCTCAGCTATTTTTTCCCAATGAATGGCCTGAGCAGCTCCTCCCCAAGCNTTCTGCAGCCCCTGTGCAGAAAATAGATCACCTCTGTTTCTTTATGCCACAGGTAGGGCCTGAGGAGCATTCCTGCCCTCCCAGCTAGGGGAGATTCCACCCAGGGGAGAAGTGTTATCAGAATAACCCTCTGGATTACATGTTCCCCTGACATGCAGTGTTAAAACAGAAGTAAATAAATAAATAAGTTACTCTCTGGCAAATTCTCAGAACAACTTTGGAACTGGTTCAAAGTGAGGGAGAGGGCTCAGCAGCTGGCTGGAGCTCTGTGCAGTATTTCAGAAAGCTGAGGAGGAACCTCCTATGCAACAGATGAAAGCTGATCCTGAAATGCAGATTATGCCTCCCTTAATTCATCCTGAAGAGCAAGAGCTCTGGTGCAAACTCTGGAGCTGAAAAAACCCTTCCCCAGGAACAGCTCAGCCTGAACAGCTGAACTTGGAGAAGCTATCCCTGTAAGGAATTCAAACTCCAAGAGACTTGTCTTGCAGAGCGTGAGATGGATGGGAAAGGGACCCAAGAACGATGCCATTCATTGAGCTCATGGTTTGTGGGTTGGCTTCCTTGTATTTCCCCATTTTTCTAGTACTGAGAAGGGCACAAAAGGTCAGTGCTGGTGAGAGTGGGGGCTAAGCTGCAGGACCACCACCAGCACAGGTTCCCCCTGCCTATCCCTGGTTCTACATGCTGAAACTTTCCCACCCCAAGGTTTTCCAGGGGAAGCAGCTGCTTCCCTGCCCCTCTGGGGGTCTTGCAGGGAGCCTGCTGTGAGCAGCAGCAGTGCTGTGGGTATTGCTTGGTTCAATTTTGCATTATCAAACTTCCTTGGCTCTTTCTATTGGAAACTTTTACCATTCTCTGCTTGGCTGGAAAAGATGACTGCAGCAAACCCAAATTAGGAATAAATTATACAACAACTTTACATTTTTCTGACAAAGGGAAAACTGTGTGGCAAGAGCTGTGAAAGCACCTCCTTCCCATCTCCTCCCTGCAAGGCTTCCAGTGGAAGGGCCACACACTTCACACATAGCTTTGGGAGGGGGCAAAAACCCCCAACAAAACAA
>VWZX01004773.1:4088398-4105713 GCA_013399015.1 Galbula dea | reverse complement strand
GGGGGAAGAAATGGGTGGAAAATGATCTCAGTCCTGGCACAAGAACAATACTTTCCCATGGAAACATAGGTATATATTTAATTCCTGCTAACTACTCCACTCAAGTTTCACCTTTCATCTCCTCTGCAAGGGACACTTCTCCTCCTGAAAAGTTTTTTTTAAGACTGAAATCCTGCACGTGCAATAAGAAGCTGCAAAGCCACAGGCACCCCTAAACCCCTTCCACATGCACATCCATGCAGGCAACGCATCTGCTGCTCCACAACCTTAATCTGTGTGGAAAAAAAAAGAGAGAGAGAGAGAGANGGAAAAAAAAAAGAGAGAGAGAGAGAAAAAAGAAAAAGAAAAAAAAAAAGGGGGGGGGGAAGAGAGAAAATAATAAAAAAGGAAAAATAGGGAAAAGGAAAAATAGGGAAAAGGAAAAATAGGGAAAAGGAAAAATAGGGAAAAGGAAAAAAAAAGGGAAAAGGAAAAAAATGGAAAAGGAAAAAGAAAAAAGGGAAAAGAAAATGTGGAAAAGAAGAAGAAAAAGAAAATTAAAATGAAATAAAAAATAAAATAATAAGAAAGAGGGAAAAAAGATGAAGAAAGAGGAGGGGGGAAAAGGAGGGGAAAAAGGAAGGAATAAGGAAAGGAAAAAAAAATGGAAAGGGAAAAAAAGAGGACTCGGTGCTCCCCACGGAAGAATTCCGGGAACGTCAAGACAGGGAGAGCTGGAGTGCCTCTGTGTGTGTGTGTGTGTCTGTGTGTGTCTGTGTGTGTGCGCGGAGTGCGGGAGCGCTGCAGAGCGGCACACAGCAAACAGGAAATGCAACTGCTGGAGCCGCTCGAACGCCTCAAACTTCACCCTGCAGCTGCATCCCCCGCACCGCCCCGCACCGCAGGGCTTGGCCGCGGGGGTTAAGGGGAGGGCACCGAAGAGAAGCAGGAGCCTTACCTCTGGCCTGAGACATTGTCCCCCGTGCTTTGGTTGGGGGAGGGGAAGCACAAAAGACTTTGCCTTTGCCTCTCTCCTCTGGACGCTAGTTTTGCAACAAAGATGCGAAGCCTGCACCAGCGATCTTCCTGCAGCGGGAGTTGTCCTGCTGCGCTGCAGCGGATCCTCCGCGGGGGCGGAGGCTGAGGTGGTGGTGGTGGTTGGTGGTGGTGGTGGGGGGGTGCTGGGGTGAGGTGGGGGGGTGGTTGCCCTGCAATTGCACACCGTTGCGGGGGCAAGCCCGCGGGGCGGGGGGTGTCCTCCTTCTCTCCCCCCACCCCCCCCCTTTCGCCTGCGGTGCTTGGGGAAGGTTCCTGCTGCACCTACATGATGGGCCGAGGGCTGGCAGCGCAGAGCTCCAAACTTGGAGCTCGCCTTGGGGGGCGTAGGGCGCAGGCGCGGGGACGGCGCGGAGCCGCCTGGGGGATGGAGTCCCTGCTCTGCGTGTTGCCGGCAGGGGGCGCGGAGCCTGCGCGGGAGGAAAGGGAGAGCCCGCGGAGCCTGCGCAGAGGGTGGAGCTGGGTTGCGGGGCGAGAGGGGAGAGCGCACGGAGGGTCCGTGGGTGTGCGGAGGGTGTGCGGAGCTATAAAAAGAGCGTATTTCCTGAGGTGGTCAGCTCGGCCCCTGCAGGATTATGGAGGTTTCCCACGGGAAGAGCCAGAGGAGCCAAGGCTGTGGCCATCCCTTGGAGATGGAGCTGCTGTCTGGGTCCAAAACGCAGCTAGACACCGAATCGTTTGGGTTGTGAGAAACCTTTGAGGTCATTGAGTCCAACCGTTAACCCAGCACTGCCAGGTCGCCAGTAAACCCTGTCCCTCAGCACCACATCTACATGACCTCTAAATCCTCCACCGCTGCCCTAGGCACCCAACACTGCTAGATGGGTCAGTGCTCTGGGTGGGTCCCTCCTTCTGTACACGAGACCCCCCACTGCTTGAAAAGCCCTGAAGGAAAATCAAAGATGTTCCTTCCAAAAGCAGAGCTTTACTTTAAATATATGTTTCCTTATAGGAGCAGTGGATGAATAAAAACCCCAGCAGTTAAGCAGTAAGAAATGTGCACTTCAAAACCATTGACAGCTAAATTAGTGCCAATGTTGACACCCTGGGGAAATATTGCTGGCAAAGGTATAAAACCTAGTGGAAAGGCTGCATGGGGAGGGGCATCTTCTAGCCCCTTTTTCCTTAGGCTGGAAAATGTGTGCTTTAGGTGATTTTGATCTTGTGCCCTCCCACTGCTCCCATTTCCTGGCTGGTCCCATGGAGGCTGAGCTGGTGCTAGCATGGCAGGGCTTGGGGTTTTGCCATGTTCAGCTGCAAGGGCTGAGGTCTGAAGGAGGCTGGAAGCCTTCGTTAGGGATCTGTCAGTCTCAGTCTCGAATGTTCAGAGCAATTGTTTGGGGTGAGGGAAATCTGCTGCTCTACATGGTCCCTCCTGCCAAGCTTGCAGCTAGAGCAAAGCCTTATAGCCAAGCCATAAATCCCCAAAATGAAAGGTTTACGATGGCACTGCTGACAACCCCCTGACTAGCACACTCCAAATGGCAGCAGGACAATTCAGTAGCTACCAGCTAAATTAGCAGCGGTGCAGGAAGCCTTCGAGGATTGGCATGATGAGCCAGCTACTTCCAGAGGCCCTGTCATGATGAAGATGGCCAAAGAGAGGATGGGTTTTAATTTGCTTTTAATGTTCCTGACAAACTTTTGGGGGTCTAACTTAGAACTATAGAGTTACAGAATCATTTGGTTGGAAGACACCTTTAAGATCAAGTCCAACTGTGAACCAGCTCTGCCAGGTCACCTCTAAACCATGTCCCTCAGCACCACATCTCCAGGTTTTTTCAGTCCCTGCAGGGATGGGTGGCTCCACCAATGCCCTAGGCAGCCTGTGCCAGGGCTTGACAACCCTTGGGGAAGAAATGTTTCCTGATGTCCAACCTAAACCTCCCCTGGGACAACATGGGGCCATTGGACTGATACCAGACTGGTTGTTTTAAGGCATTTTTTTCCTCTAGAGGATGGAGACCTTGTTCTCTGAAGTTTCTTGGAGGACTGGCCACATCCCCTTCTGTGTCCCAGCTGCCATCAGGTGCTCCTCACCACATACACAAGCTGGGACAGCTCAGCAAAACCTCTGTCACTCTGCTGGCACCCAGCAACCAGCACAATGTCAGTTTTAATTGGGTTTTTTATGTCCTCCCTCTTCCCCCTCCCCACAGGCAGGTAGGGATTTGTAATCCCACTGCCTCCCTCAGAATTAGGGCACCCTCACAGAGTGCCCTGTTAGCACCAAGGGAAATTTTCTCCTGGCTTTAATGGGTTTAGGCTCAGCCTGGGACCTGCAAGGGCTTGTCTGTGTGTCATGTGCTGCACCCTGGTTCGTGTGAGGAGGGTTGGAGGGTGTGTGAAGTTCAGCTGGTGGACGAGTCTCAGCAGGAGCAGGTGGTGTGGCTGGGGAGGTGGGGACATGCAGCAGCAGTGTCCCCAGGCTGGGGCTGCCCCAGGGGACTGCTGCCTTCACAGAATCACAGAATCAGAGCTGGCAGAGACCTCCAAGATCATCAAGTCCAACCATCAACCTGTCACCATCATCTAAAACCATGTCCCTAAAACTAAACCAAGTCCCTAAGTCCTACATCTAGATGCTTTTTAAACCCTTCCAGGGACTGTGACTCCAGCACCTCCCTGGGCAGCCTGGGCCAATGCCTAAACCCATAGGGCTGAGGGATGAGAGCTGCTTCCTACCTCTGGCTCTGGCTCTAGCTTTTTCTCTAGCACTCTCTGGCTATAGGCACTCGAATTTTAGACTTGGGTTTGTTTATTCCTCCTTCCAGCTTGCTCCTTCATTGCTAAGAAACGAATTTGCTGCAGAAGCAATTGGACAAGCAGGCTGTGGTTTGAGGGCACAGCTGAAAACTCCTCCTCCTGGCATTTGTAAACAGGGGATGTGCACCAAAATATGGATTTGGTTTAGACACGACTCAGTTCCCAGCCTTCCCTTTGATGGGGGAGCTTGGGAGGAGAGCATGTCCTCTGCTGGCTTTGTCCAGGAAAAATACAATTCCAGGCTTGGGTTTCAGTGTTTGCATGAATGATTGCTTGGGGAGAATCAACCAGCCAAAGAATTAACCCCAGAGCTCTTGTCCACAAAGGATGGTGAGCTGGAGGGGTGCAGCTTCTCAAAGTCATCCTGCTGTGCTCTTGCAGGACTGTCAAGGGTCAGGGCAGGGCTGACCACCAACCCAGGGAGAGGCATTCTCTGTTGCTGCCTCTTCCCCCCACACACATGGGAAGGGAAAGGGAATGGGAGAGACTTGTGGACTGGAAAACAAAAGCTTAAACTAATGAAAATAATAATAATAGAATGAAATGTATATATGCACAGGCATAGCCAAAAGCAATACTGAATCCAGTCCCCCCCTGATGGCAACTCCATCACCATCACCACTTGTACTGTGGCAGAAGGACTCAGCAGCAGATGGGAACCAGGCTCTGGGGCTGGACCCTGCAACTGGGTGCAGGAACTCATGGATCAGCATCAAAGGCAGAACAGACAGAGCCCTCCTCAGATGCTGGCCATTGAAGAAGAGCAAGAGGAGCTTGACCCTTGTGACCCCTCAGCTTTGTATCAAATATGAGATGTGTGGAGTGGGATCCCTAGCTGGTCAGGTTAGAGCTCTCTGCTCCTCCCTGCAGGTGCAGCTTTTCCTCTGCACCCCCCAGCATGTGACACAAGATTCAGCAGTGTCCTTGGTCTGCATCCCAAGCCTTGGTAGTAAATCTACCCATGAGGTCTTCTCACTGCTGGAAGCAGACACTGGCTGGTGCTCCTGAGGTACAGTGATCCCAGGAGTTGGACTCAATGATCCTTGTGGGTCCCTTCTAGCTCAGGATATTCTGTGATCTAGCAACTACCAAGCTGAAAATGAGAAAAAATTAGTAGCAATAAGCACAGTGAAGGCTCTGCCTCCTCTGGGGCAAGCAGACAAGGCAGGGCTGCTTGCTACAGCAGATGAAGAAGCTGTAGGAAATTCTCCAAGACAAGAAGAACCAGCTGGAAAAAAACAACCAAAAAGGATGTCTGGGGAAGGAGCTTAAAGAAAAACCAAAGCAAACAGTGGGTGCAGATGCTGAGGAGGAGAATACAAGTTGGTGAGAGGGGAGGTGAGAAACAATGAGCAGGAGGCACGCACTGGAGCAGAGACCATCTGCTCTTCACCAGCCTGAATGGTGCCGAGCCAGAGCCTGCATTCCTTTGTTCCCCAGTTTACAGGGAACTGCAGGCTGCCAGCATTTTGAAAGCCAAACACAATCCCTGAGAGTTCAGCCACCTCTTACCTTTTGTCTGCATTTCCTCCCTCTCCTTCTCCCCCAGTGTTTTCTCTCACAGCTGTTAGCTCCTGGCATGTTTTTCCACCTGGGATCTCAAGTAGGTGGATAAAAAAAACCCAGGAGGGCCTTGCAGTTAGCAGGAGTTAAACAAACTGCTCTGCCCTGGTGCACACAGGGTGGGAGAGTTGGTAAAATCTCTCTTTCAGGGGTCACTGGGGAATTGAGAGAGGATAAAATGAGCCCAGGAGTACATGCAGCTCATAAACGTGGCAGAGCCAATAAACAAAAACAACTTTCAGCTTAGGAACCTAAGTAATGCTAAGGTCTGAGAGCAATAAGTCTGGCTAGACAATAATAATGGCTTGAGCACACTCTTCCAGGAGGGGTGAGGGTGATGCTAGTGTCTATTAACCTAAAGAAGAGAGGCAGAGGTGGAGGGGGAGAGCCATGAGGTGTAAGAGATAGGATCTGTCTATCTATCTATCCATCCTTCTATCCATCTATCTAATATGAATTTAATATCAATATAAATTTAATTTATAGGCATTTAACAGTATCTATTTATGTATTTCATCTGAATTTAGTATCTTCACTGTACATTTAATATTTAATAATATAGTATATAAACATAATGGTCACCTTGTTGTTGTGTTGCTGCCCAAAGATGTGGATGCTCCAGACAGAAAGCCCCCAGCAGAGGTCCTGTTCATACAGGTGAGGGTTGGCTTGGTGGAGGCAGAGCTAAGTGTTGTGGTTGGTTTTGCCTTGGCTGCTGGTTGTGAGGTTTAATGCTGAAAGTATTGTTTGCTTTTGGGCTGTTTGAATTTCCTCCTATCTGCTCTCCATGCATGTATATATATATATATATTTAAGTATATAATAGGTTCTCTGTTTACTTTGGTGAACTAATGGATCAAAATGCATCCTTCAGGCATTCTGTGAGCACTTAGCTCTGCCTTTTGTGCAGTGCTGGCTCTGGGTCCTTTCTCTCCATGTACATCCCTAGCCTGACTGCATGCCTCAGGCTGCATGTTCCTGGCCCTGCCACTGCTCAGCTCTGCCAGGGGCAGCTGGGTGCTTAGTTATCTTTCAGGGTCATATCCATCTCCTCTGGTCTCTGTGGTAGAAAGGTTTGCAGGTTGCTCACCAAGCATCCTATGAATGCCCAGCACCTTGGGCTGGCTTCATCCCAAGAACAGGAGCAATCAAGCAAATTCAGACTCTTCTGAATTCTGCCCATCCATCAACAGCCAAGTCCTTTCACAAGGCAGAGTAAAGCACTGCCTGCACTGCACTGGGAGCTCAGAGAGCATTTGGAATCCTAGAATCATTGAGGTTGGAAAAAAACCTTTCAGATCATGGAATGACTCCTTCAAGGATCCTCTAAAATTAAGGCACCTTTAAGCTGCATTAAATAAACAACAGCCAGATACCCTCTGTTTGGGGAGTGATTCTCCCTCCTGCCCAGGCAAGCAGAGGAGGGGGAAGGACAGAGACCAGTCCCATGGCACCTCTTGGGTTGTTGTTGGCTGGGTGGAGATGGAGGCACAACCTTTGGCCTGGTGGATGGCAGTACCCTTGGAGTCACCTGCCCCATGTCCCTTGCTCCCTGGCTTACACAGGCATTCAGGGATTGGCTTTTTTCTCACCTTGTGGCACATTTTTTCTGTACTTTGGACTTTGTTCCTCACTTTTTTTTGTCCCTGGCTCCTTGGTTCCACTGATGGTTTTGGCAGTAAAAGGAGTTGCAGGCTCATCCAGTTAAGGACCCCACCATAAATGCCTGCTTGCTCTGAATTCCCCCCTGGCTGCAGCCCCCTGCCCACAGATGCTCCTGCACAGGGTCCCAGCTCCAAGAACTGAGCATTGTGGAGGGGTCTGAGGGCTTCCTGCAGGCAGGCTCCTTGCTGCCAGGCTGAAGCTGCCTGTAAGCTCTCCAGGGTAGGGATGGTCTTCACCACTTGCTGTACAAAACCACCACCACGTGAGCAGCTTTCTTGAGGTGGTTTATGAAACCTTTGTTGTATTTATGTAGCTCCCAGGGTAATAGGATCTGGAGTTAATTACTGGAGCTGGTTTTCTTTGTGACTACATCTGAAGAGCTTGTCAAAAGCCTGTGGTAGGCTTTTGCACTGCTGCTTAACATGGTACAAATTTGGGTGGCTGGGTGTAAACATCATCATCATCGAGGGGCTTGGACACCAAAGGTGGCTGCAAACCCTGGGCTGCTTGGCATGGAGCTTTACCTCTGCCAGCAACAGCCCTGCCTCAGATGTGGGCACCTGATGAGTTTTTGGGTATGGATGCAATGCTGCACAGTATCCTGGCTAGCCTGGGATTTGGTAGGAGACCACCTAGAAGCTCCTGGTATGGAGGATGCAAGGGGAAGAGAAGCCCAAATATTCTGGTCTAGAAGCTGGTGCCTTACCAGCAATCAGGGAAAGGAAGGAAGAGGAGGAGGAATCCACTGCAAAAATGTTCTTGAACATGGTTGGATGAGGTTGGGCAGCTCCAAAAGTGAGATTCTGAGAAAAGCAGTGCTAAATGAGGACAGGTGGTGGCCTCTGTCTGAAGGGATATTTTTATTGGGCTGGCAGCAGGGAGCATAACTTTCTTTCAGTGACCTGTATATCTAGAGTAGGCTGGAACAGAAACCCAGCCAGCACAGTGCTCTTTTAAAAACAGGAAATTCTATTTCATAATCCATACAGCAAAATTCCCTGGGAAGGGAACAGAGCTGCTGGAGGGCAGATGGCAGCCCCTGGCTAGAATAGGAGGATGCTACCACACGATGAAAAAGAGCTCTTTCCTCCCATGCCCCCAGCAGCAGATTTGCCCCCTTTGAACTCTGCTGATTTAAAATAGGCATTTGGGTTCTTTTTTTCTACAGGCATGAGGTATCATTCATGACCAGAGTGACTATATGTTTGCACCAAGGTGGCTGTAAGGACAGCATTCTATGCATACTGCACCCAGTGTGTGTATTATTCTTGCAGCCCTTGGAACTGCTGGTGTTGAAAGTTTCTTGATGCTTCAGTTAGAAAATTTGGGGGTTTGTTTTAGAGGTTTCTAACTTCCCATCAAAGTCTAGTCTGGGCTGAAATTCTCTGTGCTAAGTCTTAGGCAGTGGTGGAGTCACCATCCCTGGAGGGGTTGTGGTCCTCAGGGCCATGGTTTAGTGACACGGTGGTGCTAGGTTGATGATCTTAGAGCTCTCTTCCAGCCTTAATGATCCTGTGACTCCTAAAGAACTTGCATTCTGCATAACCATTTCTCCAGGTGCAAAAGGCTGCCACTCTCAACAGGAGTTAACCCCTTTCCTTTTTTACAGCTGTACTTGATAACCATGACCTGCATCTCAATGTGACGGGGGTCTTGGGTGGCAAAGAGTAGGTGGCTTTGGCAGTGGCAGAACACCCTTCACAGCTGGCTGCAGCTGCACATTTGGAGCAGTTCATGTTGAAGGAAGTTGGGCTTTGGGGTGGTTTATTTGAGTCTCTTTCTAGCTCCCAGAAAGAGGCAGGTCTGTGATTTAGGTGCTCTGAATTACTGGCAGAGGGTTGCCCTGGCAGAGGATCTGGGCTCTACAGTTAGGTGATGCCAATGAACCATCCTTGTGCTTATGCACAGGTTGTGGCCTTCTAATACTTAAAGGGAGCTCATAAAAAAAAGAGAGAGAGACTTTTGACATGGGCAGGTATTGATAGGACAAGGGGGAATGGTTTTAAACTGAAAGAGGGGAGAGTTAGATGAGATGTTAGGAAGAAATTCTTTCCTCAGAGGGTGGTGAGGCACTGGAACAGGTTGCCCAGACAGGCTGTGGCTGCTCCATCCCTGGCAGTGTTCAGTGCCAGGTTGGATGTGGCCCTGGGCAGCCTGGTCTAGTGGGTGGCATCCCTGCCCATGGCAGGAGGTTGGAGCTAGATCTTTAAGGTCCCTTCCAACCCCAGCCATGGTGTGATTCTATGCTTACTGATGCAAACAGAGTGTTTCCAGTAAACCTGGAGCATATCTTCTCCTTAAAGTCTGTTTTGATATCTTCTAGGCCACAACCCCTGCTCTGGAGGATGAAATCATTCCTTACAGACAAAGCTACCTGGTTTCTGAGAATGACTTTAACTCTTGGGGGCAACTTGTCTGATTAATTAAAAATAACCAAAAAAAAACCCACCCCAGACCACCTGCTTTTTTTTAACAGCTTTATTTTGTTACAACCCAGATGAAACCACGGCAGGTGAGGAGAGCTGGGAAGCAGCAGCAGTTCCTGCTTGGTCTGGGCAGCCCTGGATGCTCCTAATGATGGTCTGATGCTGAACAAAACTGCTGGTAATGAAGAAAGGCAG
The DNA here is from genome assembly GCA_013399015.1 of Galbula dea. Classification (NCBI taxonomy): domain Eukaryota; kingdom Metazoa; phylum Chordata; class Aves; order Piciformes; family Galbulidae; genus Galbula; species Galbula dea. Next base: position 4,096,063 of record VWZX01004773.1, on the reverse strand, counting down.
AAGCACATCACTGTGGTTTTGTTCTCCCTGCCATACCCTGCTGAAGCACTGGCCACTTGGGAAATGCTCTCTCCAAAGGGAAGCAGGGACACAATGGGGAACTCAGGGTTTGTTTTGCCTGTAATTTGGTTCTGCCTGGCAGAGTCTCTAATAGTCATCTCTGGAAGAAAGAAAAGAGCAGTTCTTCAGTGCAGACCCTCAGCAGGCTGCTGGCATGGGGCAGAAAGCCTGGTGCTTGGCTTCAAGAGAATTGTGACCTCAGGGGACCTTGGAGCCACTGGTTTGGACACAGGAGGAGCCCTGTGAGAACATCTGTGCCCTCTGCCTGCTGAGGACATCTATGATTTACAGGGTAAATGCTGTTTCTGTTTTTATTTCTGCTTTCTGAAAGGCAAAGGTACTCTTAGATGAAGGAAGAGGAGCATGCCAAGGGCTCCAGGGAGAGGGCAAGGACCTCAAGTTGCCCCAGGGGAGGTTTAGATTGGATAGCAGGGAATATTTCTTCCCTGAAAGAGTTGTTAATCCTTAGCCCAGGCTGCCCAGGGCAGTGGGGGAGTCACCATCCCTGGAGGGGTTTAAAAAGCACAGAGATGTGGCCTTAAGGAGATGGTTTAGTGGCATGGTGGTGCTAGGTTGCTGGTTGGACTTGGTGACCTTAGAGGTGTCTTCCAGCCTCCCTGATTCTGTGGTTCTGTGACACATCCTGTGACTCCCAGGGTAAGGAGGTTGTGGTCACTTGGTCTCTCCTGGGATATCAGTGTGCTTGAGGTCAGGAGAGTGTCTGCAGCAGGGAAAGGCACAGCTAGTGCCTGAGCCAGCTGCTTGCACAGGAGAAATGGATCAAGACAGTAAAAGAAATGGGCCAAGAGTGGGACTTGAGCCAGTTAATGAACAGATGGGAAGTCCAGAGGAAAATGTAAAATAGTTTTGTTTTATCTCTGTTTGAATCCAGGGAATTTCTGGGGCAGGTCTCTGGTTCTCAAAGGCCTCTGCAAAGCTTTGATAAAAACAGAAACAGTGAACAAGCAGCTGCTTACCTGAAGCTTCTGCATCACTGGACAAAATCATTTCAGCATTTCTGGGCCTTTTGTAAACTCTCTGCTGAAAGGGAAGAGAAGTCAGAGCAAGGACACTCCCTCCAGCTGCCACACAAAAGCCCTAGGGGGCAGAAGGGCCACATCCAGCAAACTGAAATGCCAGATTAATGTTCCAGCTCTGGCCATTGCTTTGTTATCTTCTCCTCTCTCAACCCAGCACTGGAAAGGATGAACAGAGCTTCCCATATCTGACTGCAAGAAACAGAGCCTGCTCTGATGTAAGCATCTCCCTCTTGCTCTGTTCCATGCCCAAGGGTAGCAGGTTTTGAGGCAGGATGAGCAGGGAGGCCCCCAAAGAATTTGGAAATGCTCCTTTGTGATTTTAATGTTCTTTTTTCCCCCCTTTTTGAAAGGCTGAGTCACTGCCTACTTAAAGGAAGGAAATTCAGTCCCTCCTGTTTCCTTTCTGAAAGGATGGATGGGTGCATTCCAGCTGCAGTGCATTGCCCTGTGATTCCATAGTATCCTGGTGCCTCAGGTGAGTGCCTCTGCACAGCTTTCTGCTTCAGAGAAACACTCCTCTAAGGAGATCCTTTGAGAAGAAGGTGGTGGGAATGGCCATCCAGGGGCTGCCAGGGAAAAAGAGCCATTCTGCATGTGCCACAGTGGTGTCAGAGCTCCCAATGGGAGGCAGAGAATCCCTCAGCCCAAAGTGCTGAGAACTGGAAACAAAATGCCCCCTGCTTTGGCATGAGCTGTTTGGGCACAGAACACAAAGTAGACACTTCCCAGCATAAGCATCAGCAAAAAGATGGAGTTGAGATGTTCAAGTTTTCTTTCAAGTTTTGAAGTCTCTGTTCCAAGCTCCAGCTCTTGTTACTTGCACACCTGGAGCAGAAGCTGTGTGCTAAGGAGGGGCTAAGGAGCCAGGACAACCCTGCCACTGGCATCATCTCCATGGGTGCTGGGTGCCTGGAAACCAAGGACAGCCCAGGTTCAAAGGCCAGAAAGACACCTTCTGCCATCTGGGGTGAAAGCTCCCAGCCCTCATCCCCATCAACCACTCATGGTTTGTTGGACTGAGAGACCAGCACAGCACCCCTCTGATCTCCAGCACCCCTAATTCTCCCTCTTCTAACTGAAGAGAGTTGCATTTTCAGCTCAGAGTAAACTTTCCCTGAATGCTTGGTTATTTTCCCCTTTTGTCATCAAACTCAGAGAGTTTAGTTTATGCAACAGCTCTGTCAGGCACAAAATGTTTACACTGAACTCCTGAGCAGTGGGAAGAAACATCCCCAACTTTCAAATAATGATGTCAACATTCCAGCCTGCTCCCTCTGCTGAGTTCTTTGGCCAGGTGTCAGGTTGGTTAATTGCTGGCTTTGATGCTGCTGGAGACACTTCAGCTGCAGAAGTGGAAGCCTCCCCATGGGAAGTAGAAACCTGTTTCATAAAGAAAATCAGTTTGCCTGCATCTACCAGACCTTTGTGCACCCATTCTGGCAGGATTAGGGCAGGGATTGTCCTCCTGTGCTCAGCACTGGGCAGGCCACACCTTGAATCCTGGGGTCAGGTTTGGGCTCCTCATTCCAAGAAGGACATTGAGGTGCTGGAGTGTGGCCAGAGAAGGGCAAGGAAGGTCATGGGGGGTCTAGAGCACAAGTGGTGTGAGGAGCAGCTGAGGGAACTGGGGTTGGTTAGCCTGGAGAAGAGGAGGCTCAGGGGACACCTTCTCCCTCCCTGACAGGAGGCTGCAGTGAGGTGGGAGCTGGTCTCTTCTCCCAAGGAACAAGCAATAGAACAAGAGGAAACAGCCTTAAGTTATGCCAGAGAAGGTTTAGGTTGGACATGAGGAACAATTTCTTCTCCCCCCAGGGTTGTCAAGCCCTGAAACAGGCTGCTGAGGGCAGTGGTGGAGTCACCATCCCTGGAGAGCTTTAGAAGAGGTGTAGATGTGTTGCTGGTTTAGTGGTGACTTGGCAGTTCTGGGTTAATGGTTGGACTGGGTGATCTGGGAGATCTTTTCCAACCTTAATGATTCTAGGATTCTACTCTATGATTCACAGAGCTTTGCTGTGTTTGGTGCCACTACCTGGCTGTATTGCTTAGATCTTTATTCCAGTTAAAGAGATGAAACTGCTTTCTTTGCCTTCCAAGTTTCTTGCTCAGATGTGTAGGTTGGACAGTTTCTGGTGCCTGCTGCTTGTACCCATCCCCACCTTACATGCAGACTCCTCTTGGCCTCAGACAAATTACATCAGCCTTGGCTTTTTGCATCTCTAAACAGAGATTATGTCTAAGGCACCTGAGCATCCAGGGCTGTTGTCAAAATGAATTAGGTAGTGGTTTTACTGCACTTTGAAGATGAGAAGTGTTGAAGTACTTCAGATGGTAATGACTCTCTGGAGGCTCTCCCTGCTGTGCAGGTTGGTTTTGACTCTGGTACTGATGCTGCTGTGTGTGTGCTCTGTGGCTCTCCAGCAGCACCTGGTCCCATGGGTATCTCACCCACCTGACAGTAAAATGTCTTTTGAGTGGTGTCCAGGGACAGGACAAGAGGGAAGAGGCACAAACTAGAACATAGGAAGTTCCATCTAAACATAAGGAGGAACTTCTTTCCTCTGAGGGTGGTGGAACATTGGCCCAGGCTGCCCAGAGAGGTGCTGGAGTCTCTGTCTCTGGAGAGATTCCAAAGCCACCTGGACACCATCCTGTGCAACCTGCTGTAGGTGACCCTGCTCTGCTGTGGGGCTTGGACTAGATGATCTTCAGAGGTCCCTTCTTACCTCTGGAGTTCTGTGATTCTGCCAAGTTACCACCCCCTGTGATGTAGTCTGATGTTTTGGAGCACACACATGTGAAACCACTGCCATGCTTGCACTTCCCCTGGCTGTGTACTGGGATGGGATGGGTTATTGCTGAGACTCTGAGCTCTTCCCTGGAAGGACAAGGCTTGGTGTGAGCAGAGGTGTGAACCTCTTCAGGAGGGGTTGTGGTGCTAAAACTTCAAGGAGCTCACAACTTTGCAGGTAGAACATGAATATGAGTAGTTAAAACTTTTGAAGTGTGAACAGAGACCATAACAAACATCAAAGTGACCAGAAGAACTCAGCCCCAGACAGACTTCTGTTCTATTTAATGCTAGATAAATGGAGATTAAGAAGTTTTGTGTTTGTTTGGGATTTTTGATTGAAGCTCAAGTAATGCCATTGTATTTACTCAGTATTCATTAAGCAAAACTAAAGGGCATTGTTTAATTAGAGTACTTTTATTTAATGCCCTTTGTTAAGTTGGAAACTAATGAAAAAAAAAAGACACTTTCTAAGCCTTTCTGATGGCTTTTATTGTTTTTTTAGAATAAAGATTAGGTGAGATTTGATCATTTTCTGTATGTGATGTATTTAAAGAAGCCTGGACCCACTGCTGCTGGGCTGCAAAGCTCTCAGGGGATGCCAAGTGGAAGCAGCCTCCTCCCCAAAACCAATCTTCTCCCCAGAAACAACCTTCTCCCCAAAACCAACCTTCTCCCCAAAACCAACCTCCCCAGAAACAACCTTCTCCCCAAAAACAACCTTCTCCCCAAAACCTTGCTGTGCTGGCCCATGGGATTTCTGCTGCTCTGGGGCTGCAGCAGAGTGCCTGTGCTTAACAAGTGTGCTGGGACCAGGGCTGAGGCTTGAATCCTGGATATTTCCACTCCTGGCTGGAGGTGAATGGGAATGCAAAGGCTTCTGTGTGACTGTGACACCTTCCCGTGTGAACTGTGCTTTCCACTGTGCTTTCAGATCCTTGTCTTCTTTTCTTGATGAGGGTCAGGAGAGTAAGCCCTATGTGGAGCAGCTGAGGCAACTGGGGTTGGTTAGTCCTGGTGCTGGGATGTGCCTAGAGTGGATAGGGGTCCCTGGGATGAGGGTTCTCGGTGATAGTCCCCCGAATGGGAGTGGTCCAGTGGTTGGGTACCCCTGGGGCAGGAGGGATCCCTGGGATGAGAAGGGTTGTCCCTGGGATAGGAGGCTGGTTATCCCTGGGATGAGTTTTATCCCTGGGATGGGAGAGCCCCAGTGACAGAGGATCCCTGGGATGGGGGTTCCCGGTAATGGGTTATCCCTGGGACAGGAGGGTCCCAGTGACAGAGGGACACCAGTGATGGATGTCCCTGGGATGGGAGGGTCCCAGTGACAGAGGGACCCCGGTGACGGATGTCCCTGGGATGGGAGGATCCCAGTGACAGAGCGACCCCGGTGACGGATGTCCCTGGGATGCGAGGATCCCAGTGACAGAGGGACCACGGTGACGGATGTCCCTGGGATGGGAGGGTCCCAGTGACAGAGGGACCCCAGTGGTGCATGTCCCTGGGATGGGAGTCACAGTGACAGAGGGACCCCGGTGACGGATGTCCCTGGGATGGGAGGGTCCTAGCGATGAGGTGTCCCAGAGAAGGGGGTGATGTATGCCCCTGAGATGGGAGGGTCCTAGTGATGCAGGCTACTCGGGATGAGAGCGAGTGTTTCCGGCGCTGCGGCCCCGCCCGTGTCCGGTAGGGATGTACGGCTAGGGGCGGGGGGAAGCTTCGCTCCGCCCCGTTCCGCCCCGGGGCGGGGGTGATAAGCAGCCCTGCCCCTGCTCTGCACCGGGCTGGGAGCGGAGTGGGGCTGGTAAGTACCGGGGGAGAGGGTGGCGGGGGGGGAGCTCGGTTCTCCCGAGTGCCCTCCGCTGCGAGTGAAGGCGGGGACCGGGTGTGAGGGAAAGGGCAAGGATTCCCCCCCCGAGGTGTGTAAAACGGGAAGGGGAAGAAAAAAAAAAGGAGAGGAAGAGGAGGAGTTTTGCTGTACCTGCCGGTGCGCGTCATTACCCTGGAGTGGATGCTCGGGGGTAGATGCTACGGTGGCGATGGAGGTTTAAGTGGCTGGGCAAAAAAAAAGGTGAGGATCTGACATTTGAAGGGGATTTTGGGGGAAAAAGGGGGGAATGGAAGTCCGAAGGGATGTGTTTGTCGTCCTCTCCTCCCGCCCTGCAGTCAGGGACCTGCGGGGTCACTGGAGGCACGTTTGGGGATGCTGCCGGCAGCTGGGTTGGGCAGGACCCAGCCAGGGTCTGGTGCTGCTCGGGTGTTACCTCTTTATCCTGCAGTTAAATAAGGGTGAGTTTGGAGGGAAAGGGTCTGCAGCTGCTAGGCTTTATGGTGCTCCTCAGCCCGAGACATGTCTGTGTCCCTTGGGAGTCAGACAGGGAAGAAAATTCAGCCCATTTTAAAAAATGCATAAGGAAAACCTTTCCCTTCAATAATTGAAGAGCAGTGAAAAGCACAGCAGCGTTTTTAAATACCGGTTAGGCTATTGCCTTCTGCCAGCAGGATCAATAACCTCCTTTTCTTACATTGCTGCAGGTGTTGGTCATTGATAAGTTGTTAGGTTTATTCCCTCAAGCCACAGCTCTGTCAGCTGAGGCTCACCACTCCCCTTCTTGGTTTGCTTGGGGTTGTAGCTTAAAAACAAAACGTGACATGCAGCATTAAATGACATAAACTGACCCTTGAAGACCACTGGCAGGCATCATGATGTCTGGGGGTATAAGGGAAGTTCTGCCTAAGTATTGTGTGATCATTTTTTCCCTCCAGAAGAAGCACTAGCATCTCTGCTCTGGAATTGAAGGACAAAATCAGTCATTTCCTTGGGGCTGCTTTGCCGAAGATGCCCACAGGTAGCTCTGTTTTAGCCAATTCTGCCACTACAGGATCATAAGGAAGTGGCTGGATTGTTAAGGACTTTCACAGCTGAAGAACATTTTCATTTTGCCCAGTATTATTCAATTAAATACCTTAACAGCTTCTTTTTCTGTTCAGCTTACATCTTCCTTTTCCTCACTGGGAGTTTCTAAGAGGATTTGGGATATTTTTTTTTTTCCCCCAGGTACAATTTTTCACTAGTCATGTGATAATTCCCCAGTGTTCTTGATTATGTGTTAAGTAGCTTCATTAGCTGAGGTGGAGATGGAAAGTGTTATATCAATAAATTAACATCCTTAAAATGACCTTTTCTCCACCCTGGGTGATGGAAATTAAAGTGTTCCACTGAAGATGTGGAAGGATTACTGTTTATTTATTGGTTTATTTTTGTTTAATAACTGGCATTAGTACTTGACTCTGATTAAATCAGCTTTGCCAGTGTTCTGTCTTTCATTAAAAGAGAGGAGTGTGACTAAGCAAAGGGCTTGCTGCTTTATTGCAGCTGTGTAGCATTCAGCAGGGACCTCAATGGAGCTTCTCCTCTTGGAAGTGCTCTTGATCTGCTCCTGAAAGCAAACACTGAAGCCCAAGTGCTTACCAGGGCTTGCTGTGAGCAGAGGAGAGAAGCAGGTTAGTTTTTTTATGACCTGTGAGCAGTAGCTGCTGCTCTTGGTTATTTTTCAAACACTCTGCTGGCATTTGGAAGCATTTCTTAGCTTGAAAATACCCAAGAAGAGTTGCATGCATTTTTCCTGTGAGTAGTAGTCATTAGGTCCTTATGCTGTGTGGGTTCTGCTTCTCAGAGCACCCCAAGAAGCCCTGAGCAGCAAGTCAGGCTCCTTGCAGAAGCCTTTCCCCCCCCCCCCCCCCCCCCCCCCCCCCCCACACCAAAAAACCACCCCC
>VWZX01004773.1:3960611-4088387 GCA_013399015.1 Galbula dea | reverse complement strand
GCAGGCTTCCACAGAGCTGTCTCTCTGTAAGCAGTTTGTGCATTTGAAGTTCTCCAAGCTCAGCTGATAGCAGTGGTGCTGACATCTGAGCAACCTCGTGTGTTTCTTCAGTTAGATGATGTCTGTACTCCAAAAATAGATTCCCATATTCAGATACAGCTGGGGAAGGAAGCTTGAGCCATGTGTTGTCTAACAGATAACAGAGAAACCAGGTCCTGCTGCAGAGCTGCTCTGAATGTGCAGTCACCAAAGCTATCAGACTGCTTTTGGGCTAAGTGTTGGGAGCTGTAAAACCTGGCATGTGGATTTGTTCTTAGTCTGCACTGTGCTTTGGCTGAAATGCTGAGGAGTGGCTCAGGTGTTCATCTCTGGCATGGAGATGTTGCTGCAGGTGGGACATGGCTGGAGCTGGAAGGGTGGTGAGGGTCATGCTGGCCATAAAATGAGTGAGAGATGTTGTCTGTGAGCTCTTCTCTCTTCCCAAAGGGGAAGAGAAGGGGAATAAGGGAGAGAGACTTTATAGCTTGGAAAGGAAAACTGAACCAGCTTTGAAAATAATAACAGGGAAATGAAATCTCTACAAATAGAGATAAAAACCAATATCAAACCCAGCCCCTGATGGCAATTACATCACCATCACCACTAATGTTGTGGCAGAAGTCCCAGACTGGACTGAGCAGCAGATGGGAACCAGATTCAGGAGCTGGATTCTGGAACTCGTGGATTGAGATTGAAGGCAGAATGGACAGAGTCCTCCTCAGACACTGACCACTGAAGAAAAGGCTTGACCCTGCTGACCCCTCAGCTCTATCCTGAGTATGATATCCATGGGATAGGATTCCCTGTTGGTCAGTTCAGGGTCACCTCTCCTGTCCCCTGCTTCCTGCAGGTGCCACCTCTGACTGACTACACCCCAATGCAGGATGCAAGATTCAGCAGTGACCTTGGTCTGCACCACAGCCCTTGGTACTAACTCTGACCATCAAGTGTTTTCACTGCTAGAAGAAGACACTGTGAGAACATGCTGGTAACTCCAGAGAGTGCAGTGAATTCAGAGAGACTTAGCTGAAAAGCAACATCACAGAACTAGTTGTGTTCTGACTCAAAGCAGGACAAAGGGCTGGTGGGCAGCAGACCTGCACTGCATCTCCTGCTGGCAGTGCTGAGCAGCTCACCATTGTATTTCAACTTCCCAGGTGAAGAACCAGAGATGGAGATTGACCAGTGACTCCAAACTTTGGACAGCAAGAGGGTGGCCAGCTGGGGATAGAAGCCTGGTGGTTCTCCAACCTGCTGTCCATCAATAGGTATGACCTGGTCTCCTGCAAAAGCATTTTATGTTTCCTCTTTATTTATCCCAAAGCTTCTGTTCAGCAGCACTGTGCTGTGCAGCTGCCCTAATGAGAAGGTAAAAAAACAATGGAAAGGCAAAAGAAATCCTGTTGGATCTGCTCCAGGATGGAAAGGGTTTACTCACAGTCAATTGACCACTTTGCCTGTGGGATGGTGAGATGGCTCTTGTTTTTTCCAGAGCATAGATCTGGCTGGCTGCCCTGAGCCCATGTGATGGGCATTGGAATTGTGCTCTGAGATAAATAACTTGGGTTGGTGATTTATGTGGAGGAAAATGAAAACAAACCCAGATTAGCTTGAGTCTTGTAAGCTTGCCTAGAGGTGACCATGCCTTGGGGCTGGAGGATTGCTCTGACAGCATCCTGAGTCCTTTCCCAGGGTTTTCCTAGCTCTCTCCTAGGAATTCCTTCCTGTACCAAGTTCTGGCAGCTAGAGTGGAAGGCATTTAAAATATGAACAGCTGAAAATGAAACAAATAGAAAAACCCACAAGATACTGAATGCTGCAACTGTCTTTTTTAATGGGTTTGTCACTTTATATTGATTTGGGTTTTGTTTGTTTGTTTTCCTGAAATAAACTAGTCTTGGAAAATGGCAGCAGCAGCTCCAAGGGAAGCAGGAGTATGGAGACAAACCAGAGCTCTCCTCTTCAAGAACTGTCTTATTAAGTGTAGGACTAAAAAGAGCAGTGTTCAGGTGAGTGGAGTGCTTGCTGCTGTGTCTGCAGTGGTTCTGTGTTTCAGTGCCTCCTCAGTTGGAGGCAATGCTCAATTTTATTATAATGTTTCTGAAGCTTCAAGGTCTGCTCTGAAGTTTGGGTTGAAATAGGCTTTTCCAGAAGGTATTTTGTGATCCTTTGGTTGCAAATATATCCTCATGTGTAAGGCATCACCCAGGATCACACACACAGTTGTTATGGTTGAAGAGACCTCTAAGATCCTCAAGTCCAACCATCAACCTGTCACCACCATGTCACTAAACCATGGCCCTGAGCACTACCCCTAAACATCACTGAATTGATATTTCAATCTTAATGCACTTTTGGAAACATTTGCAGCCATAACTGAGCAGCAGAGGGGGATTGGACCTCTCCCAAAGACTTAGCCTCTCCAACAGTTTAGCCCCATGCATAGGTGATGTGTGATACTTGAAGGTGAACTTGGAGGTGAAGAGACAGCACAGTGCTTGGCTAGACATGGGTTGTGGTTTGTGTGTTGCTGCTTTCCAAATGGCAGAAGTTTGGTATTTAAAGCATGTAGAATTATCCCTTTTTACCTTAAAATGGCCTCTTAGGTTACCAATGCATGTGATTAAAATCCTGCTTCAGTGTCAGAGAACAATTTGGCATTAAAATTACTATTGCATCTGTCAGCTGGCCCTGCTCTGGCAGGCTTCCCTAGAGCTCATTACTCAGGGTTGTCTCCAGACAGTTTTTGAATCTCTCCAGAGAAGGAGACTCCATAATCTCTTCTGGACAACCTGCTCCAATGCCCTGTCACCCTCACAGCAAAGAAGTTCTTCCTCATGTTGAACTTCCTATGTTTCAGTTTGTGCTCATTGCTTTGTGTCCTATTGCTTGGCATCATCAAGAAGAGCCTGGCTGCATCTTCTTGACACCCTCCCTTCAGATACCTATACCCATTGAGAAGGTCCCTTCTCAGCCTCCTCTTCTCCAGGCTGACCAAGCTCAGCTCCCTCAGCAGGGAGATGCTCCAGGTCAGGTCAGGTCATGAAACTCCTGCTCCCTCCTTTAAGCTTCCTATAACCAAGATCAACTTTTGGAAGTTCTTGTTTCTATGCCAGCTGTTGGAAGTGTTGATGTTTCTTTCTCTCTTCACACAGGAGGTCCTTTTCCCCCTCTTTTTCTTGTTCTGGCTCATTCTGATGAGCATGATGCACCCCCACAGGAAATATGATGAGGTAGACAACACCAACCTTGGCACTTTGGACACCTCCATGCTGGTGAACTTTGTCATTGGCTACACCCCCCCAACCCGGGTGGCACAAGAGATCATGAGGAAAGTGGCTTCTGATAACTTTGAAGATGGTAAGCTCAGGCCCTCAGCAGTTTCTTTTCCTCAGCAGATCTCCTGCTCTGCCTTGTGTTTGCAGAAGGAGCTCAGTGTTGCTGCTACTGAGAGAGAGAAGCGTTTCTTTCCCACCACAGAGAATCACCTTCAGCCTGTTCTCTTTGGGCTTGCTTGGCACATGGCCTGGCACTACCATCTCCAAGTGGTTCCCATGCTCCTGTTGCAGCAAAACAAGTGTTCTGTGGCTGCAGGAAAGCTTTTGGGCAGGACCCAAATGCACCATACAGAAAGCCCCTGAGCAGCTCTAGAGCTAATTAATGCTTGTCCTGTGCCATCCTGGGGCATGTTGAGGAGATGATGCTGCCCTGCAGATATTTTGGGTTGTGTTTTCTCTCCTGTTGTTGCTTTCAAAACAACATTTGGAATTGAGTTCCAATTAACACTGTGTCCCCTCTGCTTGTGAAAGCCATTTTTCTTTGTTGTTTTTTAGTTCAAGTCCTTTGCCTACCCCACCCACACCTAGAGGGAACTTCCCTCACCCAAACCACTCTGGTGTCTTTTTAGTTTGATATCTTTGATTCTTTTTCCATGCTTGAAAGCTACTGCAGAGATTTGGAGCAAATGCTTCTGCTTTCTGCCTTTGCAACCCAACTTCCTCTTATTCTCTGCTGAAGTCAGTAGCAAAACACCCTGAGGGTTGTGGTTGTTTTTGGTTTTTTTTTTTCCATGGGTTCAGCCTTTTGCAGAGGTTAACCTACCCTTCTTGAAAAGTGCTGCTGCTGGAGAATCAACTCTAGGCTGGCTGGCAGAGCTTTGGGGCACAGGAGCTGTTTGAGCAGCAAAAAAACAGGAGGGAAAAGGGAAAGACTCAAGGAGGTGAAGTTGAATTCCTCACCCTGCTGCTGAGTGACTCTCCTGCAGGGTTGTGTTCAGGAGAATACTTGCTTCAGTAGTGCAAAAATATAACCCTATATCATATGCTGTCTCTCTATATTGTGCTCTCTCTATAGATATCTCTATCTCTGTATCACTCTCTATAACTCTTACTACAGATAGAAATATATCTCTTTATAACTATATAGTTACAGATACCTCCAAACCCAAAGAAATCATTAGTCATTAACATGTTGCTTCTTTAAAACCACTGCATAGGTTGTTTTATTTTCCTCCCTGCTGTGCTGATACCTCAACCAACAGGATCATTTCTTCTGTCTCTTAGGCATCATCACAGAGGAGTATTTAAGTGAGGAGGAGCTGCAAGAGGCTAGTGCTTTTAAACCCCCCAACTTTGTGGGGGTTGTGTTCAAGGATGACCTGTCCTACCAGCTGAGGTTTCATGACTCAGTGGCCATGTCTTCCATTTACACAGAGTCAAGAGGTAAATGTGCAGGCTCTTAGATGTATCTCAGGTGATAAACTGAGAAACCATTCCCTCTTCTTTTTTTTCTCTGGCCTGGTGTTGCAGGTACTGGTTTATGGAAGTTGTTTCCACCTTTGAACCTGATGAAGTTCAACAAGGCCAATGTAAGGTCTTGCTCCTGGGTCTGGGTAACCCCTGGTACCAATCCAGACTGAGGGATGAAGGGCTGGAGAGCAGCCCTGTGGAGAAGGACTTGGGGGTGCTGGTGGATGAAAAGCTGGACAGGAGCTGACAAGGTGTGCTTGCAGCTCAGAAGGTCAACTGAATCCTGGGGACATCTAAAGCAGTGTGGCCAGCAGGGCAGGGAGGGGATTCTGCCTCTGCTCTGCTCTTGGGACACCTCAGCTGCAGTGCTGGGGCCAGCTCTGGAGTCCTCAGCACAGCAGAGACATGGACCTGGTGGAGTAGGTCCAGAGGAGGCCACAAAAATGGTCAGGGGGCTGGAACCTCTCTGCTGCGAGGTCAGGATGAGAGAGTTGGGGTTCTTCAGCCTGAAGAAGAGAAGGCTCCAGGGAGACCTTACTGCAGCCTTGCAGTACTTACAGGAGGTCTCTAAGAAAGATGGGTATTGACTGTTTAGTAGGACAGGGGGAAGTGATTTCCAACTGAAAGAGGACAGATTTTGACTAGATAGAAGGAAGACTTTTTCAATGAGGGTGGAGATACCCTGGCCAAGGTTGCCCAGAGGTGGGAGATGTCCCATCCCTGGAACCATCCCAGCTCAGGTTGTTTGGGACTGTGAGCAACCTGCTCTAGTTGCAGATGTCCCTGCTGACTGCAGGGTGGGGTTGGAGAACGTGACCTTGAAAGGTCCCTTCTCACCTAAACTCTTCTCTGATGGCTAAGGGATGGCTGTAGCTTGGGGCCAGGACAGCTGTAACTCTGCCTTTTGGCTTTGTTCTGCAGCCAGCTGCTCCATCCTGCGGAAAGGCTGTGAATCAGTGACCTACTGGAGCTCAGGCTTCACAGCTCTGCAAGCCTGCATTGATGCAGCAATCATACAGGTGAGTCTGAAAGAAGAACCCAGGAGGTTCCCTCCTCCATGGAGAGCCTTGGCCTGCCTGCTTTTTGAGATGTTAATGGTGTAAGAGGCTGCTGAAGAGGCAGAAGCTGTCTTGTGTTCTGCCCTGTTCTCTACAGAGCTGTGGAATAATGCAGGTGTTTGTCTTCACTTGGGGCCAGATGGGGTTGCTGCCATGGGGTGGGCTGGGGCTGGAACATCAGGAGTGATGCAGACATAACTCTTCCTTCTCTTCTAGCTGAAGACTAATCAATCAGTTTGGGAGCAACTGGAGCTGACAAGAGCAGTGGTGATGGGAGAGGCTGCTGTGGTGGAAATAGATAATTTTCCTCGTGCAATCATCTTGATTTACCTAGTGATTGCTTTTTCCCCATTTGGGTATTATTTGGCAATTCATATAGTGGCAGAAAAGGAGAGGAAGTTGAAGGAATTCCTAAAAATACTGGGACTGCATGACACTGCTTTTTGGTAAGTGAGGGTTTGGAGGGATCCCTTCTTTAGAAAAGAAACAGAAAACATTGAAAGAAATGTAAAGGAAATAACTCATTTTTCTAGGAGAACTCCTTGATGCCATCCTCCAGTTTTTATTCCTTGTAGTCTGTAGATGTGTTGCTGAGGGCCATGGTTTGGTGGTGACCTGGCAGTGTTAGGTTAACAGTTGGACTTGATGATCTTGAAGATCTTTTCCAACCAACGTGATTTTCTCCCTACCTGTCCACAAAGCACCCTTGTTTCCTGAGGTCAGAATTGCTCCTGGACTTGCAGCTTTGCTTTTAAAGAGAAAAGGATTTTATTACCCTGCCCAGCTAGTGGAGTGACTTAATGGATTAAATTTTAAATAGAATTTCTTTAATTATTGAAACTTGCTACTCAGTTCCCCACTTTTGGTTATACCAGGGAATCAATTATGCAAGAAAAAAAGCAAGCTCTGAATCATCTAATTGTCTCTTTCTGATGCTGTAGCTGTTGGTATGTGTGCTCTAATGCTGACAACAATCACAGGGGTGTTTACAAAAGCCCCTTTTGTTTGGGGGTTCTTGTTTTGTTGCAAGTTTGTCCTTTGCCTGGAATACTAGAGAGTGGTAGTGTGATCTATTTGTGTGTGAATGATTCAGGGTGGGAATTCATTGACTGGTTTCTGTTCTCCCCTCCCACTTGTTTTCTTATTTCTAGGCTTTCCTGGGTGCTGCTGTACATGAGCCTGATTTTTGTCATGTCCATTCTCATGGCAGTGATTGCAACAGCCTCTTCCCTCTTTCCCCAGAGCAGTGCCTTTGTGATATTTCTTCTTTTTTTCCTCTATGGACTTGCTTCAGTAAGTATTCCTCCTCTTGTTGAATTCAACCATTCCATCCTTGAGGGTTTCTTGGTTGGTTTTTTTTTTTTCCTTCCCTTCTGATCTTGTTTGCTCTCCTCAAGCATTTGGAACACACATGGCTTCCATAGGAGCAGCTTGATGGGTCAGTGTCTTCCTTGGCCCCATCCCCTTCTGCTCTAGGATGTTGTACAGTTCATGGCCATCATGATGAGGAATATCTCTCCTTGGTGAACTATCTGATAGAATCATCTCTCTCTGAACTGGAAACACAGCACCAGTTTGAAGTCCAAACCCATGCCCTCTTCCTAAACACTTGCTGTTACTATATAGTGTAATGTGAACACTTTATAATTAAAGGGCAGGGAATTAATTGATACAGCAGATTGCTTCTCAGAGTTCCTAAGCAACCAGTGCAGAGAGAGACTTTGTTGCTGCCCATCATTGACAGAAGATGCACTGGCCAGAGGGTGTTTGCACTCTCAGCCATATGGCTCCTTATTTTCCTTCTGGCTTTCATTCTGTGTGTCCTCTGGCACCTCTGGGAGTTCTGTGCCTCCCAATGGCCTCTTGAAGGGAAGGCTGGGATCTGGGTGAGTGCTGTAGGGACTGCACCAGGAAAAGGATACGATTCATGTGGTCCTTGGGGACACAGTGGAGTGGCGTGGTGGTGATAGGTTGATGGTTGGACTTGATGGTCTTGGAGGTCTCTTCCAGCCTTAATCATCCTGGGATTATCAGAGGCAAATTGAAACTAGGCTCTTTACTTTACTTCTTCCCTGCCCTATATTGTTCTTTCCCAATACACTGCCTTCTTAGCTTTGTCTCTTGAATCTGCCCTCAGGTTTTCTTCGCACTGATGCTGACACCTCTCTTCAAGAAGTCCAAGCACGTTGGCATAGTGGAGTTCCTGGCAACGCTGGCTTTTGGCTTTGTGGGCCTGACTGTTGTCCTGCTGGAAGATTTCCCCAAGTCCCTGGTGTGGATTCTCAGCCCCCTGTGTCAGTGCAGCTTCTTGATCGGTGTCGCGCAGGTAAAAAACCTTCTGCTCCTCAGCCTCTTCCTGCTCCTTTGGGCTTGCTTCCTTTCCACAGAGTTATAGAATAGAAACCTTTGTGGTTGGAAAAGACCTCTGAGACCACCAAGTCCAACCACCCACCCAACACTGCCATGCCTACCACTTAAGCCTGGTTTCAGCTGGGGATGGAGCTAGCTGCTACATGAGCCCCAGTCATTTGGGCAGATGAAAGAGTTCTGGATCTTGTGGAGCTGGTGAAGACATGGGAAGTGCATTCAGGGAAACTCTCAGGAGCTTTTAGCCCCCATGAAAATTTTAACTTCTATAAAAAAACCCAAACAAAACATTTCTTTGAAACCAGATAAAACTTCTTCCTTTTCCATTTGTTTCTTCCTCAATAAAATCTGCTGAAAAAACAACCCAGGCATCATCAGAAATGGGGAGAAAAATCCCTCCTTCCACTGTAAAATATAATGAAGCTTCATAAAAGTACATTTGAAGCTGAAAATATAATGGAAAAATATCCCAAATGATCACCTCTTAGCCTTCTTTGAGAAGGCTTTAGCAGTGCCAGGGTTGTCCTGTCCATTCTGTAAGTGTATCTTAGCCTCAGTGGCCTTTGTGTGGGAAAGCTTCTGAAGCCAAGGGCCCTGCTCAGAGAATCATTAAGTTTGGAAGAAATCTCTTAAGATCAAGTCCAAAAGTTTTCAAACAGGTCTTGATGTAGGCATGCTTATAGCTAATTATTTTCTTAATCAGATATTGATGGTGGGCAAACCCACCCATTTTAATACCTCCCCATGGCAAGTTAATATCAATCCAATGCAGTGCACCATCCAGCTGTTGTTGCTCTTTGTGCTCATTGCTGTCATCTCAGCCACTTTTTAGGTTTTTTTTCCTGTTGCTAAGGGTTGGTTTGGTTTTTTTGTCCCATGCTGTCCTGTCTTTCCAGGCTGGTGCAGTGCTGGTGTGTAACATTTCCCTTGGTCTGTATCTGTTGGCAGGTCATGCATCTAGAAGATTATGAAGATGGGGCAACATTTTCCAGTCTGAATCGTGGTCCTTACCCCCTCTTTATCTCTCTTATTCTGTTGGTGCTGGACAGCATATTTTATCTGCTTGTAGCTGTCTACCTTGATCAGGTTATCCCAGGTATGTCCATGAGAACTGCTTCCTTGCTGGGTTAAACAAGTGTCTCAGCCTTTACTATTTGCCTCCCACAGGGCTGAACATGAAGGACTGCTCTGCTTGCTCCAGGCCTGTCCCTGTGTCAGCTGTAGTCTAGCATGAAATGCAGAAAGAAGTTGTTAATCTTAGGACTAATGCCTGGTTAAGGCTTTCAGCTCCCTGTGCCTCTGATCTCTCTTCTGGTTTTAGTTTGCCTGTGTTGAAGTCACTGTTCTTCCAGCAGGAGGATTTCCCTTACATAGAAGGGAGAGTTGCACTTAAATACTTAGCAAACCTGGAACCTTCTAGCAGTGTGGATGAGAACTGAGGCTTAAATGCAGCTAACATCAGCTTGGCTGATGAAATCCCTCTGGGATGGAGGTGTGGGTTAGCTCCTCAGCCTGTAGCAGGGTAGCTCCTGACTATCCCATTCCTGGCAGTGTTTAAGGCCAGGCTGAATGTGGCCCTGGATGACCTGGTCTAGTGCATGTGGCATCCCTGCCATGGCAGGGGGGTTGGAACTAGATGATCTTCAAGGTCCCTTCCACCCTCAGCCATTCTATGATTCTATCCCAAAAGCTGAGGACTCTCTGTAGCTCCTTCTGCCTCACAAGCAATTCTGACAGATCTCAGCATTCTTGGATGTATCTCATTGGGTGTCAGGGAATTGGACAGGTCTAGTTGTCTAAAATAACCCCTGATTTGACCCCCAACCACTGCTGGTCATTCTCCTTGTCCTTCAACTCTTCAATTAGTCACAGAGGTCTGGCAAATCTTGCTAACCTCAACCTGACTGATGAAATCCCTCCGGGGTGGAGGTGTGGCTTAGCTCCTCAACCTTTAGCAGGGTAGCTCCTGACTATCCCAAAAGCTTGAGGACTCTCTGTAGCTCCTGCTAAGAACACTGTCTCTTTGCCTTTCTGCCCCAGGGGAGTTTGGGCTGCGCCGCTCCCCGCTGTTCTTCCTGAAGCCTTCCTTCTGGGCCAAGCGCCGCAGGAACTACAAGGAGCTGTACGAGAGCAGCATCAACGGCAGCTTGAGCTTCAGTGAGATCGTGGAACCTGTGCCTTCAGAGTTCCAGGGGAAAGAAGCCATCAGGTAGGATCCCCTGCCTTGCCCCTACTTGCAGAGGAGCAGATCACTTAGGGCCTTGATGCTGTGACGTGAACAGCTCTTGGTGGTTCTTCAGGGGTTGGATTCAAATAGCATATGGTATGCATTGCAGAGTCCTCCCTCCACCACACACACACACACACACACACACAGGGTGGCTGCTTTGCTCTCATTGAAGGCCCAGCAGCAGCCAGGTGGATGCTTTCCAAGGATCAAGCCCTGGCCTTAAAGAAAGGCTTGGTTTGGAGATTGTATTCCTTCAGCTGGAGTCCTCTCCAAACCAGCTGGGTTTCCATTCCCTCAGTCTCACTTAGGCCACAGGAGGTCTAAGCAGTTGCAGATGTTCCAACACCTACTCCTCTGGGAGGGTTTAGTTTCTGCTAACAGACATTTGGGGGGTGGGAAAGCTGAATTTTAGGGTTGTGTGAAGGTTGTTGTGGCCTTTGTTGGCCAGAGGAGAACTTTGTGGTGGTTTTACCAGCTGCCCTATCTAAGAGGATAAAACTAGACTGGAAAATAGTTGTCCATGCTTTCATCTTCCACCTTATTTTGTCTCTCACCTGTTGTCTTGCATCTGGACTGTCATGTGTCTCAGATATTATTTTCAGTATCTTCTTTGCATCCCTTGTTGCCATCATTTTCCAGTGGCACAGCCTGATGTGAGTTGGGGAACTCTTCATCTTCACTCTTGGTTGGCTCCCCTAGTCTCAACTAAATGTTTGAGCTTAGTGGCTAGAAGAAGTATTGTGTTGTCTGTGCTTTCCATGTCTTTTTGGGCACCTGCCATAGGCTGGAGAGTCCAGTTTTAACCCTGATGTTCACATGAGAACCTGGTGGCTTATTTTGCACTGTTCATCCACCCTGGTCTCCTTCCATAGCATCCCTCCACCAGCTCTCCAGTTTTGCACTATCTGATCATCTTTACATGTACAGCTTTTGTTTTCATTGATACCCAGTTCTCCTTCTTGCTAGTCACACCTGTAGTCCACTCCTCATCCTCATTTTCAGGGTGGCCAGGCTTCCAAAACCCATCCTTCACACCATGCCTTCAGATAAACTGGTTGGTTTTCTTCATTTTGCAAACCAGTGGAGCCTGAAGGAAGGTTTTTACCTTTCTGGGATACATGCTTGCTTTGGCCTAATTTTGGTAGGACCTGTCAGTAAGCACATCTTGGGAGTCTCTTCTGCTAACATCTCCATGTTGTAGGTGAGTCATCTGTTGTATTGTGAAATAATTGGGGAGCAACCCTTCCTTTTTGTAGCTTGGAAACCTCTACTGCATTGTTCTACCACATGAAAAGAGATTTGACAGTCTGTCCTTCTGGGAAATACCTTAGAAGGTGACCAGAAAAAGCTTTCTGACACCAGGGTGGAGATGGATTAAGTTCTGTGAGGAGATGTCCTGTCTCTTGACTTGTCTCTATGGGTCTTTAATGTGCCTAGTGCCACCTTATTGTCATCTTGTTGTGACTGTTGCAGAGTGTTGATCATTCAGTGACACATAAAGATCCTAACAGAGCTGATAAAATGACATTATCTTCTTTCAGAATCAGCTGTGTTCAGAAAACATTCAGGAAAAAGGGGGAAACTGTGGAGGCTCTCAGAAGTAAGAACATTTTAGCTTTTGAGCTGCTTGTCAGATGCAGAGGAGCAATAGCTGAATTGTTGAGTGACCTTTTGTGCTTTTAGCTTGGGCTTTGTTTTTTCTCTTGGTTTCTCTTAGTGGGGTGGGACCTTGGAGCATGAATGCCAGCTGTGCTTGTGTGTGTCTCCTCTCACTGCTTGGGCAGTAACCCTCTTTGAAATGGTTCCCTTCCATCACTAAAGACAGCCAGCACCTATGGTCCCCAGGACTCCTCCTCTGCCCCTGTCATTAGTGGTATGAGCTTCCCTGCCCCATCTCTTTTCATCTCCTTTCCCTGTGTGGCTTTTAAAGGTGGCCACCCCTCAGGCAGTGCAGGGACTGTCTCAGCCCCAGGGTCCTGTGCCATGCTGGGGTGTGGAGGTAAGGTGTCCCCCTTAGGTAAGGTGTCCCCTGGAGCAGAGTGGGAATGCATACCCCATATGTCCATATTTGAATTGACCACTCTGGTAGGAGCCAGATCCTGATGCCATGAGCATGTCACTAACAGCTCCTATTTCTCTTGCCAACCTGCCCTGGGGACCAGATTTATCCTTTGACATCTATGAAGGGCAGATCACAGCTCTGCTGGGGCACAGTGGCACCGGGAAGACGACGCTGATGAACATCCTCTGTGGGCTGTGTCCACCAACAGATGGTGAGCTGCTGCCATGGTAGGAGATCAGATACTTCTAGTGTCCCAGCACTGGTGAGGCCACACCTTGTATCCTGGGCTCAGTTTTGGGTCCCTCTTCACGATAAGAAGGACACAGAGGCATTGGAGTGTGGCCAGAGAAGGGCAGAGAGGCTGGGGAGGGGTCTGGAGGATAAGCCTTGTGAGGAGCAGCTGTGGGAACTGGGGTTGGGTAGGCTGAGGAAGAGGAGGCTCAGGGGAGACTTTAGCTCTCTACAGCTACCTGAAAGGAGGTTGGAGCCAGAGGGGGATTGGTCTCTTCTCCTGGGTTACCAGGGAGAGGACAAGAGGCAATGGCCTCAAGTTGCAGCAGGGGAGGCTTAGATTGGATAGCAGGAAATATTTATTCCCAGCAAGAGCTGTTAGACATTGGCCCAGGCTGCCCAGGGCGGTGGTGGAGTCACCATCCCTGTAGGGGTTCAAAACACATAAATGTCATACTCAGGGCCATTATTTAGTGGCATAGTGGTGACAGTTTGCTGGTTGGACTTGATGATCTTGGGGATCTCTTCCAACCTTAATAATCTCTGTGATTCTGAGGTTTTGAGCAGCCTGCTTTGGAAAACCAAAGCTGTTTCCCTTGATGGTCGTTTCAAGATGTACCCCGTTTTTCTCTAGGTAATGTCTGAAAGAGTCTACTTTAGGTTCATGTCCATGTTGTGCTGCTCTCTGGGGTGGAAAAAAAAACCCAAACATCCTCATGTTTGATTGCTCCTGGTTTGGGTTTTTTTAGGGTTTGTCTCTGTCTATGGGCACAAGGTCTCCGAAATCGAGGAGATGCTTGAGGTGCGGCAGATGGCAGGGGTGTGCCCCCAGGCTGACATCCACTTTGATATCTTAACTGTGGAGGAGAACCTCTCCATCTTTGCTGCCATCAAAGGAATCCCTCAGAATGATTTGATACAAGAGGTGAGTCAGCTGGGCACAGAGAGGGTCTTATATGTTCCTTTTTATCTTGTAGGGCACAAACCCTCTTCCATTGCACAGCTATTTCCTGAAGACACATTCCCAGGGAAATACTAATTTACAGTGCAGCAGAGAAAGAGGTAGACAGATACTTCTGCAAAGCTTTTCAGGGCCCTGGGTATAAAAGAGGCATGGACCTTTTAGAGCAGGTCCAGAGAAGATCCAAGGACTGGAATCCTGCTGAGAGAGTTGGATTATTCAGCCTAGAGAAGACTCCAGGGAGACCTTAGTGCAGCCTTTCAGTGCTTAAAGGGAGCTTATGAAAAAGAGAGACACTTTTGACATGGGCAGGTACTGACAGGACCAGGGGGAATGGTTTTAAACTGAAAGAGGGGAGAGTTAGATGAGATGTTAGGAAGAAATTCTTTCCTCAGAGGGTGGTGAGGCACTGGAACATGTTAACCCAGAGAAGCTGTGGCTGTTCCATCCCTGGCAGTGTTCAAGGCCAGGTTGGATGTGGCCCTGGGTAGCCTGGTCTAGTGGGTGGCATCCCTGCCCATGGTAGGGAGGTTGGAACTCGATCTTTAAGGTCCTTTCCAACCCCCAAACCATTCTATGATAAACTGTTAATTTTCCTAGGAAACTAAAATGCTCACAGAACATTTTAACTCCATCTGTGTTCAAGCAGAAACACCTTTTAACTTCTTCAGCTTGCTGGAGCTCAAGAACCTTCCCTAGGTGCACAGGTTTGCTAGCAGGATGCGTAGCTGGATACAGTTAGGAACAGAAGAGTTCATTTCATTCTTAACTGTTACTAATCTGAGTTTTAAAAGTATTTTAAGAAAGGTTTCTTATGTTTTAAAGGTGCAGAAAGTGCTGTTGGATTTGGAGATGCAGCCTATCAGAGACAACCAAGCTAAAAAGTTAAGTGGGGGGCAGAAGAGGCGACTGTCAGTGGGAGTGGCAGTTCTTGGGAACCCAAAGGTGAGTGTGATGGAGATGGTCCCACCTCAGGTCACTCATACACCCAAGGGCTGATGTCTCTTGTCACAACTGGCTAATGCATCTCATAGTGAGCATCCATCCCTCTCCTTTTTCCTTTTATGGTTTAAACAATTAAATCTCAACCATTATGCTTGAGGATGTTAATAGCTCAGCTGATGGCACTAGCTCTGGGTTGGATCTCTTTGTGGAACAAACAGTGTGACAAGTTGTGCCAGGGGAGATTTAGATTTGGTATCAGGAAAAATTTCTTCCCCAGAAGGGTTTTCAAGCCCTGGCCCAGGCTGCCCTGAGAAGTGGTGGAGTCACCATCCCTGGAAGTGCTCCAAAAATCTGTGTAGATGTGGTGCTGAGGGGCATTGTTTAGTGGCTGGACTCAAAGATCTTAAAGGATTTTTCCAGCTGCTTTGATTCTATGTCATTTCTAGCAGGTAACATTTAGCCCTCAACAGCAAAACTGTTGGAGACTTTCCTTGCAAAGCCATCCAGGCACTTGCAGCAGGGATGGAGCCAGAAAGCTCTTTTGTGTTGCAAACCTCTCATTTCTGCTTTGGAAGAATGGGAACAGCTTTTAGTTCTGGATTTAACAGTGATGTGCAGGACAGTTTCCTGGGATTTGAAAAGCACCTGTGTAGATTTAACCATCCTTAATAGGAGGGAATCCATAGCTAAACTTCCTTGTGTTAGAAGCAGGCTGGCTTTAATTGCCTGTGCCTTTTCCGCTTGTCACCACAGGAGATGAGCTGATCCAAAGCCTAGTGCAGGTAGCTCCCTTGCTCACTCTAGGATGCTTCCTCTATGTTTTAGAAGACTAGCCAGCAGGCTTCAAACACAAAGCCCAGGATCTGTTAAGTGTAGGAGGGATTCCTTGAGGGTCAATACCTTGCAGGTGGCTGTGGCTTTGTCAGTGCCTCTTGTTTTGCACCAAGGTTTTACTGCTGGATGAGCCGACGGCAGGGATGGATCCCTGCTCACAGCACATCGTCTGGAACCTCCTGAAGAACAGGAAGGCAAATGGGGTGACTGTCTTCAGTACACACTTCATGGATGAGGCAGATATCCTTGCTGGTGAGTCCTGTTCTGACCCCCTTGGGTACCAACCTGGTCCTATCAGTGACAGTCATGTTGCTGAGGAAAGAAGTGATGCTTCTGTAAGCGCGGAATAGAGCTGGGTCTGAAATATAGCAGTGTGGGTTGGCTAGATGATCTTTCAAGGTCCCTTCCAACTCCTAACATTCTGGGATTGAGGCAAAGGGACAATCCTCTGATTCAGAGACTTCTTGGTGTTTGTTCCTAGATCGTAAGGCTGTGATCTCTCAAGGGATGTTGAAGTGCCTGGGATCTTCTCTCTTTCTCAAAAGCAAATGGGGCATTGGCTACCGCTTGAGGTATTCCTTGGGTGACATCTGTTGAGTTCCTTGTTTTCTGTTTGGAGTCTCTAAGGTGGCATCCCCTCTCCCCTCAAAAAGATCCTTTTATCATCTTTGAAGTGACTGTTTGAAGTTCTGCTGGCTGATTGGTCTGGTGCTCATAGAATTAGACTAGATATAAGGTTGCCCAGAGAGGTGGTAATGTCCCATCCCTAGAACCACTCCAGCTTAGGTTGTTTGGGTCTCTGAGCAACCTGATCTAGTTAAATGTCCTTGCTTGACCTCTGGATGACCTTTAGAAGTCCCTTCCAACCCAAACCAATCTGACTGAGTACAAGGAGAGGGGAAAAAGCAAGCTTTCCAACCTCCATTTCTCCTTGTGTGCTCCCTTTAGCATGCACATCGATGCCTATTGCAACACAGAAGCCACGACCTCACTGATAAGACAGCACATCCCTGCAGCCAGCCTGATCCAGGAGAATGATGAGCAGCTCGTGTACACTCTGCCACTCAAGGACATGGACAAGTTTGCAGGTATTGCTGGTGGTGCTGCAAGCTTGAATGGCTGTTGGGCATCCACAGTTTCTCTGGGCAACCTGTTCCAGTGCCTCACCACTCTCATGGTGAAGAATTCTTCCTTATGTGTAGTCTGAATCTTCCCTCTTTCAGTTTAAAAGTGTTACCTTTTGTCCCATCACCAAACTCCCTGAAGAAGAGTCCCTCCCCATCTTTATCAGCCCCTTTAAGGACTGGAAGGCCACAATAAGGTCTGCCTGGAGCCACCTTTCCTGCAGACTGAACAACCTCAACTCTCTCAGCCTGTCCTCTTGGGAGAGGTGCTCCAGCCTCTTGATCATCTTGGTGAGCCTCTTGATCTTCAGTCCCTTTTACTGCAGCCACAAGGAGCATTGTGCCTTAGAATCCAGTGGTGAGCAGGAGCATGGAGCAGATGTGTTGGCTTCACTAGATGGCAGCAATTATCTGAGCAGTCCTACACAGAGCTCCTTCATCACCTCCTTGGAGAGCAAGGAGGAGCAGCATGTCCTCTGCGCTATGTGGAAAGCTAAGGGAGAGTCAGTACTGATGTGAATATGCAGCTCATATTCATATTTTTTTCCTCCTGTTGCATTTAACCAGTTAATTATTTATTAGCTTTACCTTTAGCAGCCACTGAATGTGTATGTTGAGAAACAGGAGTCTTTCAGGTTGAAACCATTCCCCCAGATTATTGGAAGAAGAAGAAGAGGTTAAGAAAATGCTTCAACTTCTGGGGCAGAAGAAATCCTGGAGGTCTGATAAGGTGCTTAAAAAGCATAGAGATGTGCTCCTTAGGGCCATGAATTAGTGGCATGGTGGTGCTAGGTTGCTGGTTGGACTTGATGATCTTGGACATCCTTTCCAACCTTCATGATCCTGTGGTGTTTCCAGGAGAGGAGCTCTTGCAGCCAGCCAGGAGGGCAACCCTGAGCCCAGCAGCTTTAGGATGCTGAGGGTGGCTGTCATAACCATGAGAGCTTTGGGAAGAGATGCCACATCTCTCACACCTGAGCAGAGGCTGAGGTTTTGTGCTAAAAGGAGCTTATCCTAACCTTGGTTCTCAGTGACCTTTGTCTTCCCAACTGAGCAATCAGATTTACACTTTACCTGCTTTTTGTTTCCTACCCTGCAGAAGGCTTTAGGGATGCCTCTGGTGAGTTGGAAGATCTCCTGGGAGATGATGCCATCCTGTTTCAGAGGGAACCAATATGTTTCACTTCTGTCTCTAGGCTTGTTTTCTGACCTGGACACTCATTCCCACCTGGGGGTTATCACCTATGGAGTTTCCATGACTACACTGGAGGATGTCTACCTAAAGCTGGAAGTTGAGGCAGAGATTGACCAAGCAGGTGGGGCTGGACTGTGGCTCTTGGCCTATTTTCCTCTCATATTTGAGGTAGTTACTTAGTGTAGAGCTGCCCATGGCATGTCACTGCCAGGAGGAGTTTTGCTGTGGAGGGAAGAACACAAAATCCTTTCCCAGAGCAGTATCTCCAGCAGCAGGAGGCTCCTTTTGGCCTTACAGCATTCCAAGCTTTGGGAATATGGAGTGGGAAATCCACACAAAAGCAGGGAATTGCTCAGAGTGATTCTAGGAGGATCCAGGGGAAAAGCTTTTTCCTGGCTGTCTGTACAGGAATGATTTTTTTTCCATCCAGTGCACTTGTATCTAACTCCTTGGCTTTACAGTTGCACTTTTTATAGCTAGCTGCTTCAAATGTGTTTTATTTCCCTCCTGGAGCTTGCTTTCAGGGAACTGTAAATGCACAGTAGAAGTTTATTCCCAACCTTCTGCAGAAGCAGTCAAATCAGTAGCTTGCAGTTAAGGCTAAAAGAGCTGAACTTGTCTTTCCTCCTCTCCTTTGACTTCCAAGTCACATGAAGAGCTGAGACCCCAAAATGAACCAGTTCTTCTTTGGATGTCATCTTGGAAGGGTTTAAGCTATAATCTTAATTTCTAGAGCTTTGTGTGATCTAGACTTGTCAACTGTGTCCTGCTCTGCAAAGCTTTTTTGGGGGTGTAAGAGGATTTAGCAGCTGGATATGCTGGTGCTGAGTGACACAGGTGCCTCCCTAGACTGATGGGATGAAATTGGGGTGAACTGCACCTTTGGAGGGGCAGAAATTGCTGGAATCTGACTGAGGTGTCTGCTGTGGTTCAGAGCTTTGGGGTTAGATCAGTGCCACTGACCTTGGGCTGAAACTGAGAGGCTGGGATGAGGTGAAGATGGGGAAGGAGTGGGTGGTCACCCAGCTGTCTCCAGTCCTACCTTTGCAAACCACTGAGCAGCAGATGGGCAGCTTTGACTCTCTTCTCTCTCAGATTACAGTGTCTTCAACTCCCAGCAAGTGCAGGATGAAATGGATACCAAATCCCTGGATGACATGGAGCAGAGCTTGCTGATGCTCTCAGAGACCAAGGCTCCAGCCATCAGCAATGCAGCCCTCTGGAAGAAGCAGGTTTCCACCATAGCCAAAGTTCATTTCCTTAGTCTCAAGAGGGAAAATAAATGTGTGAGAGTCATGTAAGTATTGAGGCTTTCTCCTTTTGTGTAGGCAAACTTCCCCAGAGCTGCTTGATGGCCACCAGAGGAAGGGCAGGGTGTGATTTCTTGTTGAGTCATAGTTCCATTTAAATCATACCAAGTATGAAGCTCTCCATCACTTTTTTTGGGGGGGGGTGAGGGAGCTATTTTTGCTAGCCTGCACCTAACCTGGGTTGGCTTTCACTGGACTTGAATAAAACCAAACCTTTTCTCTCTTTTTAGGTTGTTGCTTTTTCTGATTTTCCTTGTAGTTCAGATTGTGTTGTTTTTCATCCACCACATCAAAAATTCTGTAGCTGCTATCAAACTTTCCCCAGATTTGTACTTGCTGAAGCCTGGAGAGAACTTTCACAAGTACAGGAGTCGTCTCCTGCTGCAGAACTCCACAGGTAGGAAGGCAGAGCTGGGGTAGCTCCTCTCTCCCCATCTCTTTACTGTAGGGGTTCTCCTGGTGGGGAAGGCTGCTGTGTGCTACTTTTGGGGCTGGGGACAGATGTTTTCCTTGAAATGAATCCCAATGAAGAGTTTCCAACTAGACAGAGATGGCAGAGAGTGAGCATCCTTTGTGCCAGAGAGTTTGCTTCACCTGTGTCTGGTAGCCTTGTGGTCTCTGCACCTTGAGACCTGTGTGAAGGAGCTGGGTAGGGAGACATTGAGACCAACACTCAAGTCCTGCTACAAAGCATTTGGGAGAATTCCTCTATTTGTTTCAGCTGAGGATGTTTTCCAAGTGTATAGCAGGGACCCAAGAAAGAGAACCAAGTGTCTGAGCTCTAGGGAGTTTGTGTTTAACACAACTTCACCTCTCCAGAGTTGGGGTCAAAGTGCTGTTGGTTTCCTGCTCTCTTAGTGAACTCTCTGCTCAGCTGAAACTTTGAGGACCCTGCTGATGCTTATGGGCAGCTCTGCTTCCTCACTGCTGCATTGGACTTGCCCAAACTTAACTGGAGAATAGAAGCCCCCAATATTCTTGAGTTCTTTGGAGGCAGTTAGTGGGAAGTCAAAATAAAAGCATTCATGTTGTTCCAAATAGCAGAGGACACTCTTTGGCTGCCAAAAATCAGTGATCTTTCCTCACAGGGTTATGTCAGTAAGGAAATATATCAATAATTTGATGTGAAATAGTCCAGGCTGCTGCTGAGTGATCATGTTGTGTTCTGTCTCACACCAGAATCAGACATCAGTGACATTGTCCACTCTCTTGGGAGCATGAACATACTCTGGGAGATGTTCAATGACAGTGATTATGTCTCTGTTGCCCCTCACAGTGCAGCTTTAAACGTGTTTGACCTTCAATCCAGCCAGGTAAGGTCCACAGAGGAGCTTGGTCATGTCCCAAAGAGCAAGGCAAGCAGCAGGGTAGGGGCTGGGTTTGTTGGACTCTTGCCTGAATCAATAATTGAGTCCCAGAATCAATTCATGTCATATCCTATTGCTTATACAAGAGAAATTGTATTAACAGGATGGAAAGACCAAAACAAATCTTCTTCCATCATGATGATTGTGATAGACTAATAGGACTTCCATCCTCCTTCCTTCCCCACAAAAGCCAAGAGGAGTATTTGACTTCCTAGGAGACCTGGCATAGGAACTGTAACTCTTTCCTTACCCTGGGTGAATTACACCATCTGACAAATGCAATTCCCCAGTGCTCTCATGTGTAAAGGAAAATGAGTTTCTTGGGTTGTGCTTGCTCATTTTCAGTATGGTCACTGAAGGAGCATCAGAAAGATTTGAACATCAGGGTTATTTCATCTCCAGCAAAGGAACCTGCTTGACAATCTGCAGCTCTGTCTCTTGTTCTCATCTTTATTCACTGCAGACTGCTAGTGTGACACTGCAGCCCTCAGCTCTTGTAAAAGCTGCTGTTGTTGTTGCCTGTCTGGTCTTTAAATGCATTAGCAAGAACATAGGAGTGTGGCTTGATGGCTGTTTTGTTTTGCAGGCTGTAATTGTCTGCAGCATCATTTGTCAGTGTCACAGTTGCATGAAACAATCTGGGAGTTTATGCCAAATAATTTCTTCCCTAGGAGCAGGACTCTTTCCCTGAGCTGAGTTGCATGTTACAACCACCCTGAGCAAGGCAGAGCTTCCTGCAAAGCATACTCTGGTTAGGCAAAGATTTCTTTTGCCCCAGTGTTCAGGTTTAATTTCTAGAATCCCAGATTGTTAGGGGTCAGAAGGGACCTCTGGAGATCAGCTAGTCCAAGCCCCTGTGAGAGCAGGGTCACCTGCAGCAGGTTGCACAGGATGGTGTCCAGGAAGGTTTGGAATCTCTCCAGAGACAGAGGCTCCAGCACCTCTCTGAGCAGCCTGGGCCAGGGCTGCACCACCCTCAGAGGAAAGAAGTTCCTCCTTAGGTTTGGATTCCCTCTTGTCCTGTCCCTGGGCATCACTGGACAAAGCCTGGCCCCATCCTCCTGACCTCCACCCATGAAGTATTAGTAAGATCTCTCCTAAGTCTAATCTACCCAGCCCCAGCTCTCTCAGCCTTTCCCCAGCAGAGAGATGTTCCAGCCCCCTCATCATTTCTGTACCCCTTTTCTGTGCCCTCTCCAGAAGTTCCCTGTCCTTCTTGAACAGAGAAGACCAGACCTGGACCCAGGACTCCAGATGTGGCCTCAGTAGGGCAGAGTAGAGGGGGAGGAGAACCTCCCTTGACCTGCTGGCCACATTCTTCTTGCTGCACCCCAGCTTGCTATTGGCCTCCTTGGCCCCAGGGGCACATTGCTGGCTCCTGCTCATCCTGTTGTCCACCAAGACCTCTAGCTCTTCCCAGCAGCTCAGTCCTTAACCTGTCCTTGTCCCTGGGGTTATTCCTCCTCAGGTGCATTACCTTGCACTTGCCCTTGTTGAGTTTCATCATGAAGTCCCCAGGAGAGTCTCCCAGGCTAGGAGCTTGCAAGCAGAAGAACTAATACAGCACCTACTTTCCTTTCCAGCACTATGTTTTTGCCCTCATATTCAACAGCACCATGGTGCATTCCCTCCCAGTTCTGATGAATATTGTCAGCAATCTCCTGCTGCACAACTTGAATGTGACAGAGAGCATTCAGATCTGGAGCAACCCTTTTGTTCAGGTGAGCAGCATGGCCCAAATCCCCTCTCACCATAGGGTTGGGTGGCAAAGCATCCCTGGGCTGAGAGGGGAACTGCAAAACCTCCTTGTAAAGGAAGGGAGAGGCTTGGCAGGAATGTCTGCAGCCCTGGGGGGCTCTGTTCTGCACAGAATCATGAAGGTTGGGAGAGATCTGTAAGATCATCAAGTCCAACCAGCAACCTAGCACCACCCTGCCACTAACCCATGGCCCTCAGCACCATATCTCTGGTTTTCAACCCCTCCAGGGCTGGTGACTGCACCACTGCCCTGGGCAGCCTGGCCCAATGCCTAACAACTCTTTCAGGGAAGACATTTTTCCTGCTGTCCAGTCTATCCAATCTGCTGATTGGGCTCTAGCAGCCAGAGGCCATGGATTGAGTCCTTGGTGGCATGGACCTCTGCAGAATTGTGCCTGAAAGGTGCTGGGCTTTTGTTCTGCTGCTTGGAGAAGTGGGGCAGGAAAAAAGGGGCTTGGAAGGAGGATGCCTTGGTGGGAAGTCCTTGTTGGGTTGGTTACCTGCAGCTCTCAGAGGCTGAATGCAGGCATGCTGGAGGTCTGCTGCCTCCTGTGCAGAGTTGGGGTGGCCTTTAGGAGAGGAGAGGACCTGCTGCAGGAGAGGAATGCTCTGGGGGTTTATTAGCCACTCTTAGAAATACCCCCAAAACTTCCAGAAGGATTTTTCTTCATTTTTCATCTCATTTTCTTCACCTTGAGAGGCACAGGATGTATGTTGTGGCATTTACAGTCCTGTTCCAGTTCTAAGTGCATGGTTTTGCTCCTGCACCTTCTGCTCTTGAAGAAATCTGATTTATTTTTCTTACAGAATCTTCCAGACACCATTTTCAGGCTGGAGATCTACTTTGAAGCTGTGTTACTGGGGATCTTTATTACTGGAATGCCACCCTATTTTGCCATGGACAATGCAGAAAACCATAAGGTAAAGTCCCAGGTGCTGGTTCAGAGCCTGCCCAAGAACTTGCCAACCCCAAAACCCCAAGAGATGTTTTCTCAAGAGCATGTTTTGCTGCAGGGAGCAGCATGAATGTGACAGCTGTCTGCTGCCTGGGGTGGAGCAGGTTTGGGAGAAGCCATGTGGGTTTATGTGGAAGTGGTGGGGGTTTTTTTTCCTCCTGTTTTAGCTAAAATCAGCAGTTAAAGAGGTCCCACAGTGATGGTCCCAACAGTGGTGCCACCTCAGTGCAGAAGCAGTGTGCTGGGAGAGGGGGAAACCTGCTCCTGTTCACAGGCTGAGCTTTGTGTTGATGGTAATGAGCATTTCATTAACTCTGTGTTAATGAATCTCTTGCAGATCAAAGCCTACACACAGCTGAAGATAGCAGGGCTTTATCCCTCTGCTTACTGGACTGGGCAAGCTGTGGTAGACCTCCCCCTCTTCTTCTCCATCCTTGTCCTGATGATAGGCAGCCTCTTTGCTTTCCACTATGGGGTTTACTTCTATGTGGGCAAGTTCCTGGCTGTGGTGAGTGTGGTGGGGATGGGAGAGCATGGTCAGGTTTGTTTTCTGCTAGGGTGTGGTGTTCTGAGGTGGTTCAGCAGAAGGTTTTCCAAACAACAGACACAGAAAATGCCTAAGGAGAGCTGCTGGCAGGGAGGCATCAAAGGCAAAGTAGCACCACTTTGCATGGGGAAAAATATTGATGTTTTGGAGTTGCTTTCAGAGCTGGAATGAAGTAAGGCTTGTGAGGAGCAGCTGAGGGAACTGGGGTTGGTTAGGCTGAGGAAGAGGAGGCTCAGAGGAGACCTTAGCTCTCTACAACTACCTGAAAGGAGGTTGGAGCCAGAGGGGGGTTGGTCTCTTCTCTTGGGTTATCAGGCAGAGGACAAGAAGAAATGGCCTCAAGTTGCACCAGGGGAGGTTTAGATTGGGTAGCAGGAGGAATTTCTTCCCTGAAAGAGTTGTTAGGCATTGGCCTAGGCTGCCCAGGGCAGTGGTGGAGTCACCATCCCTGCAGGGGCTGAAAAAACACAGATGTGCTCCTTAGGGCCATGGGTTAGTGGCATGGTGGTGATAGGTTGCTGGTTGGACTTGCTGATCTTAGAGGTCTCTTCCAGCCTTCATGATTCTGTGAAAATGGAGTTTGAAAATACCTGGATCTTCAATGAAATGCTTCATCCTTTTTTTTTTTCCCCCCCCCCTGCTTCCTCACTCTGCTTTGGGCTCATTGCTGCTGATTGATAATTGCTGCCTTTGCAGCAACGTGCTGCTAATGACAAGGGTAGAGTGACTTTGAACACAGAGCAGCTCTGCAATGAATTGCAGCTTGTGATTAAATTGAAGAGACCAGAAGTCTTCATGTCTTTTATATTCAGAGCAGGCTTCCTTGAGATATTGGCAGTCATGGAGAAGAATCAGATTTTCCTAGCTGCCTGCCCAGCAGCTCTGAGTTAATCAGGTCTGAGATGTGACCACTACACTGCAGGGCTGCTTTTCTACCAGGGGTTCCACTCCTGCTTTCATCTCTGCAGCCATGCTGAGGCTGGGGGTGGAATGCACCCAGGACAGGTTAGGGATTGACCCAATGGAAACGAGCTCCATGGAGAAGGAGCTGTGTGTCCTGGTGGACAGTAAGTTCCTCATGAGCCAGCAGTGGGCTCCTGTAGCCAGGAAAACCAATGGTCTTCTGGGATGCATGAAGAGAAGTGTGACCAACAGGTCAAAGGAGGTTCTATTCCCCCTCTACTCTGCCCTAGTGAGCTGGAGTATTGCATCCAGTTCAGGGCATTGAAGTTCCAGAGAGACAAGGAACTCCTAGAGAGTATAATCCCAGTTGATAGTGACACAAAGAAGTCTCGCCCCTGGCTTCTTGGCTTTGCATCTCCTGAGAAACCTTTCCTGCTTGCCTTGGCAGATTTTTTGCCTGATTGGTTATGTCCCATCAGTTGTGCTCTTCACTTATGTGGTCTCCTTCACCTTCAGAAAAATCCAGAATACAAAAGAATTTTGGTCCTTTATCTTTTCAGTGGTGAGTACCTTTACCCTTCAGCTTGCTCAGCTAGGCAGTGACTAGCTCCAAAGCCACCACAAGCTTTTCCTATGTGACTGTGGAGTTATCCTGTGCCTAAACATGAGTTGGACTGGATGATCCTAATGGGTCCCTTCCAACTCTGGCTGTTCTTTGTGATTTCCTTGAACTGTGCCCTCAATGCACAAGGAATTGGAAACATTTACCAAGGTCTCTCCAGCACTGGTGTATCTTAAATGATAAAAGCTTGAAAAAGATGTGCCCCAAATTAGGTAATTTATGCTTAGAGAGCCTGAACTGACTGAAAATGGACTTATTTTTTCCCCTTTCCTCCTGTACAGACAGCCTTGCTCTGCACAGTTGTCACTGAAGTGGCCTTTTTTCTGGACTATTACCTGGTCACCACTGTCCTGCATTATGTCTTCTCCATCTTCATTCCTATTTATCCCCTTATTGGCTGTCTGATTTGTTTCATAAAGGTAAGGGCAGCTAGAAGATCCTCTCCAGAGCACTTGTAGATGACTGGGGTTGGGTGGGTGTCAGTGACAGCAGGGCAGGAGTTTCCTGCCTGGTGGTGGAAGGTCACCTCTAGCCCTTTCAACATATGAAGAACAACTGCTGCTGGTGAGAAGTCACCTTTTAAACTCATTAATTAACTATTTAACTTCAGTTAAGTAGGTAATCTAAAGGCAAAACATGAGTCTCTCAGCCTGGGCAAGCCCTGTGGTGAGAGATGGGTTAGTTGGGAGTCAGTGGCTTTAAAGAGGGAGCAGCCTCAGGGACTTGGCTGGCAGTTTGAGTGGTGCAAGCAGGATCTCTGCAGAGCTCAAAGTGCTTGAGCAACAACAGATAAGTGATAGGATGAGGGCTGATGGGTTCCAATGGGAAGGAGGTAAATTTTAGGGAGAAATGTTTCACTCTGAGGGTGTGAGACACTGGCCCAGGTTGCCCAGAGAGATGGTAGAAGCTCCATCCCTGGAAGTATTCAAGGCCAGGCTGGGTGAGGCTCTGAGCAGCCTGGTGAGTGCAGAGTGTCCCTGCCTGTGGCCAGGGGGGTTGGAGCTAGATGATTTTTAAGGCTCTTTGCAACCCAAACCCTTCTGTGATTCTAGGACTGATTTAAGTGTGTTACAGAGTATACATCCTCTGGTAGGTGATGATTTGCTCCAAGATGGTTTTTCTTTTGCATTGTCAGGTCTCTTGGAAAGGCAAGAGGAAGAATGGAGGATACTATGACCCCTGGGACCGACTCCTGGTAGCAGTTATAGCTGTAAGCATGGTTGTTGGATTGATTAGCTGCCACAGTTGCTGTAGCCAACTGCTCATTCCTGCTCTTCAGGCATCTTTTTATTAATGAAAGGATTTGCTCTGCTGCTGAGCATCACTGGAGCCTGCAGCTTTGCAACCTGTTGCAGAGCAAGCAGGATCAGTACAGCTCTGTGCCTTAGGAGCTCAGCATCTGCTGCCTCAAGAGTCTCCTCAACAATGTTGGTGTTAGTCCTGGTTGTTCTGGGAGTCTGTGCTGATGGACAAGGACTGCAGGGCAGGGAACAGTTCCTTCTGTCTCCAAAACCCCTGAATAATTGCCATTCAGTTTAAGCAGACTGTGATTGTCTTCAGTGTCATCCCACTGAGCAGTGTTTAGTGATGGATTTCATCTTCTTGGGAAGATAGAATCCATTAGGATTTGGAGACTTGAACATCTCTCTTCTGGGGAAAGGCTGAGAGAGCTGGGGCTGGGTAGCCTGGAGAAGACAAGACTGAGGAAGGATCTGATCAATACTGATCAATACTTTATGGGTGGGGGTCAGGAGGATGGGGCCAGGCTTTGGTCAGTGGTGCCCAGGGACAGGATAAGAGGGAGCAGGCACAAAACAGAACACAGGAAGTTCCATCTAAACCTAAGGAGGAACTTCTTCACTTTGAGGGTGGTGGAGCCCTGGCCCAGGCTGCCCAGAGAGGTGCTGGAGTCTCTGTCTCTGGAGAGATTCCAAACCCACTTGGAAGCCATCCTGCTCTGGGTGAGCCTGCTCTGCCAGGGGGATTGGACTGGATGATCTCCAGAGGTCCCTTCCAACCCCTAACATTCAGGGATTTTGTGCAATAACAGAATCATTTAGGTTGGAAAAGACCTTTAAGATCATCACATCCAACTGTCAACCCAACACCACCATGCCCACTAAACCCTCTGGGGTGGTGAAGAGCTGCAGCTTGGCCCTCACCCTGCTGGTGGGATCAGCTGTGGGATGGATCACAAGCCTTGGAGGGCTGGCAACACTCCCAAGTAACCAGAGCTGGTTTTATCTGTTGCAGCCCTATTTGCAGTGTGTGGTGTGGCTCTTCCTGCTGCGATGCTTCGAGCTGAAGAACGGAGGGAGGACAGTTAGGGAGGATCCCTTTTTCAGGTGGGTCTCTCCAGAGGCCTCTTTAAAAGCACTAATCCAAAGCAGTTGTTCTTAGAAGAGCTGCTGGTGATGAGACTGGAGTATGCAGTGTACAGGTCTGGAGGATATTGCAGATCAACCTCCTGTGGTTGTATCTAAAGTATTTGTTCTCCTCAGTTTAATTGTCTGAAATGCAGTCACTAAAGTGCAGAGATAAGGGGGTTTTTTTACTCCCCTTTTAAGTTCTATCAGTGCAAAAGTAGGAATTTAGTAAGGATATCCTCTAGATAAAAACAGGACTCCCTTTCCCATTGCATGGCTATGCCATACCCCAACAAAGAGCTCAGCCTCAGGATGTCATCCCTGCCATGGATGACAGCTCTCTGGGGGCTCCTCAGATGTCCTGCAGGGATGTGCTACTCCTGAGTTCAGCAGACATAAATTGTTTCCAGCAGTGAGCACATCTCAACTGCACACCCAGCAGAGGCATCCTGTTGTTTTCTTTCCCCTTAGGAAATGTTTTACAAAAGCCAGAAGCTGGAAGTTCCCAGATACTCCCCGGGATGAGAATGAAGATGAAGATGTGAAGGCAGAGAGGCTGCGAGTCCAAGAAATCCTGAGCAGTCCCAAAAGTGAGGAGGTAATGCCCATGGCTACTACCCAAAGCCCAAATCCAGAGGCTTCCCAGAGCTGCTGGGATCTGCAGCCACTTCTCTTCTTCTCTGCTAGATGCCAGCAATCCTGGTCAGCAGCTTGCACAAAGAGTTTGATGAGAGGAAGGAGCTGCTTCTGGGGAGAAAGATCAAGAAAGTGGCCACAAAACATGTTTCCCTCTGCGTAAGAAAAGGTTGGAGTTCACTGACTTGCTCTTGAGTTGGTTTGTTGGCAGAAAGGACTCTTGAATCCACTTACCTGACCTCATGGGCAATGCTTTGTGTTGTCCTCTCTTTAGGAGAAATCCTGGGGCTGTTAGGACCCAATGGAGCTGGGAAGAGCACCTTAATTAATATGCTCGTTGGAGAGATTGAGCCAACCAGTGGGCAGGTACATGACCTAGGGCATCACAGAGTCAGGAAGGTTGGAAGAGACCTCTAAGATCAGCAAGTCCAACCAGCAACCTATCACCACCATGCCACTAAATCATGGCCCTAAGGACCACATCTCTCTTTTTTTCAACCCCTGCAGGGATGGTGACTCCACCACTGCCCTGGGCAGCCTGGGCCAACGCCTAACAACTCTTGCTAGAAAGAAATTCCTCCTGCTATCCAATCTAAACTTCCCCTGGTGCAACTTGAGGCCATTGCCTCTTGTCTTCTCCCTGGTAACCCAGGAGAAGGGTCCAACCCCCACCTGGCTCCAACCTCCTTTCAGGTAGCTGTAGAGAGAGCTAAGGTCTCCCCTGAGCCTCCTCTTCCTCAGCCTAACCAAGCCCAGTTCCCTCAGCTGCTCCTCATCAGACTTCTTCTCCAGACCCCTCCCCAGCCTCTCTGCCCTTCTCTGGCCACACTCCAGTGCCTCAGTGTCTTTCTTGTAGTGAGGGACCCAAAACTGATCCCAGGATTCAAGGATCTGGTTTTGTTATTATGTGAAGCATTCCCAAGGTGCCTTAGCTAAAACTTGACCAAAGCAGTTGTGAACCTTGTGCCATGGCTGACTCAGAGCTGTCCATGTTCCTCACAGGTTCTGATGGGAGATTGCTCTTTTGGCCTGAACAGTGAAGAGGACTCAGTGAAATTTGTGGGTTACTGTCCTCAAACCAATCCTCTTTGGCCAGATATTACCTTGCAGGAGCACTTTGAGATTTATGGAGCTATCAAAGGAATGAATCAGGCTGATGTGAAGGAGGTTGTAAAACGGTAAGTGGTCTGGTACAGAAGTGGCTAAGGCTGAGCTCTGGTTTCCTAACCCTTTTTGTTCCTCACATAGTTTCATGCAGTCTTCTCATCATGGAAACTTGACTGGATCTCTTCAGCAAGTGTAGGTTAGGAAATAAAAGTTCAGGCATCTCTTCAGCAAGTGTAGGTCAGGAACTAAAGGTTCAGCCATGCAAAATTCAACTGATATTTTGTTGTATTTTTGTGGGGTTTAAATGTTACTTTTCACTTTCACACTTTTATTTCCATTTTTCTTGTTTTGTAAAATGTTTTATTTTTTCATTCTCACAGGAATTTTTTTACCTTTTCTTCCCTTTTATTTTTTTTTACTCTTATTATTTGAATTTAAAAACAAACCCCAAAAACATATCAACCCAATTTTGTTAGGAAGTGCTAACAATGACCTTTACAGAGGCTGCAAGGAGAAGGAGCCCCCAGGGCTTGGAGCTGTCTCTGGGTTGTCAGCCCAAAGCTCCTTGGGAGCCACTGGGCAGATGGTTTGGTCTGGAAGTGCCCAGCTCCAACTTTTAACACTTTATATATAAAACCACTTGTAACTGAGCTTCTCAAATGAGTCTCTTTGCATTCTGTGTGGTGAGGGGGAAGCTGAAGCAGCAGCCCCTCAGCTTGTCACATGTCCTCCTCCCTCCCCAGCATTGCCTGTGCCTTGGATTTGAAAGAGCACCTGCAGAAGACAACGAAGAAGTTGGGTGTTGGGCTGAAGCGCAAGGTATGGGAAGCTTCTCAAGCTGCTGTGTTGGGTGTCTCCAGCAGCTCTGGTGTCCTCACCCTTTCTCTCTGCCTTCCTCCCAGCTCTGCTTTGCCCTCAGCATGTTGGGCAACCCACGGGTCACCCTCTTGGATGAGCCATCCACTGGGATGGATCCAAAAGCCAAGCAGCACATGTGGTGAGTGGCACCAGGGCTGTGAGGCCACTGGCTCGTTTCTCCTGGAGAGCCCTGGGTTTGTCTGTATTATCTCTCTTAACACTAGGGAGAGCCATAGACAGAGTCACTGAATCACAGAGTAGTTTGGGTGGGAAGGGACCTTTCAAGATGTAGTCCAACCCCCTGCAGTCAGCAGGGACATCTGCAACTAGATCAGGTTGCTGAGAGCCTCAAACAGCCTGACCTGGGATGGTTCCAAGGATGGGGACATCTCCCACCTCTCTGGGCAACCTATGTAAGAGTCTCACCATCCTCAGCAGGAAAGATTTCTTCCTTGTGTCTAGCCTAAATCTCCCTCTTTTAGTTTCAAATCATCAGCCCTTGTCCTGTCACAACAGGCCCTGTTAAAAAGTCTGTCCTCACCTTTCTTAGAAGCCTCTTTAAGTACTGGCAGGCTGCAGTAAGGTCTCACTGGAATCTCCTCCAGGCTAACCATCCCCAAGTCTCTCAGCCTGTCCTCATAGAGGTGCTCCAGCCCTCTGATCATTTCTGTGGCCACCTCTGGGCTCACTCCCACAGGTCCATGTCTTTCTATTTACTTCTTTCTAAGGTCAGAATCAACCTGACCTTAGCAGCAGGTGAACTTCATCTGTGGCCTCTCCCAGAAGAGCCTGGAGAGGAAAAGCTTAAAAGCTGAAAGAAGTCTTTAAAATAATACAAGGAATAGGAGCTTCCAGTCATCTCTGTGGAAAAATGAAGATGTTAAACCTGCTTCAGGTGACCCTGCTCTGCCAGGGGGGTTGGGCTGGATGATCTCCAGAGGTCCCTTCCAACCCCTAACACTCTGTGCTTCTGTGATGTTAGTTGCTGCTGTGGGAATATAGGATTGGCCTGTAAAACAAGGGGGTTGTGTGTGACCACCAGAGTCCTCTCTTGCTACTAGCCCAGGAGTTCACCCTAAGGAGCCAAATGCTTTATTAAGAGGTGGTTTTCTGTTTTCTAGGAGGGCAATTCGAGCAGCCTTTAAAAACAAGGAGAGGGCTGCAATCCTCACCACCCACTACATGGAAGAGGCAGATGCTGTCTGTGACCGTGTGGCCATCCTGGTGTCTGGGCAGCTCAGGTATCACCAGATCTCTCCCTCCAGAGCAGGTGTTGTGACAGGCACAGCTCTCAACTAGAACAAAATATAAATGCCTTAAACTTGGAGCAAGATCAAACTTGGACTGCAGGAAGAGCTTGTTAAGAAGTGAAGCTGCTTTTTGAGCGGGGTGGAACGTGTCCAACTCCTGATTTATCTCTCTGCCTTGGCAGGTGTATAGGTACTGTCCAACACCTGAAGAGTAAGTTTGGCAGAGGATACTTCTTGGAAATGAAATTAAAAGAAACAGCAGATGTCCAGCAAGTGGAATATCTGCACAGCCAGATCTTGCACATCTTCCCAAATGCAAATCGTCAGGAAAGGTGAAGTTGAACAAACCCACAGCAAACCTGGATCTTAATGCATGTCCCTCATTTCTCAGCAGCAACTTGCCACTCAGTAGGAAATGCTAGGATACTTACATTTACAATAAGTATTTACTAGTAGCTTTACAAAAAGAAAAAAAAAGGAAGGGTTTTGCAAGCCAGCAAAAGTTGCTGGGGCAGTGGCTGGGAGCCCTGCCTGCAGATGTTCAGCCCAGAGGAAGCAGAACTCCATTTCTGCATAGCTGTTGCCTGACAGATTCCTGCTCAGTCAGGAGCTGCAGGAAGTGGGGAAGATCTGAGTCACTTGAGTCCCTGACCCTTACCAAGAAATGTTTGAATGTTTTCTGGGGTACTTTGAAGTTTGAGGGTGGATTGGGTTGGTTTTCCCCCACCAAGAGCTTTGAATTTCTGCTGTATGACCTGGAGGGTTTGACTTGGTGGCTGCTGCTGAGGCTCTCCAAGAAGGGCAGAGCAGGTGTTGGCTAAGGAGCACCCCTCAAATGTGGGAGAGCTTTGGAAGAGAATTCATTGTGGGGGGTAGAGCAGTTCCCTGGGCTGTGCAGTCTGGGTTGCAGGAACCTGCTGGATGATGCAAAGCCCCAGGAGATTCTGTGATCTGTCTGAATTCACTTGAAAAGCAAAGCCTCAGAATTTGGGGAGTTCCTGGCAGCAGTTTTACTTTCAGGAGTTTATGGGCAGAATAGAAATAGCTGAATTGTAGCTGAAGGGCATAAAAACCATAGAGCAGTCTTAGAGGGATCTCAGCTGATGCATCTGGACCTGGGTCTCAGACAGGTTATGGAGCTGTAGTGATCCTCTTGTCTTGTGTGATGTTGACTAGTCAAAATGCCTCAGAAAAGGAGTGTAAATCCATTGACTTGGATATTCATTTATTTTTGCTTTGAGTCATTTGACCTGAAACTCTGTTTCCTTTGTTTCTTTGTTCCAGTTTTGCTTCTATTTTGGCATATAAAATTCCTAAAGAAGATGTACAATCCCTTTCACATTCTTTTTCCAAGCTGGAAGAAGGTAATTAAGCACTTGCCATGCATCACAAAAAGAAATTGCCTTCCATAAGTGACACAGTTGCAGTGCAACACTTGCATTTCTCTTCCAAATTCACTTAATTCCTTTTTCCCCCCTATGATTCCTGGTGTCCTCCACTCTGTTACTTGTGAAATGAAGATGAAGTGCTTGTGCCAGCTTAATCTTTTCATCCAGTTGTGTCAGGTGCTGAAGTTTTCCTCACTAAGTGCTCTCCTTCATTCTCTTTCCAGTAAAACATGCCTTTAACATCGAGGAGTACAGCTTTTCTCAGGCAACCCTGGAGCAGGTATGTTCAGTGCTACTGCAGGGAACACTCAGGGGTATTTTGGGGGCAGTAAACTCCAAAATACTAGAAACTTCCTACTCCCAGATCAAAGAATCATAGAAGTATTTGGGGTGGAAGGGACCTTTCAAGATCATCTAGTCCAACCCCCTGCAGTCAGCAGAAGTCTGCAACTAAATCAGGTTGCTCAGAGCCCCAGACAACTTCACCTGGAGTGGTCCCAGGAATGGGACATCTCCCACCTCCCTGGGCAGCCTGGGTCAGGGTCTCATAGCCCTCAGTGGAAACAATTCCTTCCTTCTAAGTCTTCATCCTTTTAGTTTCAACCCATCAGCCTTTGTCCTGTCACAACAGACCCTGCTAAGTCTGTCCCCACCTGTCTCCTAGGCTCCTTTTAAGTACTGAAAAGCCACAAGAAGGTCTCCCTGGAGCCTTCTCTTCTCCAGGCTGAACAACCCCAACTCTTTCACCCTTTCCTCATAGCAGAGGTGTTCCAGCCCTGGCTTCCTCTGGACCTGCTCCCACAGGTCCCTGTCTGCCTTGTGCTGAGATGAAGCAATGCAGTCAAGTCCTCTTGAGGCTTGTAGCATTCATTCTATTTGTGACCAAGCAAGGTCCTCCAAGGAGCATGGCCTATTCACATCCTTTCTCTTTGTCCCAGGTTTTTGTGGAGCTTGCTAAAGAGCAGGAGGAGGAGGAGAGCAGCTTTGGCACCCTGAACAGCACCCTGTGGTGGGAGAGGACACAGGAAGATCGAGTCATCTTCTGAGCTCCTTCCAGTCCAGATCTGCTCAGCAGCTCATGGCTTGTGCCAGCAGGGATCCTCTGCACACACCTTGGAGAGTGTGTGGGGTAAACATTGAAGCTGGGATGGACAAAGAAAATGCTATCTGGAAGCACTGAGAGTGTTCCACCATCCAGGCCTTAGGAATAACACTGCAATAGCAGGGAGCATCCTCACCGTTACTCTGGCTGAGCTGAAATTCCTCCTTCCCTCACTGTCTCCCCAGTCTGCATGGAGTGAGAAGACACTGCCATGACAGTTGGTCATCTCCTGGTGTTGGTTGCTTGGGCAGGAGCCACCTGCCTGCCTTCCTGCCCTGGCTGCCTGAGGTTGGATTGTCCTTCCTGGCAGTCATGCATCTGAGCAAAACCTGTTGGCTCTGGAGCATCCTGCTCCATGGATGAGCTGCTTGCTGGTTCAGAGTCTGGCCATGCTCCATGCCCTTGGTTGGGCATTGTTGTCCCTGCAAGGTCATGCTCCCCACTGGCTGATCCATCCCTGCTTATGCTTAGAAGATGTCCCAGCTTAGAGAAGAGGGGGGAGAAGCACTCCACAGGAACTGTGTTCACTGCAGAGGATCCTGAATTCCTCTGCAAGCTTAGCTTTGTATCCAACCAATGTGAAAATGTTCATGAACAGGTAGAATATGGCACTTGTCAGCACTGATATTCCTTACTACTGCAAGTTGGCAGCTGAGGCTGTGACTCCTGCTGCCATCCTGGGTGGCACTGATGTTTGTAATGCATGCACTGGAGGGTGAAAGGGGTGTCCAGAAGTGGCTGCTCTTCTTTCCCTTGCCTTTAGTGAAAATACAAAGACATTAACTGTGTAGTTACAGGATTTGCAGAGCTGTATTTCATGTCTTCATTCAAGAGAGTCTAATTCTTTTCTTGGCTGTGATGCCATGTAGCCTGCCAGCTGTTCCCTGAAGTCCTTTTTTAGCTGTGTTCATTCTTCTTGTGAGTGAATTCATACCCCCAGCAGCCTTTCCTGACCCATCCTTCTTGTGATAGCAGTCAGTAGTGCAGCAGTGTGCTCCAAACAGGAACATGGGCTTCACCCTGACCTGGCAATTCTTCAGTCACCTTTGTAAACCCCCAAGAAAAAAGATGCAGACTCACAACCTCCTCAGTAGGAATGGTGCCTTTTGGTCTGAATTGAAGCACTAAGAGGAACAGAATGTCCTTTAGCCTAAGCTATGGCAGATAGATGTTGAAAAGATATTTTGGGGGGGGGGCTGTTCTACACAAAATTATCATCACTATTTGTAGTTTTATAAGGTGAAATGGAAGCTTACTGACAGTTCATTGTTGCAATGAACAAATAGAGGCATTTTTAGGGAAGCATTGGCTTCTTGAGTCATACCATTTGTATAGCTTCATGTTAAAGCTAGGAAAGACCTTTGTTTTCTCATGTGAAAACTCAAACTGTGGGTTAAGGTGGAGCTGTGTGTCCCAAACTGTGTAATTTATCAGGCAATAATGTATGTGCTCCAGCTGGTGATGATTTATCACTGCATTGAGCCAAAATCTGGTTTCATTCCTGTCTGACTCTACTCTGAGGCAATGTGAACTCTTCATGTACAATTTCTGCCTCCTCCTTTGTACCTGTAGATTACATGTAAACATAGGGAGTTTGTTTCACAGTTAAAATTTGGGCCCAAGCACTGCAGAAGCACCTGGCTGTCCCATCTGCTTCACCAGGAGGNGAGTTTGTTTCACAGTTAAAATTTGGGCCCAAGCACTGTCCCATCTGCTTCACCAGGAGAAGGTCCTTGCTCTGCAGGAGCACAGACCATGAATGTGCCTGGTCCAGTGAGCCTTGAGCTGTGGTACTTGCATGCACCCTGAGCTCCTGTGCTGGCAACCAAACCAAGGTGAAGACTGAGATTAAAGCACCAGCCTCTAAACTGCAGCTGCACTAGCAACCTCTGTAGGGCTGAAGCTTCCCTGTAAGAAGAGAAAAATAACTGAAATTGAGCTCATTTCTTTATGCAGCCTTTTCTTTAGTCCTTGGGGAACCCCCAGCCTGTTGCATCTCTGCTGCTGGTCTGTGTCTCTGAGGACTTTCCTTAATTTGGAGGAAAGGTGGGACCCAGAATTTGGTCTTGTGATGCTTTTCCCATCTATGTACCTGCCAGTCAAGTTCACCTTACTCTTGTCTCTCTTTGTACATGGTGCTTCAGCTGCCACCTGCACATCTGTACAGCACCTTCACAGCAACTTAGGCCAAGTGCAGTTGTGACCTGATGCCTTCTTTTCTTTTCCTCTTATAGTTACTAGCCTGTAAAATAGTTCTGGATGGCAGCACTCTAGCTCAACTCATTTCTTTGCTGAGTGTCAGATGGCTCCTAGGAAATCTTCCCTTAGCAGCTAGCATTGGCTCAGGTTAGTGATGTTCTTCACCCACTTGATGTGTTTGTGCAGCTAGACTCACAAAGCATTTGGCTCATGAAGTTAACTGCATATTTTGGGGACTCCTAGAATGCTTTAGCTTGGAAGGAACCTTTGAAAGGTCATCTAGTCCCAACCCCCCTGCAGTCAGCAGGTGGGATCATACTGGTGTGGTGACACTGTGACAAACGTGGCATGAGATGCCACCCCAAACCACCTCTGTAATCCTAGTGGATATTAACAGGAGTCCTGGGGAAAAACACACATGCAAAATGAAACCAGAGCATCCCCTGGGAATGGGAGAGCTTTATTCTTGGCAGTTT
Organism: Galbula dea; assembly: GCA_013399015.1. Taxonomy (NCBI): domain Eukaryota; kingdom Metazoa; phylum Chordata; class Aves; order Piciformes; family Galbulidae; genus Galbula; species Galbula dea. The sequence goes on along the minus strand of VWZX01004773.1, from coordinate 4,051,748 downwards.
TGAGCCTTTTTTGCTGCTTGGCTGTTAGCAGTGATGTATCAGGTCCCAGGCTGAAGATACATGCCCCCCAGTTTGTGCTGTAGGAGGTAAACCAGAGAGAAGGCAGCTGGATTTGGGCTGACTGGGAGACTTGGGGCCAAGCAGTTTAGTGTTTGCCACCATTCCTAGCTCTAAAGGCTTTTGTTACCTTGCAGGGTGGTTGTGAGAAATGGTTAGCTACTGTATCCAAAACTGGGAAGATGTTTACTTTTGTGGTGTTGTCAGAAGGTTGTATTTTTGTATGGAGGGATTTAATGTCTCTGATTTCTGTTTACATTACCCAAAAAGCCCCAATTTCACAATATCTCTGTACAGTGAGTGAAGTCTATTGTGTGGTCAACATCCAGTACCCTGAAGGCAGAGACAGAAGGTGTTGGGTCTCAAGGTGACACCTGTGTAACACATCCTCCTGATGCTGCCATTGGGCACTGGGAATCATTTTGCACTTGATTTGATCTACACCTGCCTTTCTTTTACCACTTCTCTGTGTTTGTAAGGTTGAAGTTTTCCCTTTTCCAGCAGGAAGTACTCCCCAATAAAGCTGGAGTGTTAAGTGCTTGTGTTTCTCTCCTGCCTGTCTTTTGCCATGCTAGAGACATGAGGTTTGTGTTCCAAAGCCTGGGCTTTTCCCCTGGCATGCAGCAGGGCTCAGGGAGAGCCATGCCCTGGCTCTTGGCATGGCTGGGGCTGGTAGCCTCCAGGGATTTCATCTTTTTAAAGGAGTTGCACTGTTGCTGCACTCTTTGACCACCTGGGGTTGTGTCACCTTTTGCAGCCAGATTAATTCAGGCCAACTTTGGGCTAGAAGTGACCTGGTGGTGGCTGTGTGCTCCTGGCACACCATCTTGTCCACCTGCAAGGATGGATCATGGTCATCTGCTTGAAAATGACCCCCCCCCAGCAATAAAAGACATCCATTTCTCTGGTTGGATCCATGCTGGGTGGCTGGATGGGTGTTTGCCCTGCTGTTGAGGGGTGGTGAACCATTGCTGGGGAGAGGTTTGGCTGAAGCTGGACCATGAAACCATGGCCTTCTAGGGATGGAGTAGTCTGCTGGCTCCTCAGCTGCCATGGGACTGCCAGCTTCTGGTGGTATGAGCTGCAAAGGAGGAGATCCACCCACCTCCAGCCCTGTGGACCTAGCAAAATGGAAGGGGGTTGAGCTTCCTGGAGCCCTCAGTGGGGAGGAGAATAACCCCCAAAAAGTTTAATCTGGATTTGGTGGAAGCTCCCAGGTTTTCACTCTAGTTTGCCTTTACTGGGGTGTTAAAGGCACCACACCATGTGTTATTTTTTTTGCAATGCTATAAAATGAATTCATTTCCTTGTAATGTTCCCCTCAAGAGCTCTTCAGGAAGTCCCTGACTTATCAGGGAGAAATTCAGCATGCTAAGAGTTTCTTGGAGCTTTCAGTTCTCCTTTTTCCTCCAATGCATTGCTTGAAGTGTTTGTTTCCCTCAGAAGGGTGCTGGCTCCATCCCCAGCCCTTCTCCTCTTCCTGGTAGGTGTAAAAAAGCTGATCCAAGGCTGGTCTTGAGTCATCTTCTCAGAAACCCTGTGGAACCAACTCCTTTGGGGTTTAATGAATGATATTCTGAGATGTTACATGTTCTCTAGCTGCTTTTCAGTGAAGCCCCAATGGGTCACCTTGAACTAGGAACCTTCTTCAGTAGCAAAGCCAAGGAGCAGCACCCAGGCCAGAGGATGGGAAACCCCAAGGACTGCTAGGAGCAGGTGTCATTTTTCACAACAACATGCATTTCTTGAAGGGCTCTGCACTGCACCAGGTCCTGCCACCACAGGCTACCTGGCAGTAGTCTGTATTCTAGATCCATATATTCTATCTCTATCTGTAGTCTTGTTTTGTTTCCAGGGAGGTGCATTTCAGATGTGCTTTTGGCAAGTTGGGAGCAGCCTTCCCCCTTCCTCCCTTGTTGCCCAGTGGGAAGTGATGCAGGCAAACACTCTGCTCCTCTCCTAAATGAGCTCATTCCTTGAAAATGAGTAAACTGGCAGCTGCAGAAGTGCTCCAGCCTTTGCTTAAGCAACAACCAGACCCCTTTTGTGGTTTTAGTCTGCTCTGTGAATCAGCTGCAGAGTCCTGAAGCTGTTGAAGTTTCAGGACAGGGATATTTCTTTAACCATTTCAAGTCCCCTGTTAGTTGCACACCCTCCCACCTCCTTTGGGCTTCCTGGCCTATCTGATTTCCTCCTCTCCCTTTCTTGAATGCAGATCCCCTGGGAAACTTGTAGTTAAAAGCACAAATAAATTATTATTGCAAAATGAAGGAGAAAAGAGAAACTAAGTAAAATTCTCATTGGTCCTCAGCTGCAGGATTCAGCTCTGCAGAAGAGCAAGGTGGGGAGAAGGCAGTGAGGTTCTGCCTCCAGAGGAGATGGGGCAGGCATCACAGAATATCCTGAGTGGGAAGGGACCCACAAGGATCATGAGTCCAACTCCTATTTAGGCACAGGACAACCCCAAAGTCACACTGTGTCTAAGGATGAGGTTGCTGTACCATCAGCCAGAGCTCAGGTTCCCCCTTGCCTCCAGACACTCATGTCTCCTGCTGGGGCTCTCCCCAGGACTCAGCCTGCTGGAAACTTGCTCTTCTCCTGCACGTGATGCACATCTCAGATTTGAGTCTTGCCAAAGGTCCTGGTGATATCTGAGAGCTCTCTAGGTCAGCTAGGTGGAGGTTTCCCTCCCTGGTGCTGGGTCATTGCTCCAGCAGTGTGGAGGGTGTTTGCTCTGACGTCAGGCTGGAGAGGGGCATGGCCATCGGGCTGGGCTACTCCAGGAACCCTCTCCAGGGCTACAAAGGGATGAAGAGCCCAGCCACCTCCAAGCTGTAGGAGACACATTTCAGATGGAGAGCACGTTATCAGGTAAAGAGTTTCCTATTTCTCTTGTAAAATGAGAAGTTTAGACCTAGAGTCTTTTCCTGCAGGGCTTGTGTTTGGGATCTGGTTCTTTCCTCAGTATCTTTCTCTGGTGGTGAGCTGAATGTGTTGGGAGTTGAACTTCCCAGCTCTGCTCTCTGGCAAAGATTAAGTTTTGCATCCAAATGTTTAAAAGGCAAAAGAGAAAAAAAATATTCTGCTTTTCTTGGGGGAGGGGGTGTGTGTGTGTGTGTGGATTTTGGTTCTTGCCACTGATGTACTTGGGCTGTAGGCAAAGAGCTACAGGTTGAGAGTGTTGGTTCCTCCCTGCTCATGACCCTTCCCTTTGCTCTCCCCTTCCTCCAGCCTTGCTGGCACCACTGAAGGCTTCTAAAAATATAGAGCCCCAAATTTCACTTCTCTATATGAATTTGAAGGGTTGATCTTTGATACAGGGCAGGCTTTGAGCTATTTTTCTTGGGTGAGAGTAAGCCCTGTTCTCAAAACTTGGGTGTTAAAGAGCAGAGTGGGTTCAAGTCTGCCCTGGATTTATCAGCAGGTAAGGACATGGCTGAGGAGGGGTGGGGGCAGGTGCAGGTTTTTGTGTTTGCAATAGCTGGCATGTTCACCTCTGCAGGGATTCATCACTCTTGGGAGCCATCAGCTCCTCTGGGAAGCATGAGATGCAGGGCATGTTGCTTTTTTGTCATGTTGCACCAAGAGGCTCATGGCAGTGTTCCTGAAGTGTAGTTTGCTTTAGGAGTTACTCATAAGCTTTTACTGGGGAGGAGGGAGAGGGAATATAGTCTGAGGAGGTGCCAGATAGGAAATCCCTGAGATAGTAAATAAACAAAGTGGTTACAGGGGACATGCCTTCCTGGGACAGCCTTTGGTAGAGCAGAGCTGGATCTGGGATCCCAGCAGAAGATACTGCAGTGCCTATGGAGTGTGTTCCTGGAGAGCAGGAAGATGCTGCCAGAGGCTTCCAGTTTGACCAGTGAGGTTCTTCACTGCTTTAAAGCTTCCCAAACACTGCTGCCTCTGAAGGAATTTCTGATGGTTGGGCTCTTGTCTTCTGACCAGGAAGTTTAGAACCTCAGGGCTTCTAGAGGTGTCTCTTCTGCTTATGTTTTGTGGTTTTGATATCTAGTTGACAGTTAAACTCTTCCTGATGAAGTTCCTGCAGCATTTAAAGGTAGCATCTCTTGTTTTAATGTCTGGCTTCACATTTCAGTTTCCAGTGCTGTTTGCTTCTTCCTCCATGGGCAACAAAAACCAAGATGGAAACTGCTCTGGTAGAAATTTAGTTGCAATTTCCTAAAAATCTTTAGCTTTGCTCTATCTTTTTCATCTTTAATGAAGTGTTTCTTCCTTCTGTAGAGACTCAGTGCAGCTTTGACAGGGCCATCATCATTTCTACCTTACCCAAATACTCCAGCCTGAATCTTTTGGTTCGCTGCCCCAATCTCCAGGACTGGGCTGAGCTGCTGCTCTCAGTTCACAACAACTGAAATCCAGAGCTGGGGGGGAAGAGAGAGAGAAGTAGCACTTCCTAGAGATCTCTTCCTAATTGCCTTTACCCCTCCCTGTAGGCTGTGGTGGGGAATCATGGGGACAGGAGAACACTGCAGGCAGGGAAAGCAGAGTGCTGGGGTGATAAGCCTTGTGCTAACAGTCAGAGGGGAAACAGGGATTCTGGATCCATCCCTCCTGGAGCATGCAAATATTTAGTTCCTCCAAAAACAAACAATGAAGGGAACAGAGTAGTAGAACCCTTTATTAACTCCAGCTGCCCAGCCTGCAGAATCAGGAAGTGATCTCCAGGGGGAAAACAGCACAAGAAGCCTGAAGTTGCTTTGATTTCTTTCTTTTCTTGCTTTTGTTTGTTTGTCTCAGCCATTTTAAAGGACTAAAATCCAAAATAAAACCATGCTGAGGTTCCTTCTCCTTCTGGGAAGGTTGTGAAAGCACTCAGTCTGGAATTGCTGTTGGTCTTGTATAGGGTATTTGCTGCTTGGCCATGTGGGCAAAGTTGGAGCTGCTCTAAATCTTCCCCATAAATACTCCCTGCTCAGTATTTAGGAGGATATAAAGAAACACACTGGTGGTTTAATGCTGTCCTGCTCTAGCTGTACTAGAGTTAGAATTCATTATGTTAGCATTTGGGTGAAAGCAGAACAAATTGGTCACTTCCCAGCCTGCTTAAGGGAGATGGTGGCAGCATCTATTTTAGGCTTCTTTTAGCATCTAACAAGTGTCTTTAACTTGACCACCTGAGTGGCAGCTGCCTTCCCCCTGGAGATGTTGTGGGGAGAAGACATGTGTGTGATGGGGATGACTTAAGGGCTACTTAACATATCTAGAGCAGATCAAGAGTGGCTTTGCCAACAAGCCATGTCTAAGGCAAGACATAAATGCACTGCAAGAAAGGCAGAGGCTGAAGCTGAGTTTGGATGGGCATCATAAACCAGAGTCCCTGCCCTCAGGAGCTGGGCTTGGCACTGCTGCTGCAGATAAGGGATGGTTCAATATGATGTTTTAAGTTTGAGTAGCTGCCTGGAAAAAAAGAAAGAAAATGAAACTTTTATCTTCTTTCTTCCATGTCCCATTCAATCTTCTGCCACTTTCAGTGCAGGACAGACTGATTTGTCTGTTGTTCTCTTTCTGTAGATGAAGAATGTAGTGAAAAGTGTCCCTGGCAGGCAGGGGGGTTGGAACTAGATGATCTTTAAGGTCCCTTCCAACTCTGCCAGTTCTAGGATTCTGTGATTCTAATCCAACTGTAGCCAGTTGATTGCCTCTTTGGCCTGAAGAAGGATGAATCTGAGACAGCTGAGTCCACCCCAGCTTTCTGTTCCCTTGCATGGTCTTGGACTGTTTCTTTCAAACTTCTCCTTGGTTGTCCAAACTGCAAAATGGAGAGGAGTTCTTCACCTTTGGCATGTTCTTGATTGGTGTTTACCCAAGTAAATCCTTTCATTGCTAGTGAGCTGCTTTATTCCAAAGGATATTCTTTTTCTTTCTTATCCTAGCTGGGAAAATGCAGGGGATATTCCAGAAAGCCTCAAAAATACTTCAGCAAACTCTTGCTCTCCTGTGGAAAAACATCCTTCTGGTGTGGAGGAGGAAGACAGAAGCTTTTCAGGCAAGTATTAGTAGTTTGCATTGATTTTCTGCTAGGTGACATCTGAAAAGCCTCAGCTGGCAATGTGTCTCTCTGGAAAATGTCAGCAGTTACACTGCTTCCTGTGACACTGCAATATCACAGCATCATCAGGGCTTGTTACAAAGCTGGCTTGGTGTTTTTGCTTGTTGATTCCATCTCTGTACTGTCCAGAGGAACACAATGTCCAATTCATGATGAAGGGTGTAAAATTATCAGCAGACCTTGTTGGCTCCAGTGCTCAGAAAACAACTTGTTTTTCACTTGGAACATTCTGTTTTACAATTATGACACCTGTAAAGTAGCTCTGCCTCACTTGCAGAAAGCAGGCATTCACAGCCAGAGGAGTGAGGGGTGAGAAGGGTCCCTGAAGACAGTTTCTCTACCACCCACTCTCCAAGTCTCTGAGCTGCTGTCCTGGTTTGGGTTAGGACAGAACTAATTCTGTTCAGGGCTTTTACTTTCCAGCTAAAGCTCCTCTCAGGAACTGCAATTCCAGAAACCAGCAGCATGTTTGCCCAGGCAGTGTCTGCTTGCAGCAGTGAGAAGACCTCATGACTAGATTTACTACCAAGGGCTGGGATGCAGACCAAGGACACTGCTGAATCTTGTCTCTCACATTGGGGGGTGCAGAGGAAAAGCTGCACCTGCAGGGAGGAGCAGACAGTTCAGGTGACCCTAAACTGACCAGCTAGGGATTCCACTCCACACATGTCATATTTGATACAAAGCTGAGGGGTCACAAGGGTCAAGCTCCTCTTGCTCTTGCTCTTCTTCAATGGCCAGCATCTGAGGAGGGCTCTGTCTGTTCTGCCTTTGATCCTGATCCATGAGTTCCTGCACCCAGTTCCAAGATCCAGCCCGAGTCTGGTTCCCATCTGCTGCTGAGTCCTTCTGCCACAGCATCAGTGGTGATGGTGATGGAGTTGCCATCAGGGGGGAGATTGGATTAGCTATTGGGTTTGGATATATCTGTATATATGTTTAATTCTCATTAAAGTTTTCTTTCCCAAGCCACAAGTCTCTCTCTCTTATTCCCTTTCCCTTCCCATGAGGGTAGGGGGAGGTGAAAAGGAGGTGATGGAGAGCATCTGTCACTGGATTAGTGGCCAGCCCAGCTCTAAGCCATGACAGCTGCCACTCACCAGTGTATTTCCTTCCTTCTGGCTAGGAATGGCTTACATCAGCAGTTTTTCTCATCATCATACTGATCTCATCAACTACAATCTACCATGAACCACTGCATCAGATCCCTTATGGCCACCTGGGACGACTGGATGATCCAGTCTTTAATGCTACAGGAGTCATCCTGGCTTACACACCTGTAACCAGCACCACCAGGCAAATCATGAGGAAAGTGGCTTCAGATTCTGTCCTCAGAGGTAACCCTGTTCCAATTCTGACTCTGTCCTGAGAGGTGACCCTGCTCCAGGTCAGGCTCTGCACTGGCAGGTGACCCTGCTCCAAACCCCCTGTTCCAGCTGCATTGACTCCACTGACCCTGACACAGACTTCATGGGGATGGGAGGAGAAAAGCATTTGGGCAACTCCATGTGTGTTTTTGAGGGTACAAATTGTGGCAGCTGCCTGGTTTCATGTTCTGTGATGAATTCAAGTTTCAGCTGTGGTGATTTTGTTCTTTTTTTAATCATTTTTTGTTTTTTAATGGCAGGCATAATAATAGAAGAGTTTGAAACTGAGGAGAAGATGGAAGCCAAAGGAAGTGTGGAGAGAGACATATTTGGTGTTGTTTTTAAGGATGACTTCTCCTACTGTCTCAAATTCAATGACTACTATCTGGTCTTTTCAAATGATGCCTATGAACACATAGGTAACAAGATAATCAGAGAACTTGATTTTACTCTCAAAAAAAAAACCCCTCAAAGTCTGCTTAGATGGGTTTCTGTGCTGCCATGGCACTCAGAAGGGACCAAGGCTGTGTGTCTGTCTTGAAGCATTTAGCACAGTGCTTCAAATCTGGGGGTTTATTCCCCTAGAAGGCAACCAATGTCAGAGGAAAAAGGTTTTTAACACATACACCTTGTCCACAGTCTTTTGTCCCTCTCCCTTCTGCCTTACTGTGTCAAATCCTGCTGGAAGATGGGCACTGTGTGTGCACTGGTGTGCTTCCACCAGAGAGCAGGTGGACATGTAGTTATGACATAAACCAGCACTCACTTTTGTCCCCATTACTCCTCCTTTGACCAAATGCAGCCCAAATTACTTACTAAAAGCAGTTTCCTTTTCCTAAAAAAAGTGTTTTGCTGAGAACTGGTCTTGGAAAATGGAAATGACAGAGGGCTGTTTGTTTATTGTGTCCACACAAGTCAGTGGCTCCTTGAGGATGTGACCCAAGCTCCAGTGTGCTCTGGATTTCCTTGGGGTTCTCCTCTCCTTGGCATGGTTGCTGTGCTTTGAGCCTGGGCTCCTGCCAAACTGGGAGAGCTGAGCATGGTTTGGGTCATCTTCTGCCATGAAGACAGGGTCAATGCCACAGCACTAAATACCAATACCACATCATTCCTGGAGAAAAATGGCTGCTTCTGAAAGAAAGACTGAGTAAAACTAAATCTTCATGTCCTGACTCAGCTCAAATACATCTTCAACCCCCACACATCACACCTAACCATTTAGATAGAGATATACACACACATATACATGGAAATATGGAGATAAAATTCTCTTTTTCCTCTCCCACAGATAGCTGCTTTGATTATTCATCAGATTACTGCCATGTTCCTCCCTACTGGTACACAGGTTTCCTGTCAGTGCAGTCCAGCATTGATGCAGCAGTCATAGAAGTAAGTATGAGCATGATGGAAAATACACTTCCTCTTCTTCTCAGTTATCTGCAAACTTCAGAAAACAACCAACCAACAAAAAAAAACCCCTCACCAGACCAGTTCATTCTCTGTGGTCATTAACTTCTAACATAACACAGTGTGATCTGAAAGTCAGAAGAAGCACTCTCAGGGCTGAAGGCAAGAAGATACTAAATATTAAGGGGTTTCCCCCCATTTATTGACAAATTCACAGTTTTAATGATTATAAGAGCCTGGTTTCCTGCTCTTGGCTGTTTCCTTACAGCAAATCAGACTAGTGGCTCCTTTCCTTTCTGTAGGTCAAAACAAACCATTCTGTCTGGGAAGAGATGAAGACAATCAGTGGCATTCGTCTGGAATCTCCCTTGATCAGAACTGTCTACAAAATGGATTACATTTGGTTCATTATCCACTCTGTGTTGTGGTTCTCCCCTTATATGTACTTTTTATCAGTGAAAGTTATAAGAGAGAAGAAGCAGCTCAAGGTATTCATGAAGGCAATGGGTTTGCAAGACACTGCATTCTGGTAAGTCTGCTAGGAATCAATGTTGTCATGACAGGAATTATCTTATGGATGTAAGGTGTCTACTAACTTGCAGGGTGGATGCTGGGTCTGGTATCACCACTCAGCTGAGCAGCAATTAATTCCCCAGACCCCAGCAGCCATCATTTGCAATTGCCCAACCACCCTTCTGGGCTCTCTGAAGCCCAGCTTTGCATGTTGTTGAAGCAAAACCTTTTCTGCTCTGATCTATAATGTACCATCTGCTGGAGAACCTCAGTTTCCAAGCACATTGCCCTGAGACAGGGGTTTTTCATTGCTGGTTGTTAGCTCTGCTCTCCCCCTCCCCCCCCCAAAAAAAAGAGAACTCCTCATGTACTAGGGATCAGCAGAGCAATGTTCTTGCTGCTGAGGCATTGCTTGCCTCCAGGAAATGGGTGGAGGCACACAGAGAACACCAAGTGAAGGGACAGCAAACTGTGGGGAGAAGTGCAAATGATGAAGCTCAGGAGGGACATTGGGTTGGATCAAAAGAGGCTTTCAAAGCCTTCTGAGCATGAGTCTTTCATGGTCCTGACTGTGATCTCTGCAGATCTAATGATGCCAGCCAAGAGCCTGTGGCTCTTGGCTGGCATCATTAGATCTGCAGAGATTTGGGTAGGTGCAAGACAATGGAATATTTGCACCTTTCCAGTCTGGAAACTGTAAATGGAACTGTCTGTGGAATGCTAACATCTTTGAATGAAGAAGAGTGTGTCTTGTGTTGGTTCTGTGATGCCAAGTGCTGTCATGTACAGAGGCAAAAATAACTGTGCCTTCCTCTGCAGGTTATCCTGGAGCTTGCTGTACACCATTTATGTTTCCATCACATCAAGTCTGCTGGCACTGATCACCACTGGACTAGTTCTCCATGATCACAGCTTCTTTGAAGTCTATTTCTTTTATTTCTTCCATGGCATAGCATCTGTAAGTTTGCTTTTGTCTTCTTCAGTGATGCAGAATTTATGTGGGGGTTTTTTTATCCTGTTTCCTGACTAAATCATCTGAAACCCTAAGGCTACAGAGTGCTCTAGGGCTGGGCATTGTATGAGGAAGTAACAAAACTTTCTCCACTGTTGGGATTTTTGTTATAATTTGTAGGCTAATCTCTCATTCCTGTTAGATTTTGGGAGGTTCTGGCTTCAAATCAGAAGAGAGAGGTGCTGACCCCAGCATTAGTGGGAAGGCTCCTGGCATCCAGCCTCCTCATGAGGCTGAGAGGGATCTGATCTGCCTGCCCTAAACATCAAAGCTATCTACTAAATGATGCAAGCCAGTGGTGTCACCATCCCTGGAGGGACTGGAAAGACATGGAGATGTGGTGCTGAGGGACATGAAGTAGTGGTGACCTGGCAGTTAATGCTTGCACTTGATCTTAAATGTCTCTTCCAACCCCAGTGGTTCTGTGAGGATTGCTTGATTCTGTGTGCATCTGTAAGGGACCAGTGAACCTCAGCTAGGTCTAATGTTGCTCATTGGATTTTCATGTTGGTTTTTTTTTAGTCAGCAGCATAAATTCATCCTGCTAACTCCTGGCTTTCTCTGCTGCAGATTCACTTCTGTTTCATGCTGAGCTCGTTGTTAAGGGAACCAAACATCACCAGTTTTGTGGGATTTCTCCTTCATGTCATCTTTGGACTGCTGGGCTTTTTGATGCTGTTTGAGAAACTACCACCCTCTCTGGAATGGTTTTTTAATCTCTTCAGTCCCTTTGCTTTTACAGCTGGCATCTCAAAGGTATGTTCAACCCACAACAATCCTGCTGCAGACTTCTGCCAGCTAAAGCAGCTGCCATACATGAAGTGCATTGCCACAAGAACCCAATCACACCTCTCTGAGCTAGCTGCTTTGTCAAAAGAAAAACTTGGCTCCAAAAGTGTGTGTTCATTCATAACAGATGTAGTTGGGCTGTTAACTGCATCACACATTTTTACCAGCTCTGTCTATACAGCAGATCTTGTTCTCTAGAAAGCTATCCCAGCAGTGGGATGTGTCTGGTGGCTACCAAGATCTGCAGGAACCCTGAGGGCTTGAAGTGCTGCCTCAGCTAATAGCATCTGCATCACTCTGCTGGTGCAGTAACTTCTGCAGAGTTGTTTGAAATCAACTTACTGAAGCATTTCTGATCCTTGTGATCCTCATGAAGTGATGCCCTGCTTGGAAACAGCATTGTGATCACAAGTGGAGATGGATTCCTGCTGCTGAGCCAGCAGTGGCTTGCACCTAGGATTTCTGGCTAAAGGAAGTGTTTTATCTGAATTGTGCTTGGGTTTTTTTTCCCCTTAGGTGGTAAAACTGGGAATATATGGACCAGCCTTTGCACCAAAATGGTCACCTTTCTTCAACCTGTACCCCATGCTGATCTTTGACAGTGTCTTGTATTTGCTGTTAGCAATCTACTTTGATAAGGTTTTGCCTGGTAAGTAGAAGTGTGAGGGAAAGAATGCAGAGTTCCTTGTGTTTCTCTTCTATCACCCTTTCCCATCATAGAGGAAATGTTGTCCAGGGGGCAGTGGGATGGAGCAACAAAGAAGGTGTCCCAGCAGGGATCTGCTCTGGCTGTAGAAAGGCATCTTAACAACAATGAGCCTTGCCATGGTACATCAGAGAATGAAGCCAGGATTTGCTGGATTGCTCTGGGTAACAATGGTTGGGAAGAATCCTCTTTCCCAGAAGCTGGGGGGCATGTGGTTATCTCCTTTGGTAGCCTCAAAAACAAGCTCCAAAAGTAATGTTAAACCCTGTAGTGAGCCACTGAGGTCCTATTCCAACAGGGAGAGAACAAGAGGAAATGGCCTCAAGTTGCACCAGGGGAAGTTTAGATTGGATAGCAGGAACAATTTCTTCCCAGCAAGAGTTGTCAGGCATTGGCCCAGGCTGCCCAGGGCAGTGGTGGAGTCACCATCCCTGGAGGGGTCTAATAGATATGTAGATGTGCTGCTGAATGATTTGGTTTAGTGGCATTATGGTAATAAGTTCCCAGTGGAGTTGATGATCTTAGAGTTCTCTTCCAATCTTACTGAGTCTGTATTTCACCTTCTCTGCTCTGAATTAGGCAAGTATGGAGTGCCATACCCACCTTTGTTCTTCCTGAGACCCTCCTACTGGTCCAAGCCCAGGAGCAGATACATGGGGATGCAAGCTGGCAGCGAGAGCAGCCACGATCCTATCTCCAGCAAGAACACAGAGCCAATGCCTCCAGGCTTTGATGGGAAGGAAGCAATCAGGTGATGAATCCTGTAGGCATGAAAAATACACCACTACCTGTAGCAGGACCACTCTGAGGAGAAGGCTGAGAAATATTCTACCAGCTATCTGAAAGGAGGTTGGAGCCAGATGGGGGCTCAAGTGTCTTCTCCTGGGTTACCAGGGAGAGGACAAGAGACAATGGCCTCAAGTTGCACCAGGGGAGGTTTAGATTAAATAGCAGGAACAATTTCTTCCCTGGAAGAGTTGTTAGGCATTGGCCCAGGCTGCTCAGGGCAGTGGTGGAGTCACCAGCCCTGGGGGGGGTTGAACAAATGTCTAGATGTGGTGATAGGTTGATGGTTAGACTTGATGATCTTGGAGGTCTCTTCCAACCTCAGTGATTCTGGGATTCCCTGGTTCTGTGAAAGGTTGTTTCAAGGTAGAGGACATGTGCCAAAATTGTGGGATTCACTAGTAATGGCTTCCTTACCTTTCCTTTAGACTCACCAATATCAGTAAAATATACAAGAAGAAGGACAAGAGAATTGAAGCTTTAAGTGGTAAGAAAGGGTTTGGAATTCTTATTTCATTTTTTCACCACACATGAACCAAAACTGTTTTGAAATGTACTGGAAGCACTTAATGCTGCATGAATTTAATCATTAAATTACATTCTGCTGGGGTAAATTAATGGCAGGTTTCTACCAGGTTGTTGTCTTCCTGTTCACTCCAGGAAAATGACTGGTTATTAAGTGTGTGTGTGTATATATATGTATAGTTTTTAAATAAGAGGATATGAAATAGCAAATTCTGGCTACTTTGAAATAACTCCTGAAATCTCTGATATTGGAAGGGCAATGAGCTCTTTTCTTGCTGTGGACTCTCTTGAGCCTCTTCTCTAAACTAAAATATGATGAACCTTGTAGAAAACAGAAGTAAAAACCCTTTAAATATCCAAGGTAATGCACTTGTTCCCTCACCTCAGTTGAGACACGCCTGCAAGTTCCTTCCTAAGTTTAGTCCTAATTTCTGAAGGTGAAAGCCATGTCTTTGGGTCTGTGGTTTTGCCTCTCACCTCCAAAAGAAATGTCCCTCCTCAGGCAAGCTGCAGGTGCAAGTTTGTATCTCACAAACCTCCATCCTCATGCTATCCTATTTCTATTCCAGATTTGTCCTTAAGCATCTATGAAGGGCAAATCACTGCCTTGCTTGGTCACAGTGGCTCTGGAAAAACTGCTCTTTTGAATGTGCTCAGTGGGTTTTCCAAGCCTTCAGCAGGTAAGATGATGGACCTGAATGCTGAAGAGGAGAAACTCTTTGGTTCCTTCAAGTGGGAGGAGGTGAAGATCCAAAACACCTAAATTTTCCCTCAGTCATTTAGTCTGGCTCATTGCTGTCAGTACAGATTGCTCCTTCAGCAGGAGCTTCAGGGCCAGTGCATCTCTTGTGGGCACACTTGTGTGTGTAAGCCTCCTCAGATGGTTGTATCTCCACCTGCTTGGCCTGGTGTTTCCCATGAGCTGCATACCTGTAGGAAATATGGCCTCATTCTGAAGGGAGAGACTTAGTGTTCTGAAATATTGTGAAGTGGTATCAGAACTTTGGGCAACACAAAGTTATTTTGCCTTGAGAAACATCCACAATGCTGGAATTCAAGCCCAAGGGATGAGCACCAAGCAGTCTCCTGTCCCCTTGGAGCTGGGAAATACTCTACAGTAGGAAAATGGTTTCATTTCTTCCTGGGTGCAGGTTCTGCAATGATCTATGACTACAAAGTTGCTGAAGTACAGGATATGGAAGGAATTCAGGCAATGGTTGGGATTTGCCCCCAGTTTAATTTGCATTTTGAAGCCTTAACAGTGAAGGAAAACCTGAGAACTTTTGCTCACCTCAAGGGGATTCAGCGGAAGGAAGTAGAGCAAGAGGTTGGTATGTCCTTGTCAGCCACTAACCTCTGCTTTATGGCATCTTGGGCAGTTTGTTTCCTTGATAAAAGATTATCACCAGTGTCTTGCTCTGTAGAAATGAGAACAAGTCTAATTTAGGGGAGAATGGGGTTTTTCTTCAACTCTTTCCTATTCTCATGTCATAGGAGTTAGAATTCAGAGTTGCAGTATTCAGATCTGCAGTATTTATCTCTAAGCAAAGCTATTTCAAGTAGATTAAGTTTTAAATCTTCAGGTTATATTCTTCTGCACTATCTATAGCCATTCCTCAACTAAAATGCAACCAGTACTGTGGAAATCTAGCTCTTGTCTTTGTTTCTTACCAAGGTGCAGAAAGTTCTGGTGATGTTGGACCTCAGTGACCTTCAGAATGCCCTCGCCAGTACCCTGAGTGGGGGACAAAAAAGAAAGTTGTCTCTTGGAATTGCAATTTTAGGGAATCCCCAGGTAGGGATTGGTCATATTCCACACACACACACAATGCCTGTTGTTTGAGCATGTGGCTTTGAATTTTGACTTGGCCTGCAGATATTTGTACTTTCCTTCTGGCACTCCATAGGTCTGGTGACCTACAAATTCACTTGGCTGCTGGAAGGATTAAGGAATATATGCCAATAAAACCTGTACTTTAAATCAAAAGGGTAATAATATTGTAGTAGGAGAGAGCAATTCAAGTGGTTGGTATTTGAGGAGGTGGGGACTGCTCTCTTCTCCCAGGGAACAAGCAATAGGACAAGAGGAAATGGATTCAAGTTGCACCAGGGGAGGTTCAGATTAGATACTGGGAAGAATTTCTTCACCAAGAGAGTTACCAGGCATTGGCCCAGGCTGCCCAGGGCAGTGGTGGAATCACCACCCCTGAAGGGGTTTAAAAAGCATCTAGATGTGGTGCCTGGGGATATGGTTTAGTGGTGAGCATGCTAGTGTCAGGTTAATGGTTGGATCTGATGATCTCAAAGGTCTTTTCCAACCATAATGGTTCTATCATTCTATGCATTTTATTCTTAGAAGTGAGACCTGCAAAAGCATGAAGTGATGTAATCATGGACATGCCAGCTTGGCCATGTGGAGATCTGATCTTGTTGGCCTTTGCAGGTGTTGCTTTTAGATGAGCCAACAGCTGGCTTGGATCCTTGCTCCAGGCACCAGGTGTGGAGCCTTCTGAAGGAGCGCCAGGCTGGACGCGTGACGCTCTTCACCACCCACTCTGTGGAAGAGGCTGATGCTCATGCTGGTGAGCCCAGATGATCATGCTGTGGTAGATGATGGTTTGCAAATGAGGGTTTCCCATCACAGAGCCCACATCTGGGTCCTGGCCATGATGCAGTCTGTGCTCACTGGGCACCTTTTGTCTGAGAGTGAGCACTCAACCCAGGCTGAGCAAAGGCTAAAGCTGGGCTGATGTGCCCCTCCAAGCTCTTGCTCTGCTTCAGCATGAAGCTGTTGCATATTATCTGGAGGTACCACTAGCAGCACACTCCCAGATTAGTGATATTATTTGAATTCATACCTTTTCTTTTCCTTTATTGCTCCTAGGCTGTGTGGGAAACTTTCCCCAAGGCTGTAGGAATACATCATTAAAGAATAAACCTTGAGGAGAAAGGCAGTGGCTTAGAAAGGCAAAAATCCTTCAGCGCTGGCTGGGTTTTTTCTCCTCTTGACTTGATTATCAAGATGTCTGAGTTCAGAAGGGCTAGGGAGAGGTCAGTCTCCTGCAGCATTGTAAATCCTCTCTGCATTCTTTGTGTTGGTACCTCCTCAGATAGGAAAGCTTTCCTCTCGAAGGGGAGACTACAGTGTGTTGGCTCATCTCTGTTCTTGAAGAGAAAGTGGGGAATTGGCTATCACTTAAGGTAAACTTTTCTCTTTTGGGTCATCAACTCTTCTTCTGAAAAGCTTCTAACTGAAGTATTTTCTTGCAGAGTCTGTCTCCCCCTAGAATTTCTCTATGGTGTTGTAGAAACCTTGACAACTCCTTTTGGAAGACTTTTGAGGCTGCCAAAAATATCTCCCTTTAGATAGTGAGCTGCTTTTCTTTGGAACCCAATCCTGACAGCTCTGAGCATGTGCCTAAAGTGACTTTGCTACCTCCTTCACAGCCAAAAGGGGACCAGTGTGAGATGAATTCCCACCTCCTCTGTGGTGCCAGAGTGACATCCACTGACTTTCATGTGAACTTGTTTTACTTTGGGTTTTAACGTCTGTGGTCGTGGTTCAGCAGTATTGGCCAGGGTTGCTTTTCTTAACCTCAACTACTTCTTGCACACATGGCAAGAACTGGGACAATGCAGACCTCTGTAAGAGTTCCCACTACTGCCCAGTTTTGGAGGCTTCCCTATGGCTTGAAGAGCAACCACTGGCTTAGTGTTTTCAATGGGGGATGCATGCATTATTCTTTTCATGTCATACTAGAGCAATTGCTTCTCAATACCAACAGGATACAGATCAATGAGCTGTGTGACCCTGAGCTTACAACATCCCTGGTCAGACAGTACATCCCTGGTGCTGTGCTGAGAGGGCAGGAGCAGGGTGAGCTGTGTTATATGCTACCTCTGGAGAACACCGACAGCTTCCCAGGTAAGAAAAGCCAGACTCTCTGCTAGGGTTGTGAAGGAAGGCCAAGAGGTTGGAAAAATAGAAAGCAAAATTGCTGTGAAGGGAATAACTACATTCCCTGGTCCATACTGCATGGCACTGGGAAACCTAGAGGTGCACAAATGTCATCCTTACAGAAAGCCTCTGAGGTAAATGATACTATTAATTATGCTGGTGAACAAAAGAAAATCCATCAACTACTCTACAAACTAAAATCCACTGAGTCTCCTCTGATTTCAGGATGAGATTTCTCCCACTAGGAAGGCCCATGGTCATCAGGAACTCTGAATTTTCTGCTACTTGCCTCTAAAAAGCACAATGATTTTGCCATGGCTGTTGTGTTGTGCAGCCTAGTGATGTGAATGCCAGAACACATGATGTTAACCAAGCTTCTACCCAACACTAGCCTTGCTTGCTGGCCTGAGTCTGGTTGTTTCTGATGTGCAGATCTGTTCAGCCACCTGGAGAGCAATCTTTTCCAAGGGGTTGTTAAGTATGAGGTTAACAGGACAACCCTGGAAGATGTTTTCCTGAAGCTGGAGGGCGAGGAAGCCGTGGATCAGGAAGGTAAAAACACTGACTCTAATTTGGGGGGGGTGGTATGAGTAGGGTTCTGTATATACATATGCTTTAATTGACTATCTAGTGAGTTTGTTAAATGTAGGTTTTGGTTGGTCAAGCTATATTCAACTTTTTTTTAGTGAAAATTATCTCTGTGGAGAAGTCTAGATGATTCTGTCTTGATGCTTAGTCTTTCAAGCACAAGAATTGAAGACTGATGTTGGAAGAGGACAATGAAGCTGGTGCAGGGTCTAGAGCACAAGTCTTAAGAGGAGCAGCTGAGGGAACTGGGATTGGTTAGCATGGAGAAGAGGAGGCTCAGGAGAGACCATTTTCCTTTCTACAACTCCCTGAAAGGAGGTGGTAGCGAGGTGGGGTTGGCCTCTTCTCCCAGCTGACTAGCAATAGGACAAAAGGAAATGGCCTCAAGTTGTGCCAGGGAAGGTTCAGGTTGGATATTAGGAAAAATATTTTCCCTGAAAGAGTTGTTAGGCATTGGCCTAAGCTGCCCAGGGCAGTGGTGGAGTCACCATCCCTGGAGGGGTTAAACCCCAAAATATATAGATATAGCACTTCAGGACATGGTTTAGTGGTATGAGGATGTTGGGTCAACAATTGGACTTGATGATCTTAGAGGTCTTTTCCAACCTTAACTATTCTATGATTCTATAATTCTAAGGGTATTTGCCTTTGAAGGGCATACAGTGCCCTGACCACGAAGTGGGTAGAGATAAACTAGGCAGGAGACATGTCACAAGGCCAGTGAACATATTGGATGTGTTGCCATATGAGCCCAGGCTCAGCCAGCTTGAATTCACCAGTGTAAACTATGTTCTGAACAAATTCTGGCTCCTTTCCTCTGCCCTTGTTCCTTTCCTGGCTAAAATAAAGATGTGTTCCTCTCTTGGGAACAGAAGATCCTTGTTGATTGATTGTGATTCCAATGTGTCCTTTGAATGTTCTTTGTGGATAATGGTATTTTTCATGCTGGACACACAGAAGATGGAGACCTTATGGAGAAGGACCAAAGCTTGCCAGTGTTTTCAGATGTGGGGATGCTGAAAGTGAGTGGGATGGCTCTTTGGAGGCAGCAGGTGTGTGCCATGATGAGAGTTCGCTTCTTGAAACTCAAGCATGAAGGAAAACTTCTCAGGTCCCTGTAAGTACAGGAGCTCTTGCCTACTCTGCAGCCCTCATGCTGGCTTGGTGGTGTTCAAAGGACTTGAGCACTCTCCTGAGTGACTGAGGGAAGGCTTAGATACTAGTGGAGATGTTTGGAGGCAGAAAATCAGGTGGGAAATGTTTCAAAGCTGCAGTAATAAGGGCAGTCAGAAATTATTGGTACAGCTCTGAACTGCTCCAGTGTCAGGTTTCCCCTTACCTTCCTTAACATGTCACAGCTAAAGGTGAGTTCCTCTGGACCCACTTATGCTCTGTTTTTCCTTCCAGATTGCTGTTCTTTGGGATATTTATCTTTCCAGTGCTGATGATTTTCATTACATCCCACCTGTCTGATTACTACAGCAGCTGGGAAATCACAGCCAGCTACTATTTTCTTCCCACTGGAGAGAGAATTCGAAACAAGTCAGCAAATCTTCTCCTCATCAATGATACAGGTGAAGAACAAGTCATCTTCATTTCCTTTCTGCCACTCTCTGAGCCCCCTTAAAGCACACAGAACAGCCTTGCCTTGCTTTTTCTCTCTGGTCCTTTCTATACTGGTGGCTTGGAGAGATGTTTCCTTTTGAGCAAAAGCAAATTCGGTTTTGGGGATGACAGCTGAGGAGCTGCCATGTAAGAGTAATGAAACAGGCAAATTTAAAACAAACAAACCAAGCAAAGCAAGAAAGTATGGAAACATAGCTTGTGTTTAACCACTTGAACTGAAATAGAATAAAATGGAGAAAATACAAGTTTGCTTAGCTTCTGAACAGTTGGGATGGTTTAAGATATTCCTGCTTTGCAAGTGGGAGCTTGTCTGCACAAAACTCTTTATGTTGAGAGAAGAAAACCCCAACCACCTTTAATGACTCTAATTCCTGTTCTTGACTTGATCTCAGGATCACCAATTGAGGATTTCATTGCTGCTTTGAAGGCTCAAAACATAATCCCAGAAATAACTCTTGAAAAAAACCTGACAAGCACTCCACAACATCATGGAGCCATAAAAATAGCCCTGGAAGGCAAGGTGAGGGATAGTTTTTGGTCATCTTTCATCCTGTATGTCAACAGGACTGTCTGAAATGTGTTTAAAATGCACACATCAGATGTTTGACAGATGAGACGGTGGTGGTGGTCCTGTTTGTGGGGAAACTAGGATTCTGTGTGGCTGGTTCCACTGTAGGCTTCTTTACAGTGATCTTTGGAGAATAGGATTACTGCAAAGCTGTGCTTTTCTCCAGGCATTGTTGTCTTCATCAGCCATTCCCCTCCTGGTACCTGTTAGCACACTTCCAGGTCTCCATGATCCCACCATCAAACTGATCACCTTTGTCATTGCTTTACTCTTAACCCCTCACTGCTCTCAGCTCCTCTCTACACCTCATGGGCATGAAGGTAACATCTTTTGCTCTCTTACATCTTCAGAGCTACCAGTTCACAGTCATGTGCAGTGCAGAAACTGTCAACTGTTTCCCTGTGATCGTGAATCTCCTCAGCAACACCTTCCTGAGGCTCTTCAACTCCACCGCGCGCTTCCGCCTCTGGAGCCAGCCCTTCTTCCGTGTGAGTGTCCTGCCTTCTCCTGGGGGGAAACTCATTGCAATGCTGAAGTGAGAAGGACTGGATGGGATGGAAAGCTGCTTGGATAAGCAACTTCCAAGGATTGGGATCTGTGATCCAACTTGCTTGGCCAGTTCCTGAGGGTGTTGCTCTGAAATCGATACCGATGCTATTTAATGATCATTTCTTCAGAGACCCAGAGAATGGTTTGGGTGGGAAGGGACCTTTAGAGGTCATCTAGTCACTCCCCTGCAGTCAGCAGGGACATCTGCAACCAGATCAGGTTGCTCACAACCCCAAACAACCTGACCTGGAATGGTTCCAGGGATGGGACATCTCCCACCTCTTTGGGCAACCTGGCACAGGGTCTCCCCACCCTCAGTGTAAATCGTTTCTTCCTCATTTCTAGTTTAAATCTTTCCTCTTTTGGTTTCAAACCATCATTCCTTGTCCTGTCACCACAGACCCTGCTAAAAACTCTGTCCCCATCTTTAAGTACTGAAAGGCTGCAATAAGGTCTCCCCTGAGACTCTCCTTCTGCAGTGCTTAAGAGCTCCAGAAGGTTTTGGTGCCATAAGGCATTTCAGCTTGTGACAATGTGGCAATATAGAGCTAGGGCAAACAGGTTTCCCTGGGCAGCTGCTGATCACTGATGACCCTGAATTTTCTCTTCTGCAGAGACCAAACCCAGGAGCAAGGGAAACTATTTTTTATTTCTCCCTCAACTACATGCTTATTTTGCTTGCTGGTTTGCCTTCCCACTTTGCAGTGAGCAGCATGGAGGATTACAAGGTAATAAACAGCCTGTGCTGAAAGTGGCCTTAGACAAGTGAATGCAAATAGCCAGTCTGGGGAGGGCAGCTCATGCCCTGGTGGGCTAGTCACCATTTTTGGGTAGGATGCTAGAAAATGATGCCATTGCATCCCAGAGAACCAGCTGGGGCTTGGAAAAAGCTGGGCCTTAATAGAGGGTCAGGAGAATTATTGTTTAATTATTGTGTTTAAGATGGATATGTTTTTAAACAATAGTAGAGCTAAGAAAATATTGAAAGTGCTTGGAAAGGAGAGGAAGGTTGAGCCAGAGAAGGGAATGCAGAAGGAGAAGGAGGGAGCAGGAAGGTGGTTTGGGCTCTTTGAATCACACAGTCATTAAAGTTGGAAGAGACCTCTAGAGTCCTCAAGTCCAACCACCAACCTATCACCACCATGCCACTCAACCATGTCTCTAAGGACCACATCTCTATGATTTTAAACTCCTCCAGGGGTGGTGACTCCACCACTGCCCTGGGCAGCCTGGGCCAATGCCTAACAACTCTTTCAGAGAAGAAATTCCTCCTGCTACCCAATCTAAACCTCCCCTGCTGCAACTTGAGGCCATTTCCTCTTGTCCTCTCCCTGGTAACCCAGGAGAAGAGACCAACCCCCACCTGGCTCCAACCTCCTTTAAGGTAGTTGTAGAGAGAGCTAAGGTCTCCCCTGAGCCTCCCCTTCCTCTCCCTCTTTCCATTTGTTTTCCCAGCTCAAGGCTCGTGACCAGCTGCGACTCACAGGGCTCTTCCCCTCAGCATACTGGTTTGGGCAGGCTCTGGTGGACATCCCACTCTTCTGGACCCTGATGTGCCTCATGTTTGGGGTTCTGCTGCTCCTGAACCGTGTCTTCCCCTTGCAGGCCAGCGAAGTGCTGATCCTGGTGAGCTCTTTGCGTATGGGAGAACAGGCAGAGACTAATCCCCTTGCCTCATTTCACAGTCCCTTTTGACTTGAAATACCTGACTGGAAATGGGCAACTCCAGGCAGATATCCAGGTCTCCAGGTCCAGCTCCTTGTCACTGATGGCAGTCTCTCTCTCTAGGTCACTTGTGCCATTGGCTATGGAGTGTCTCTTGTCCTCCTCATCTATTTGATCGCCTTTATCTTCCGCAGGGGACGAAGCAATCGTTACCTTTGGTCTTTCAGCTTCATTCTGGTAAGTGAAGTTGAATCTCCCAGGGTTTGATTTACCCATCTGGCCCCTTGAGCTTTCATTTCCAAGAGGCTGAAATGCAGCAGAATCAGCCAAATCAATGGCAAACAGTCTGGTTTCTTGTTTTAGCAACAGTTCATGAATATTGACAAGACTTCTCCTGCTTTCTTCCAGCTGAACGTGGTGCTCTACACATTCAGTGGCCTAGAAGCCAAACGTTTCCTGACCTTCTCTCTTCTGATTCCTGTGTTCCCACTGCTGAGCTGGTCCAACTTGTCTATGCCAGTAAGTAAATGTGTTCTACTCAATTCAGTAATGGTCCTAATGGTGCAAACTGGAAAAGCAAGAGGCACTTTCCAAATTCCCTGTCCCAAGTATCAACTGTCAAAGAGAGAAAGAAAAGACAACAGGAGAGAAGCGCCAGCCTGGGGGGTGAGAAAAGGGACCAAGATTTGACCTGTTAATCTTTTGTTTGATTTGGATCTTTTTGGTTTGGGTAGTTCCAGAAAGCTGTTAAAATGAGTATTTTGGTGGGAGGGGAAAGGTGGTGGAGTAGGAAGACCTGGAGAGGTGAAGTGAGCTGACAGAAGGAGGTGAGAGGTCTGGGAAGAGTAAAGCAAGGATGGAGAAGGTGGGTCTAACCTGGCTGATCTGGGGCACCTCTGAAGTAACTGCAGCCAAGGCAGCCACATCTCTTTGAGACAGTATGAACCCCCCCCAAAAAATAAGTACAGATCAAAACTCCTTTAACCTACCCTGGAGAAAAACTAACCATCCCTACACCCCACACTTTCCCCAGCCTTGAACTGAGGCACATCATGCTAAGGAATTTTCCTAACTGCCTGATCTTTTTCTGTCCTTCAGCATTTTTTCTTTTGGTCTTACTCTGGGGATCTCCACGAGTACTGGACTTGCATCTTCCTGACTGTCTTTTCAGTAAGGAGCAATTTGATGATGGTTGCTTTGGAAAGGATAGCTCTGCTAAGGTGGTGGGCTTGTGCTGGGCTTCTGTAACCCTCCTCATGAATCGTTTTGCATGGGTTATGTGGTCAAAGATTTACACTAAATGTTGTCAGGGGAGGTGCCTCCAGGAAATCATGGGCTGTGGGGTTCATGTGAACCCCTGGGTGCTGTGGTATTTGTGGGGGGAGTAAGAGGAGCTCATGTATATGAAGCAGAGATGTTATTAATCAATTAATGAGTCTAATGCTGCTTCTACAAAAGAAAGATGTGATCTCTGAAGGATGTCTGCTGGGGTGCAGATTATCTGAGCTGAAACTGCAGTCTGAAGTCAAGGCTTTTGCAGATGATCTGCATGTGAGATGGGAACGTCTGCCAAACATCCATTCAACTTCTTCCCCTTCTGGGAAAGTAAATGGGATAGGTCCATGCACCCCATGATAATTAAGCTAAGAAGACACTGGATTAATTTTATCTCCACACAAACCTAATTAATTTTTGCTTTTCAGCCTTACATCCATTCTGTGCTTTTTGCTTTTCTCCTGCGCTGTCTGGAGATGAGATGTGGAGAAGCAGTCACCAGGCTTGATCCTGTCTTCAGGTGTGTCCTGGGCAGGCAGAGTGCCTGGGGATGAGCCACAGTTATCCCAGGCTGTGGGTGGGGTGGGTGCTGCAGAGCCAAGCAGGACCCTCCTGCCACACCTCTGACAGCAGGAGGAGGGGAAGAGTGAATGCAAAATGATTTTGGAAAGTGTGGATGAAGCTCATGTTTATGCTTTTAAGCAGATTTATCTGGAGGGGAGGAAACTGAGAATGAAGGGGGAAGGATGATGATGATGATGATTACTACATTGGGTCATTACAGTTTCTAACTTTACTTACTAGAGTTTCCTTGAATATGCCTGGAGGAAAATTCCAGCCCAGTGTGTTGCCATAGACCAGTCGAACTACAGTGTCCTAGGCAGAATAACAAATGTGGTTTAAGCTTTATTTTTTGTATTATTAAGCTTCATAGCTGAGGTTTCCTTTCACTACCACTGAGGACATTTCACTACAGCTGACAAAATGAATCGGTACAAAGTGGGATCCAACATTTTAACTCCCTTCCAAATGTGTAGTTTGGTTCTCCTAAAGCTTCATCAGGCTGTGGTCATCTGCTACCTGCCCTCTCTGCTTGGCTGTCAGCCCCAGCATGTGACTGCTCAGCTTGGTCAAGTGGGAGCAAATCTGTCACCAATATTAAACTGTCAAACATGACCAAATTTGGCTCAACTAGGAGTTAGGTGCCCAAATACCTTTGAAAACCTGCCTCTTGTCCTTTAATTCTCCTTGAACAAAGCATTGGCATGTGTCATGCAGGAGGCCATGAAGGAGGAGCCAGAGCTCTCCTCACCCATGCCACTTGGGGTTTCTTTTCCCCCTCCATGAATAGAAGATTGAGCAGACATTGTCTAGGGAGAGCAGCTCTCTGCATTCAGAAAGATTTTGCAGGGAGCTGCATTGGCACTGCCCTGGAACACACCAGGGCTTTTGGAAGTGCTTCCCAGTGCCACCATCTCTCCTCCTTCACTCACAGGATCCAGCAGAGGAGAGTGGTTACCCAGCAGAACGGGGACCACCCTGGGGAGGAGTCCCCAGAAGTCCAGGAGGAGAGGGACAGGGTGAAGAGGGCGATGACCTCCCTGCAGCAGGATGAGGTGAAACCAGCCTTCTGGCCTCTTTTCTTTTTCAATCTCCTTCTGTCTTGGCTTTCTCAACTCTTTAAGGAGTCCTACTTAATGGTAGGAACAGCTGAGAATGTCTTCTGGGATAGGAGAGGTTTTTTATCTCCCACTTCATCTCTTCACAGGAGCCAATTATCCTGGTCAGCAGTTTGCGCAAGGAATATGAAGACAAAACTTGTTTCTTCTTCAAGAAAAAGAAGAAAGTTGCTGTCAAAAACCTCTCTCTTGGTGTCAAAAAAGGTTCAAATATCTTCCTGCACTCCCTATAAATGATGAAAATGTCGTGAGAAGGTCGTATTTGGTGACCATATTTTGTTAGAATGTTCTTGTGTGCTGCCAGACCTAATGGACTGAGGCTCCTGCATTCTCAGAATCCCAAAGTGTTAGGGGTCAGAAGGGACCTCTGGAGATCTAGTCCAACCACCCCCTGGCACAGCAGGGTCACCTACAGCAGGCTGCACAGGATGGCATCCAGGTGGATTTGGAATCTCTCCAGAGACAGAGACTCCAGCACCTCTCTGGGCAGCCTGGGCCAGGGCTCTGCACCCTCAAAGTGAAGAAGTTCCTCCTTATGTTTAGATGGAACTTCCTCTGTTGCAGCTTGTGCCTGTTCCCTCTTGTCCTGTCCCTGGGCACCAGTAACCAAAGCCTGGCCCCATCCTCCTGACCCCCACCTACTATACTCTTAATGAACAACCCTTTCTCCTACTATACTTTTAGATATACTTTTTGATCTGCCTAGCAGATGGAGAAGGAGGACTTGCTAACAATACTTATCATTAACAGCTCTTGTATATTTGTTCCAGGAGAAGTATTAGGTCTGTTAGGACCCAATGGAGCTGGAAAAAGCACCACTATAAACATGATTTCTGGAGCCATCCCAGTGACTGCTGGAGAGGTAGGTGTGATGCCTTTGGAGCAGCCCAGGCTGTGGGGAATGACCTTGCTGCCTTTATAATATATATATTATATTTTCTTGCACCACAAGAGCTTTGGTGTGCATTTGAAGCCCATCAGGGAATTTCACTAGGCCTGTGAGAAATGTTGACATTGAAACAAAAGCTTAACACTTGTCCCAAACAGACTTGGGGTGGGAGGGGAAAAAAAGCAAAGCAAACAGGAAATTAAAAGTGAATGTGGACAGAATTGTGCCAGTAACCATCCTCTAATTATGTGCAGGATGATTAATGATGTGCTGGGGGAGGGGAAATCCCATTGCTGTTACAGATTTGGGTTGGAATGTTGGACATAGAGAATTCCTTGGTGGGGGGGGGGAAAGAGTATTCCTAGGAGAAGGTAGTGTCATGTTGGCATTACTGCCCAAAGTTTTCTGTTGGGTTTTGGGAAAATGCTGTCCTAGATTCAGGTGAGCAGAAGCCATGGTAGATGGAGATATGATCACTCTAGTCATGCTGGCCTTCCTTTCCCATGTGCTAATGAGGTCCTTCACACATCAGGAGAAAAGATGATGGCATTTCTGGGGAGTTCATTGATTCACTGCAGTGGAGAACACTATAGCTGCTCTGTGTGTTTGTGCAGGTGCTGCTCAAGGGCCATGGTGCAGCTGCCTCTTCCCCAGGGCAGGGAAGCCAGGGAGGCCTGGGCTGCTGCCCACAGCAGGATGTCCTCTGGCCAGACCTCACAGTCCACCAGCATCTGGAGGTGTATGCTGCCATCAGAGGAATGAGGAAAGAAGATGCAGCTGTTATCATCAGCTGGTACAAAGCCAAAATGGTTTTAGCTTTTGGTTGCTTCTCTCTCTCTCCAGAGGTGTAGGACAGGAGGAGGTTTCTTTTCTAGCAAGCCTGGCTGGCACCTTCACTCATAGAATCATAGAATGGGTTGGGCTGAAAGGGACCTTAAAGATCTAGCTCCAACCTCCCTGCCATGGGCAGGGTGCCACCCACTAGACCAGGCTGCCCAGGGCCACATCCAGCCTGGCCTTGAACACTGCCAGGGGTGGAGCATCCACAGTTTCACTGGATAACCTATTCCAATGCCTCTCTATCCTCACAGTGAAGGATTTCTGCCTTGCATCTAATCTGTTTCCCCTCTTTCAGTTTAAAGCCATTACCCCTTGTCCTACCACTAAATGACCTTGCAAAAAGTCCCTCTCCAGCTTTCTCATAAGCTCCCTTCAATGCTTCTTTATCCTGGAGAAAAAGGATCTCCTTCTGCTGAGATCTACTCTATACTGTTCTCAATCCCTTAAGGGTCAATAAAGATTTTAGCCCAATTTATCTAGAAAACTTCAGAAAATAATTAAACTTGCTCAATTTCATGGCCAGTTACATGAGTATCAAACTTCTCTCATTAGCTGCACTTAATTTACCACCTGAGCTAGGGGTAAAATCACCAAGTAACCCAAGGTGATGGGTGTCAGCCAAAATGTTAGTCCTGGTTCCTCAGTACCCCTGACCACAGCATCAGCAAGTAGAAAGAGTCAGTTCAGACTTTTTCCTTTCCATTCCCACAGCATAGCAAAGGCCTTGAGTCTCCAGAAGCATTTGAAAACCCCAGCTAGAAAGTTACCTGCTGGAGAAGCCAGAAAGGTATGTGTTAGATCTTGTTCTTCCTTTAATGTGGTGCACAGAAAACCTTCATCAGAGTGTGGGTTCCTGCCATCATCTGTTTTCATCAATAACTTTTGTGTCCAGCCTGGCAGGATCCCTTTCTCTCCTCTTTCCCCACTCTCCTGCCATTGTGTTTACCAAAAGCTAACCATACATTGGATTTATAAGGTAAGCACCTCCTCTTCATGCCCCACCATGTGCATCTGCCAATAAATGGGATGGAAAACCACCTTCAGATCTTTGGCAGGCTTGGGAATTTTGGGGAAAGCAGATTTTGGCAGGTTAAAATCTTAGCTAAGACCACCTCAGGTGGTTTGGTGTTGGTTGGTTTGTTTTTTAATCCCTGTTCCTCTTGAGTTTTGGAATGAAGAGCTTCAGCAGCTCAAAAATTCCCAGGGATTAGGATGTAGCAGGACACCTCAGCAGTTTTGCAGGTAAAGTAAAAGCAAACCTGACCTTGCTTTTTCTCATTTCAGCTGTGTTTTGCACTGAGCATCCTGGATGATCCAATGGTGATGCTTTGGGATGAGCCATCAGTGGGCATGGACCTGAAAGGGCGGCGCTGCATGTGGTGAGCAGCCCTCATTTAGCAGGACTGAGAAGACTAGAATAGATTTAATGGGCTGGGTCTTGCCTTCCCTCTTGTAATAACCATGAGGCAGGCAGAGGTTCTACCTCCATGGCAGAATACATCTGTATTTTCTCTTTCCCCTAATGCCCAGGGGATGGGGCAGCACTCACTGAACTCCTCACCCAGCAGGCACTAAGTCCTTGCTAACCATCAGATGTAAATTTAATTGTAGTGCACCCAAAAAAATCTGAGTAGGTGCTAGCTTATCCCACACATTTGGTACAAAAGACAAAACGTTCCTGTTTTCTTCAGAGCAAGAAGAAACAAATCTAGGCAGTTCTTCCTTTTCCATCACTCACCTCTACTGCTTGCTCTAGCTTTTCATCAACAGCAAGTGTAAAACTGGGAGGGATGCTGACATGACAGGTTGGGAGCCACGTTGGCATCTAGATCTCATCCTGAAGCAAGATAATCAAAGTCTCTTAAGCACTCATCCCCCTTTTGATAACTTGACCCTTTCAGCTGGGTTTGGGGAAAGAGACAGAAACCAGGGGGATTTTCTTTTGGCTCTTCCTGGGAAGTAACCGATCCCTCTGTTGCCAGGAAACTGATTGGGAATGCCATGAGAAGCAAGGAGCGGGCAGCGATCCTCAGCACGCAGTACCTGGAGGAGGCAGCGGTGATGTGTGACCGAGTGGCCATCCTGGTGGCAGGGCAGCTGCGGTGGGCACTGGCTTCACATCACTTTACTGGGATGCCACCTAAATTTTAGTCTGGAGTTTGGGGCTGTTTTGGTTGGGTTTGGGGTTCCCATCTTTCTTGTAGACCCCCTTCAACTACTAAAGGCTGTGGGAAGGTCTCCTTGGAGCCTTCTCCAGGCTGAACATCACCAGCTCTCTCAGCCTGTCCTCATGGAAGTGTTCTAGCCTTGAGGTCATTTTTGTGGCTCTTATGATGATTTGAACACTCTTTTCTCTCCACTGCAGGTACATTGGTTCCCCTGAGGATCTGAAAAGTAAGTTTGGCACAAGTTACCACCTAGAAGTCAAAATGACAGACAAGGAGCAAAGTGAGGCTCTCCACGCCGAAATCCTGCGCCTCTTCCCTGATGCAGCTCGGCAACAAAGGTCACTACCCCTTGGGCTGCCCACCTGGGAGTACACTAACCCTACAAGCACCCCAAAACCTTGGTGTTGAGTCACAGAATGACGAGTTCAATTTTTTTATTGCTTTTTCAGGATGACTTCTTTGCTCACCTACAAGATACCAATGAAAGATGTGCTACCTCTGTCCCAATCTTTCTCCAAGCTAGAAGCAGGTAAAAGGAAACAATCAGTTAAGTAAGAGGACTACTTTCATATTGTTCATATGGATTTGGTTTTTAAGGATGCCTTCGTGATCCCTCCACAGCTAAAAGGAATTTCAGGCTTGAGGAGTACAGCTTGTCATTGCACACTTTGCAACAGGTACGTGGCAGGTTAGAAACTGAATGTAACAAGGAAAAATAGGCTGTGAGCAGTGTAAATCCTAGCAGCCCTTGGCATTCATGGGGTCATTTCCACTGTGGTGCATTGCAGGCATTTGTTGAGCTCACCAGGGACCTGGAGGAGCACGACCTGGATGTGGCATCTGATGATGCTATGGAGCAGAGACCACTTCACCCCTGAGCCCTTGGAGCCACAATGGAAAGTCTTCAGCATATTTCATCAGTGTTACTGATGTGCAATCAGCTGCAGCACTAGGACTTGGTTACCCATGTCCCAACCCATACTGCTTGGCAGGTTTTCTGCCTCAGAAAGAATAAAAGAGTGATTATTTTGATAAATAAAGCCTTTATCATTTAACAAATTGATGCCTGCCATTTATCTATACCCCTGCTCAGCCTGGCTCATGAAGATTCACTGTGCTGAAGAATAACCCTGCTGGGATGAATTGCTGGTCCCAAGGCTGAGGGATGCTCACTGCAGCTCTATGTGGGGCTGGGTGATTGGAGAGAGTCATCTGCAAACTCAGAGGAGGCTCTGAACCCCTCCCTCATCCGTGGCAGGAGGACGCTAGGGCCGCTCGGTCCACATCACCGCTGCCTCCTCCAGGTACCGTGTGCTGAGGATCGCTGCCCGCTCCTTGCTTCTCGTGGCATTCCCGATCAGTTTCCTGGGAACAGAGGGATCGGCTACTTCCCAGGAAGAGCCGAAAGAAAATGCCTTGGTTTCTTCTGAAACCTCTGGAGTCTGCCTAACTCCGAAGCATCTGAACATTCTTTAAATCTTAGGGGTGGAGTTTTTCCTGCTAGGCAAAGCAAAGGGAGGCAGATCCAGCTCCTCCGCATTTGCAAGCCCAGCCTCTGTCCTGCTTGGTCACTGCTCCCTCCCGACACAGATCCCTCAGCTGTGCAACCCAGGGAACACCAGCACGCTTCACATCCTGGGGGTGAGATCAAGTCCATTCCCTCGAGAAGAATAGAGATTTTTTGTCTTGTTTTACTGAGAAGAGCTGGTGCTCTCCAGGAGACAGCAGTTTACTGCTCATCCGACACCTTTGCCATTCGGAGAGACGCGAGAGTCACCGGTTTCCTCCTCTGCCTCAGCACTGTCCCATGACACTGCTGTTGACTTCAGCCTCTCTTCCTGCACCAAGAAAACATCACGGAGTTTGCCAGAGGAAGGATTTTTGTGTGGCTTGTTGTTGGGCTCAGTTTTCATCTCTTGACCAAGACACAAGAATTTCCTGAGTAATTTTGCAGAGAAGCTGCTCCAGCAACTCCACAACAATATGCTCGGATTGCTTTTTTTAACATAAATCAATCTGAAGATCTGCCAGGGAAGAAGGTGGGGGGGGGGGAAAGGAAGCCAGGGAAAAGCAAAGTGATGGTGTGAGGAATGCCTTTTGGCAGAACGGCCTGAGTGAAAAAAAAATGAGTGCGTGGACAAAGGAGCTCTGAGAGCTGCTGGGACAACCAGCAAGTCCATCCCTGGGAGGCTTAACGTCTCTGCTTCCACAGGCACCCCGTGGAGGACAGGCTCTGGATCCCTTTCAAACGTTCCTCTTAAGGTAAGGCTTAAACATTCTTCTTAAAGCAACTAAAAACCCTGTTATTTTGTAGCTGTGAAAGCATCCAGTAATTAATAACACTTAATAATACTGGGTGAGGACGTGAATGTGTAGGGGGGACCCTGGGCATCTAACAGGCTGAGTTAAGCTTATGACTAAGCTTAGAGACTCTTTAAAGGCAGCAAAGTCTCTTTAACCTTGCTTTGATATGAAACAACTCCCAATCAGAGCTCAGTTTATGGCTGAGGTATCTTTATCTTATCTTATGGCAGTGTTTCTCAGTGCTTAGAGGCTGAGGAAGGTTCAGCTCAGTATTTTAAGGGATGCAGCCCATACAAGGAGCAGATTTCATTCCCTACATGCAGTGTAAGCTAAAGACTGAATTTTGAGTCTTCTGTCTATCCTAGCCATATGAAGAATGGCTGAAGTCACTTGGTCTGTTTACCCCAGAGATGAGGAGACTGAGGAGAGACCTCATTGCAGTTTATCCTTTCCTCACCAGAAGTGAAGGAGGGGCAGGAGCTGATCTCTTCTCTCTGGTGATCAGCAACAGGACCCAGGGAATGGCATGAAGCTGTGCCAGAGGAGGGTCAGGTTAGATCTTAAGAGAAGGTTCTTCACCCAGAGGGTGGTGGAGCAGTGGAACAGGCTCCCCAGGGATGCACTCATGGCACCAACTCTCCTGGGATTCCAGTAGCATCTGGCCAATGCTCTTAGTCACATGGGGTGACTTTGGGGTTGTCCTGTGCAGAGACAGGGGTTGGACTCCATGATCCTTTTTGGTCCCTTCCAACTCAGGGGAAAAAAAATTAAAAATACACAGTCTCCTTTCAGCTGTGGAAATGCATACTGGTGGGACTCCATTGTCTTATGCCTTGCTTCTCTTAGATGAAAAAGGGACCAAGCAATTGCAAGTTTAACATCACAATCCCCTCAAGGAAATCTAGAGATCAGCAGCAGAGGCTAATTTCAAAGTTGTATGTGCCTGGATTTAGTAAGATCATCTGGAAGAGCAACATCTCTTCAGAGAGAGATGGCAAACCAGCAGATTTCTGCCCCTGAGCCCAGGTCCTAGCCCCACCTTCCTGATGTAGTAGGATCTTCCCTTTATTTATTTCCTAATAAACCTCCTCCCAGCCTTCCCATGCTGCAGCACAGAAGGGTGATATTCTGGTTGCAACCCACATCTTACTGCTGAGCTGCAAGGATTGGGAGGACATCGAGGACAAGGAGGTCTCTTGGTGCCTTGCTGTGCTGCAGGGCTGGCATGTGCTCAGCCCATGGGGTCTGAGTTGTCTCTTACACCACTGATCTGCCAGGCTTTCTTGCATTTCAAAGTGGTTTAAATAAATAAATAAATGAATGTTTGCAGGTTCAAAGATGAAGACACTTCAGAGACATCTGAATGTATTCCAGCAAACTAAAATTCTCCTGTGGAAAAATTTACTCATCAAGTGGAGGATGAAGATGCAGAGCTTTCAGGTAAGCTACAAAGGCAAAAGGTGAGGAGCACCTTTTTTGGAACACCAAAATGTTTCTGTAAATCTCAATGCTCAAGTGCTTTTGAAAAGCCTGGGTGGTAATGAATGCTTGGAGGCTTTACTTGCTTGACTGGTAGGATTTCTGTGATGGGACATGAGAGCACAGAGGGGCTCTCTGAGCAGGGTCACTTCCTGAGGTGACAGGAGCAATGCATTAATCACTTGGCATCTCAGAAACCTCTCTGTGGCTGAGCAGCACCTCTTGGTTATATTTTAATCCCACAGAGAATATTATCACAGAATCATTATGACTGGCAAAGACCTCTGAGATGGTCCAATCATCCACCCAACACTGCCATGCCCATCACTGAACCATGTCTCCAAGCACCATATCTGCACATTTTTTGAACCCTTCCAAGGATGGTGACCCCACCACCTCCCTGGGCAGCCTGGGCCAGTGCCTGATAACCCTCTCAGGGAAGAAATTCTTCCCCATATCAAATCTGAACCTCCTTCTCTTATTCTGTTCTATTATGACATTCTCTTCTCCTCTCTCCCCCCTCCCCAGGAGTGGGTGCTGTCTCTGCTCTTCCTGCCACTGATGTTTATAGTGATCATGTTCATGGACAACCACCACTATCCTGAAGTGCCTTTCAGCTACCTTGGCCAGCTGGATGATCCTGCCTACAATGCCACTGGGACCACAATTGCTTTCACACCCATCACTGGGACAACCAGGCAGATAATGAATAAAGTGGCCTTCAACTCAGTAATGAAAGGTTATGTTTTGCTTTATAAATGTTTCACTTTATCATTGTTTATTGTAACTGCTTTGGTTTTTCTCTAGTATCTCTAGAGAAAATTCACCCCAAATCCTCCTTTCTCACAATTATGGCTTCTCTAGTATTTAAATAACTAGTGAGGTCAGTGCATGCTTCTGAGCTGTAAATAGAACAGTAGAAGACTACTGTTAAGACACTTTGCTTCCCTCTTTATTCTTCTCAACTGGTAAAGGCTGAAGTATTTCCAGGTGCCCCCCTGTCCAGAGAGGAGCACTGGGATGGAGGAGTTACAGTGCTACAGATGCAGGATCTATACCCAATGCCTGGACACATGTTTCCAGACCTGCAGAAACTCATGGCAATGTTTTTCTTACACTCCACAGGTATAAAACTAGAGGCAGTGGAAAATGAGAGAGCCCTGGAGAAAGCCTGGATTTTGAATAAAGAAGTCATAGGAGTTGTGTTTAAGACCAACTTCTCCTATCACCTCAGGTTTTCTACTGTGGATATAACTATTCCAAATGACAACTTTGAATACATAGGTAATACAGAATGAGAATGTATGGGGGATTAGCTGGCATGGACAGGCATTGTTTTGTTGTAATAATCCATGTGATAATCCATTGACAGTCCCTAAGTGATCTAATCAATTGTTTGTTGTTGTTTGTTTGCTGAGTGGGCCACTGTCCATGTGAAGAGCTCCTCATAGTGCATCCAAATGCTCTTTATCAGCTCTTGTAGTAAAAATCAATCATGTTTCACTGCCCTGAAACCTTCCCCTTTACAGATAACTGTTACAATTACTCCTGGAGCTACTGTGAGAGCCCAAGGTATTGGTACAAAGGTTTCCTGTCCCTACAGTCCAGCATTGATGCTGCTATCATAGAGGTAAGTTGAACTGATGGGGGTGTCCTGTTACTTTAAACTTGGTCCAGGAAAGACAAATTGTTCTGTGACAGTAGCAAGGGATTGGGCTTCACATTAACTTCTGTTTCTCTTCAGAAGACTGGTTTCTCTCAAAAGCTAGGAGAAAAAAGCTAGGACTGGTTTCTCTCAAAAGCTAGGATTTGGAGGATTTCTCAGTTTCCAAGGGAAAGGCAGGTCCTGTGGGAGACTAGGGTGGTGTCCATATCTGCTGGGTGACTTGGCTGCCAAGTAGGCATGTCTGTCACTTCTTGCCCTTCCTTTCCAAATTGGTCCTCAAAAGCATGGCAGGTTGGGGGTCACCCCCACCTTCCTGTGCACCTGCCTTCATAGCTGGGAGGAGAAACAGGACCTTGGGGAGCATAAGAGATTTTTGTCTGAATCCTTACCTCTGGATGAGCTGAAGGATTTCTCTCTTTAAATAGACAGAGGAAGTCAAGCAAAGTGCAGGTACAGAGCTGAGACAGATGAGCCCTTCCCATTGAGGCTTTATTGCTTTATTTGTTGATGTTTTCTATAAAGCTGCTTAAAAAATGGAAACCAAAAGTATCTAGGGCTAATAGATCAGAAGTTTCCTTATATAGATAGAGTTCACTGTAGAAAATAAATGCACAATGAGATACTGACTTTGAATTCTGTCTGGAGAAGAGAAGGCTCTGAGGAGGCCTTCTTGTGGTCTTCCAGGATCTGAAGGGATCTACAGGAAAGCTGGGGAGGGACTGTTTGGGAGGTCAGGTAGTGATAGAACTACGGGGAATGGAGGCAAACTAGAGGAGGGGAGATTTAGATTAGATATTAGGAGGAAGTTCTTCACTGTCAGGGTGCTGAGACACTGGAAGAGGTTGCCCAGAGAGGCTGTGGAAGCTCCATCCCTGGAAGCTTTGAAGGCCAGGCTGGCTGGGGCTGTGGGCAACCTGCTGTAGTGGGAGGTGTCCCTGGCAGGCAGGGGGGTTGGAACTAGATGATCTTTCAGGTCTCTTCCAACTCTGACAGTTCTCTGACCCTGTGATCCTAACTCCACAGGTGGTGGCAAACCATTCTGTCTGGGAGGAGATGAGCTCCATCGCCGGGGTGCGCATGAGGTCCCGGAGTGCCATCCCCTCCATCACCTTCGACTACAGTTACTTCATGATCACCATTGTCATGTGCTTCTCTCCCTTCATGTATTTCTTATCAATGAATGTGGTGAGAGAAAAGAAGCAGCTCAAAGTGTTGATGAAGACAATGGGGCTGCAGGATATTGCATTTTGGTGAGTGGTGGTTGGATGACGTGGATCTGCTGGTCAGAACTTTGCATGCTCTTAGGCATTTGTGCAATGAGTTGAGAAGTTAAAGGAGTTCACCAGGTTTTTTTCCAGTCCTCTAAGGACAAACCAGAGGAGTTGAGCATGGCAGTGACATATCTATCCTCCTTCCTTGGGTATATCCTTCTACAGTGGCTCATGCTGCCTGTTCTGCATAGAGCATGAATGTGTTGATCCTGGGGATCTGTTGATCTGCCATGCAGATGAAGTTGTAACAACAGTCCTTAAACCAAAGTGGGGTGTTCCCTTTCCATCCTCAGGTTCTCCTGGAGTCTGCTGTATGCTGTTTATGTGATGGTCCTCTCCTGCCTGCTGACAGCTCTCATAGTGCAGGATGCTTTCTGCCTCAGCAGCTTCCCTGCAGTCTTCCTGCTGGTTTTCCTGTATGGCCTAGCATGTGTAAGTCAGGTTTGAAAGGCAGATTTTCTCACCACGTGATTTAGGACTATGTTGGTGAGCCTAACCATAATTCCTGAGCCTCTTTTTTTGCAGTGCTCAGGGCAGCAGCCTTTCATGGCTATGCTCACTGAAATAGCCAAGTGGATTCTCTGACTGAGCACCAGTGATTTGAATCACAGCCTGGAGGTCTGGCAGCCAGCAGGTTGGCTGCAAAAGACCTGGTCTGAAGCTCAGAGAAGCCCACTAAGGGGAGGAAAAGACCTGATCTGAAGCTCAGAGCAGCCCAATAAGGGGAGAACTTGAAAGTACTTTATTAAAGGAACCCAGCTCATCAGGGAGCTCTCTGCCTGCTAAATAGAAGTGTTGCAGTTAAAGATGTTTATTTCTTTCAGTGATGGAAGAAATCTTCTGTTCTTACAGATCCACCTGGTTTTCATGCTCTGCTCCCTCTTAAGGACCTCCAAACTTGCCAGCAACATGGGGTTCCTCATCACTTTCCTCTTTGGATGCCTGAGCCTTGCAGTGCTGATAGAAAATCTTCCAGAGCCATTGAAGTTTTTTCTTGGTCTCTTCTGTCCTTTCACATTTAATGTTGGCATTGCAAAGGTATGGGACATCATCTCTGCAGCTGAACCTTCCCAGCAGCCTCCTGTCCTGAGCCCTCTCAGAGGGGACAAAGGACATTTTGTGACAGAATGTGACAATAAAAGACATTGCTGTGTCTGGCTGATAGAGAAGGGCTTAGGAAGTCACAGTCCTTGATTCAAAGATCAGCTCTTCCACATCTGTAAAGTCTTCAGGTACTTTGAATTCATATCCAGGTCCTCTTTTGAAACCTCCATGCCAGCTGAGCTGCTGTAGGGCAGCAAAAAGAGGCTCCAATGCCCCCATCCCATGCCCCTATTAAGAGCTGATGAATAAAAAGAAAGCCATGAGCCTTGTCACAAATAATCTCCTGTTGTGCACTTCTGTAGCATCCACATGAACCCAAGGGAGACTCAGGGAGCCCAGCACCAGACACAACAGCACCATTATCTGCCAGGGCTGGACCACAGCTGACTCAGGGACCTCAGCTCTTCACTGCTTGGTCATCCCCCTCTCCCTGCAGCAGCTCTTCCTGCTAACAAAGGCTGTGCAAATACAATTTGAGTTTGCTGCTGCTGCCATTCTTCCTCCATCCCTGCTGTGGAGGGTTCTGTGCAGTTTTCCATCAGTTATATCTCCATAGCTCAGAGTGATGTTTTCTAGATGCAGTCACTTAATATTTGATATCCTGACATATTAAACAAATCTGCCCTGGAGAGGAGATTTCTGCAGCAGCAGAAAGAAACTGATTTTCCTGCTGCTTTAACCATATGGAGAAACCAATCACCATCTAAAATCACACTTTGTCATGACTCTGTCACCTCAAGGCTGTCAAGATCATGTTTCCTCAATGGTTATCTGGAAAACTCTGATCTTTTCTTCTGCTTCTGCATCCTGGAAAAAGTCTGAAGGCAAACCTAAGATCTCTGCATGAGGGAAACTTCATTCCCTTCCCCACTAGAAAGCAAGGAAGAAAAACTGGTCATTACTGCAGCTGATTTCTGGGTTACCAAAGTCAATTGCATCCATGTTTTGATGGCATGCACAGAATTGTCCTGCCTGAAAGTTATTCTTCTTTGTTCTTTCTTTCAGGTTTTCCATTTAGAGAAATTTGGGATGGGTTTCTCTTTTTCTAACCTTATGGAGGAGTCATACTTCTTATTTTCAACCTACATTATGTTGGTCTCTGACTCAGTCCTGTACATGCTGTTAGCTTTGTACTTCGACAAAGTCCTACCAGGTAGGTAGGGTTTGTGCTTATGCTCATGCTTGCTTCTTCTATACTTCTGATTTCTACAGATTGCATCTAATAGTTCCTCAGGGAAGTGGTGGCTGCTCCATTCTCTGAGTCAATCCTGACAGGTTTGGGACCAAAAAGAATGTATCCTATCACTGAGTGATTTTTCTGCCCCTGGCACTCACTGGTGTAATTCCCAAATCACAAAACCCAAAGTATTTAGTGGTTTTTCTTTTGAGTTCTTCTGTGGTTGAACAATTTGTGAGGAAGTGGTGTAGTAAGTGGGGCAGTATTTTAATTCATTAGGTAAAATATTGAATTCATTAGCCCTGAAGCCAACCTTCTTGTCTCTTCTACCTCAGCTCCAAACCTCTTACTTTTAACTGGTACCAATTTTAAGGCAGCCAAATACCTATTAGAACCTCCTAAATGTTTATTCCAGGACAGTATTTTGCTGCTGGCTTTAGTTAATGACAGATCTTCTTTTTTCCTCTCCTCTCAGGCAAATATGGCATCCCAGAACCCCCTTTCTTCTGCCTGAAGCCTTCATACTGGCTGCGGAGCAGGAGAGGCTCCAGCAGGGAGATGCCCAGAGCAACAGTGAACCCTGAGGAGCATCTTGGTGATGATGCAGAGCCAGTGCCCCC
This sequence comes from Galbula dea, assembly GCA_013399015.1. NCBI lineage: Eukaryota > Metazoa > Chordata > Aves > Piciformes > Galbulidae > Galbula > Galbula dea. The sequence continues at coordinate 4,013,087 of VWZX01004773.1, read as the reverse complement.
CGAATTTATGGGGAAGGAGGCCATCAGGTTAAGAGAGAAGTTGATATTCATGATCTTGGAGTTGGGTAGCTTGGGTTTGATGCTCCCACAGACCACTTCTTCTGCCATTAGCTTTGGCTTGACTTCTCCAGGCAGGTTTTGTGTTCATGAACTGGGTTAAAATTAAAGTGCAGACTAATGGTGAAATTTGGATAAATTCAAATCAGAAACTGATGAGTTTTATTTGGTTTATTTTGCTGTGGGCTTTGTTAAATGTCAACAAGAACATAAAGGACTGTAAACCAGTTTGGGCTTGACCTCGTCTTTGCAAGGCTCAGTGCTCCTCCAGCATTGCACACCTGGTAGTAGAATGAGCATGCCAAACCCTGCTGAATCTCAGGGTCACAGGATCATGAAGGTTGGAAGAGATCTCTAAGATCAAGCCCAACTGTCAACCTATCACCACCATGGTACTAAACTGTGTCCCTCAGGACCACATCTCTATGTTCACTTCCCACTACCTCTTCCTTTTCATGCCATTCCTGTCATTTTAAATTAAGGCTTAATGGAAATGAGCACCAGGGAAATATCTTTACAGGGATCCTGAAGTAATATTCTCCTTACTTTCCTTTTAGACTCAACAATATTAAAAAAGCATATAAAAAGAAGGACAAGAAGGCAGAAGCTTTAAGAGGTATAAAAGCTGTGCTACTGACTCCTGTTAAAGCTGAGGAAAAAGAGTTGCTTAAAGCACTTTTGGCTAGTTCATGCTACTTAACTCTTGTTCTTCTTGACTTGTCTTGTCTTGGACAATGAGTAGAGGCAAGTAAACCTCATGTCTTCCCAAACTTGATGTTGTTTTCATTTTAGGTTTGTCTTTAAATATATATGAGGGTCAGATCACTGCCTTACTTGGCCATAGCGGGGCTGGAAAGACAACCCTGTTAAATGTGCTCAGTGGCCTCACTTTGCCTTCTGAAGGTAGGGTGGCAAAAGGTGGGATGGGGTGGGCTTGATTCAAAAGCTGTAAAGACCAGTTTGTTCCATTCATCACCTTTAATCCTGCAAACAGGGTCTGCAACCATCTACAACTACAAACTCTCTGAGGTAGGAGATAGGGAAGAGATTCGAGAGATGATTGGCATTTGCCCACAAGCCAACATACACTTTGAAGTCTTGACAGTGAAAGAAAACTTGAAAACCTTTGGAGAAATCAAGGGCATCAAGTCCAGAGAGGTAGAGAGAGAGGTAAGTGTGTGTTCCCCTGCACTGCATCCCTGTATGGCCACGTGAGGCTGAAGGCAAACCTCATGTTTCAGTAGAGGTTCCTCTTGTGCTGGGGAGCTTGGAGTCCACCTGGCTATGTCTTCTGCAAATCAAAGCTGGTGCTGAGCTCCCACCAGCTTAGCAGATAAGCTTGTGGGCTTGGTGCAGCCAGAGCCATTCCTCTGCTCAGCCTAAGGAGATGAAAGGAGGATGTAGCAGCTCCTGTAGTGGCTGCTCCTGCTGGTGGAGGTAGACCTCAGCCCATGCTCTTAGAAACTGTGCCTTCAGTCCCAATCAGATTTCCTTCGTGGTCAACAAAGGATGGAAGGACAGCTGGTGCTGAGAATGGACATCCTTGTGCTCTTCTAGGTGCAAAACATCTTGGAGCTGCTGGATATCAGTAACATCCAAGACACTCAGGCTGAGAAACTGAGTGGTGGGCAAAAAAGGAAGCTGTCCCTTGGAATTGCCATGCTTGGAACCCCCCAGGTAAGGCAGCAGGCACAGCTCTGGGATATCAGGAATGTTCAGGTCCAACATAACTCAAGCCTTAGGCATGCACTTGGCTGCAAGTTCATGCATGACTTCAGACCTCTTTAAAATGCCTATAATTACTAAAATGAAGGCATTTCATTTTGCTCCCTTTATAACCCACCTTGCTAGCCTAGTTTTAAAGCAGAGAGACAGTTCCCTGCCCACCACACAGCTCCCAGGATATTGTCTCTGCATAAAAGATGGCCTGAGTCTCTTGCCTTCAGGAGCTGAGGCTTTCAGGAGGACACCAAACCCAAAAGACCTGCAATTGCTCCAGTGATGAGGAGTGTCTGATTTCATCCTTCCTGCAGGTTTTGCTCCTGGATGAGCCAACAGCTGGCTTGGATCCTCTTTCCAGGCACCAAGTGTGGAGCCTCCTGAAGGAGCACAGAGCTAGACGGGTGATCCTATTCAGTACCCAGTTCATGGATGAGGCTGATATCCTAGCAGGTAAAGACAGACTCAGCTTGTAGCACCTCTGCTGAGTAACCCTGGAGTAGAAATCCCATCTGAGTTGCAAAAAAGTTTTAAACAACTGCTCTAGAGTAAAAATTCCTGTGGTTTTTGTCTCTCTTCAGACCGCAAGGCTTTCATCTCCCACGGGAGGCTGAAGTGTGTTGGTTCCTCTCTGTTCTTGAAGAAAAAATGGGGGATTGGCTACCATCTAAGGTATCTACTTCAGCCTCAACAACTTCTCTCTAGGAACATGCATGTAGAAGGAGCCACCAGAATGACTGTTAGGGGTAAACCATAGAGCAGCTATCCTCAAACCAAGAAAACTAACTGAATTCATATTCAGTTAAATTAACTGAAGGAGCAAACTAAGCAAGTTGTTGGGGTTTTTTGTGGTTGTTTGTTTGTTTTTTTTCACCTGAACAGGATCCATGTCAGTGAGTCTTGTGATTTAGAGAATGTGACATCTCTGGTTAAACAGTACATCCCCAATGTCATCTTCTCAGGACACAGTCAGTATGAGCTGAGATACAAACTGCCATTGGAACACGTGAATAAATTCCCAGGTAATGTCTGCTAAAATAGTTGAAAGTTATCCATAGAGGGAAAAAATATGATCACAAGTGTGGGGAAAAAGGGATCACAGAATTATTAAGTTTGGAAGAGACCTCAAAGATCAGCAAGTCCAACCAGCAACCTAACACCACCATGCCACTAAACCATGGGCCCTAAGGAGCACATCTAGATGGTTTTGAGCCCCTCCAGGGATGGTGACTCCACCACTGCCCTGGGCAGCCTGGGCCAATGCCTGGCAACTCTTTCTGGGAAGAAACTTTTCCTGATATCCAATCTAAACCTCCCCTAAATGAAGAGGGAGATTTTCTACAAGAGTCACACACAGACTTTAGAACTGTAGCATTTTGGTTTCCTCTCCACAATTTTAACACCCATAGATTTAAGGTCAAAAGCCAGTGCTTTTCTACTGCTTCTAATGAAACCCCAGCAGGCTAAACTGGGCTACACATCTTACTGAGACTTCACTTTTCTTTCTCTTAAAAAGGGAGATAGTGACAAAAAAAAAACCCCAAGCAACTAGTACCTCTCTGTACCTGCAGTGGCAGCAGGCTGACCCTCACTCACCTTGCCCATCACATCCAGTTTGACAGTCCCACAGCCCTACTGCCTCAGAGGATGTATTCTCTGAAATGCTGGTGCCTAGGAGAAAAACATCTCCACTGAGCTATGGGTCTGGTGATTTTGTGTTCCTCCAGACCCTTTGCATCCTGGCAGCTTTATTGTTTTCCCTGTCACTGGAGATGCTCCAGTCAGGTTGACTCTGCTGAACCAAAGTCAGGGCTGAAGATGAATTCTCATGCTTGAAACATGCTGATGTCACTTGCACCTCTTTACTTTGAGGATGACAGAGCACAGGAACAGGCTTCCCAGAGAGGTTGTGGAGTTTCCCTCTCTGAAAAGATTCCAAACCTGCATGGATGTGATCCTGGGTGACCCTGCTTTAGTAGGGGGAGTTGGACTAGATGATCTCCAGAGGTCCCTTCCAACCCCTACCTTTCTGTGAACGTATTATCTCTGTCCTGCAGATCTGTTCAACAGCCTGGACAGCTGCTCTTCCCAGGGTATCATCACTTATGGTGTTAGCATGACAACCCTGGAGGATGTCTTCCTGAAACTGGAAGAAGAAGCCCCAGTGGATCAAGAAGGTACAATGATGGCTGCAAATATACCATCTGCAGCTGAAAAGAAACTGCTGCTTTGCAATAACCCCTGGGCATGTCTCCAGCAGTTGATCCTTAGGTGGCTCTTAATTTTTCCCACCTTACAACACAGAAGCTGGTCACAGCCATCAATGTGCAGGTGGGAAACTCTCTGCAGATGAGCACATCCTGGGGGAGGACTGGGCAGAAGCTGGACCACGAGGCCCCAACGAGACAGAGCTGGGCTCCCTGCTGCTCTCAGGCACTGGGAAAGTGACACTCAGTGGCTTGGCTCTCTGGAGGCAGCAGGTCACTGCCATGGCATGGGTGCACCTCTTAAATCTGAAGAGTTCTGTGAAAACCCTGAGGTCGATGTAAGTACCAAAGTGATTCCCTCCTGCAGATCTGGAGCTGGGCACTGTCACAGCAGGGAGGACAATTCCCACACCCCTGGTTAGATGTTTGGATTAACTGATAGCAGGTCTTGGCTATGAATGATCTTGGTAATCTGCACATAGAAGAGAGGAAAGCTTCTTCCCTTTCCAGTTCCAGTAATATCTCCCTTTATCAATAAGACCTCCCTTTTGTACACTTCTGTACTTATTCATGCAAAAGAAACTCATTTTTTCTCTGAAGAAGAGAAACAGCTTTTATTTCAGATGGATGAAGATTTGGAACAAATTCATCTGTACAGAGAGAGGAGGGGAAAACACTACTGTCAGACTCTCTTTTTCTGAGCATCTCTCACATTGCCAGTAGCTGAACTCATTTGACTCCCTTGGCATTTCCTGGTGAGGCACAAGAAACAGAGGGGAAATGCTGATTTATGAAAAACTTATATCCTAAGGAAGTCTGAAAGGAATTCAGTGGCCCTAAAAAGCTGAGCATTCCAGAACTGAGGTCCCCTTCCTGATAAATTTTGAGGGTCTTTGTGCATGACCATCATTTGAGACTTCCGAAACTTAAAATTGCCCCAAAACCCCCATTGTTAACAGACAGTGTGTTGGGTAACCTGTATACAGGGTGCAGTTCCCCATACTCAAAGGTGTTCTGCTGAATATCTGTTTTCAGAGTGTTTATTCATCTCTTTCTTAATGTAGTTTCCTGCTCTATATGGTTTTTCTGCTTCCTGTGGTTCTGCATCTGTCCCTGGTTGCTGCCTGGCAGAGTGTAAGCGCTTGGGAGCTCTCATCTGCACGGTACTTTGTGCCCTTGGGGAAGAGAGCTCATCCAGAGATGACCAACCTCCTGGTCCACAACAACACAGGTGAGGGGAATGAGCCTTTCTTCACCCTTTTCCAATTCTGGGGCTTCTTGCTGTTGCAGAGAAATAAGTGCAAAAGCAGGTGGCTGTAGGATGTAGTGGATCTAAGGGGTGACGGAGGGGTTTGGGGCAGAAGAGCAGAGATGTTGTTTGTAAAGGGAATGGAGCTCATTTTGGCTTCAGTAGCTGGTGAGATCCTGATGCAATGATGTGAAAAGGGATATCCTAGCAGGGATTCATTCTGAACATGAGGAAAAACTGCTTTCCCATGAGGGTGGTGAACCATTTGACCAGGCTGCCCAGAGAGGTTGTGGAGTCTGCTTCTCTGGGGAGATTCCAACCCCCAGCCTGCTCTACATGACCTTGCTTTAGCAGGGGGGTTGGACTAGATGATCTGCAGAGGTCCCTTCCAAACCTCACCAGGCTGGCATTCTGTGACCCAAATCCAGACCTCTGTCCAAACACTTTCTACCTTTCCAGTGTGGCTCTCCCAAAGCAGGCACCATGCTCCAGAAAAGGCTCACTGGAGCCGAGTCAAATTAATGCTCTGCTTCCAGGTTTTTTTTTTCCTTTCACCATTCCAGTGAGTGGCTGTTGTGTTATGTTATTTGGCCAGAGTATGAGACTGTTGGCTTCATCAGAGGATCACAGAGGAGAATCCACTCTGTAGCAATTCAGCAAAGGCAGGGAAAATAAATAATAAAGGACAGTGCAAAAAAAAAAAGGAAAAATAAATCAATCAGTGAGACTGAAATCCAGGAACTACACAGGAAACAGCATGCCATGAGCCACCACACATGGGAGGTCTGATGTCCACAGTCATTAGACTTCCTCTGGCTTTAGAAACTAAACCAAACCATCAAAGACTCTCTTGTTGTTCAGTATTTTGGTTCCTCTGGTTTTGCCTATCACACCAGGTACAGGCATTGAAGATTTCATCCACATGCTGGAGGGCCAAGATATCACAGTGGAAATAACAAACCAGGAGAATATCTCAGAGGACCTCAAGCACAATGGGGCTATAAAAGTGTCTCGAGAAGGTCAGGTGAGGATTTTTCTCCTCCTGCTCCCCTTTCTTCCCAACTATTGAATAAGTAAGTGAGATGTCTCTGTCAGCCCTACCTGTGGGATGGTCCCTACTGAGCAAGGCCCAGAGCTACAAAGATTTGAAAGTTGAACCAGTAAACTACATGCTAGAGGAGCCCTCATCTCCCTCCTCCTACACCTCAAACTTTGTGTGCCCTATAATTCTTTTCTTTTAGCCAAAAAAGGCATAAGCAAAATAATCACAGGCCTGGACTTTCCTTTTCCACTGCTTCCCTGCAGGATGAGGACATTGAAGAGTTTTTCTTCTTGTTTTCTTGCTCTTTGAAGAGCTACAGGTTTACTGTGTTATGCCACATGGAGGCCATCAACTGCTTCCCAGTGCTTGTGAACATCATCAGCAACGCTCTGCTGAGAGCCCTCAACTCCACCCAGCACATTCGAGTCTGGAATCATCCATTCTTCTCTGTAAGTGGCAGAGCCTGGCAGCCAGAAGGTGTCAGAAAATCACTCCTGAACCTGCTTAGGGTCTCAGTAAGCTGTCAGGTTTCAGTGGGAAGCCAAGTGGAGCTATCTGGACTTGTAAAGACCCCTTCGTTGGTGGTGGCTCTGGAGCTAATGTGTTTGACTCCAGGAAAAACTGAAGCTAGTTTCTCCCTTCTGTGCCTTGAGGTTGCTGAAAAGAGAGGGTGGCTGGGAGGCTTTCCTCAGGAGGTTCCTAATTCTCTATATTATGTTATTCAAGCTGTGGCCTATTAATTGACAGAAGAGAGAGCTCACCAAAGGTCTGGGATGGAGAAGTGGGACCTGCTTCATCCATCTCTCCTCATCAGTGACAAGCACTTTGCAGGTCTATGGTTTGGAGAGACCCTTCCTCCTGCTAATCCTTGGTTTCATAGCCCTCTTTGCCCTGTCCTTCATGAGAAATGCAGGAAGATGACTTGTGGACTCTGGCCATTACACTGTGGATGTTTTCTCCAGCTGTTTCATTCTTCTGTTTTCAGCTAAATGATCCACAGTTCTGGGATTATTTTATTTCCTTTTACCTCATTTATATGCTGGTGTTGTTCCCTGGCTTTCCTCCTCACTTTGCAATGGGCTACATGCAGGATTACAAGGTGAGTTCAGATTTGGGGTGGGCAGAAGGGATTGACAACTGCCTTGCTCTGGGTATGTTTGTATCTAGGCAGCGTGAGGCTACCATGAGCACAAAATGCTAAAAGGCCAAAAGTGGTGGAATTTTACTGCAGTATCACAATGCTAACAGCTTTTTTGAATAGCTTTTTATTTCCTAGAGCCATTCCCCTGGGTGTGGAGTTGGCCAACCCAGCACCAACAGTAAACTACCCTTTGCTCTGTGCCTTCCCAGGTGGGAGCTCGTGCCCAGCTGCGGATCTCAGGGCTCTTTCCCTCAGCTTACTGGTGTGGCCAGGCACTGGTGGACATCCCACTCTACTGGTTCCTTCTCTTCTCCATGTTTGGGATTCAGTTTGCAATGAGCAACAAGATTTCTGGCAGCATCTCCATCTTCTTTCTGGTACATCCCCTTCTCTGGTGTTTGCTGGTTCTCTAGGGAGGGGTTGGGTGACTATTTTGGAGGGGGAGCTGATGCTCTGTGGGTCATCTCTGGGGATCCAGATGCTTTCTGACATTCTCCTGGTTTCACCTCCAAGCATTGGGGCTTTCCCAGCTGGAAATGAAAGGCAATAAATCTTGCCTTAATGGACTCCTTGACACTTAGAAGGAAAGTTGTGGTAATTTCTTAATGTATGATGATTTTAGCTGAACCACATTGCTCTGGTTGGGTTTCTGGTTGCTTAGATCATTCCATTTTCTCCTTTTTTTCTGTAGGCCACAGGTACTTTAGGCTATGGAATTTCTATTGTTCTCTTCATCTATGTCATCTCCTTCATCTTTCCCAGAGGATGGAACTGTGATTTTTGGTCTTTTATCCTGATAGTGGTAAGCATGTGGCTAGATAATGTGCTCTAGGGTTTGCAGAAAGGTATTCTGAGATCTTCAGGGTGTCCTAGAGGTCAAAACACCTCTACAGGATAGTAGAGAACATAAATGCAGGCATGTGGTTTACAGCAGTCAATTGTCTATTAGATTTGTGTCACCATCTTCTGTTCCCACAGTCCTGCTAGGGCCCAGGGAAATGCTTGGATCTACCCTGAGCTGGTGCAGGAATGGAGGCAAAAGAAGTTATTTGTTGCTTTGGTCAACACCTCACATCCAAGAGATATAAGATGTTGAGACTGGAGCCATCAGGTTAGGTGCAGACAGTCTGAGTCTGACCTGGAAGGAGATGGGCTGGGATGGGAAAGAACAGGATGGGGTCTCATGCTTTGCTCTTCTGCATGAAGCAGCTCTGTGTCTGAGGAGGAGTATCCCTGACTGACCCAAACTAGCACCCTACCCTCAGGCAGAGATGGCTGAGGACCTCCTGAACTTGCACTGTTTCTTGTCTTTATATTTCTTGCCCATTTTTAGCATTTCAACAGGGGATTGACCAGGTAGACCCACACAAGTTTTAAGACCAGTGAAGAGCATAACCCTTCCACCAGCTAAGTTACCCTGGTCTGTTTGTAGGTAAGCATTGTTTCTACTATCATCAGCAGAATCTTGGATTTCAGCTTCCCTAGAGCCTCCCTCTACATTTTGTCTCTCTTGATTCCTGTGTATCCACTGCTGGAGGTCACAATCAACTGCCACCAGGTAAGGGGTGGCCCTGCCCAAGGAGATTTCACCCCACCACAAAACCCATCTGTCTGTCCTTGTGAGCCAAGTCTGGTGGGAACCAGATGCTGCCCTTTCTGGGAAGGCTCAGGAGTGTCCTCTGAGGGGTGGGGGTTTCCAAATGGCCAGAGTACATTGTTCCATGATCCTTTCAGATCTGCATTTTCCCAGCAGTTCATTATAGCTAGGAGTGACCTGTGATGCAGCTGAGCTGTGAGGGGAGCTTAGGGAAGGACTCTTAGGTTTTCTTCCATGTAGAGTCAAGCAATTTGGTTTGAGCAACCATAAGAGCAAAGTGGAAGTTATGCATCTGACTTTGCATGGGAACTGAGTGAGAATTCAGGATGCTGACAAGGAGCTTTACCCCATGGCAGCTGAAGGTGGTCATGGAAAATCAGCTATGAATTTAACAAAACCCTCCAGCTAGGTGCAAGAGGGTTTGAACCATAAATGACCTGACAGTGGAGTCCACATAGAAGAGATTCCTCCTCTGCCCTGTCCCACTCCCCTCCACTTTTCCTCTGGGACCAGATGTCCTCCTGTGACAGGTCATTACCCCCAGGAGGAGAGTCTGGTACGTGTACTGTGTGTGGTGACATCTCCTGCTATAGGACTGGGATGCCCAAATTCAAACATCTGTATTTGTTCATCTGTATGGTGAATATTTGGGGTAAATCAGAAGCTTTGGTACATGTTTCAAGTATTTGTTGTTTGCTTTTAACCCTTTCAAAACCAGCAGGCATTATACTGCAGAACTAGAGGTCCTGAGTGTGGTTTGTTGTTTGTTTTTATTCTCACAGGTTTTTGTAGACATCATGGGGAGCCCAAGCAGTGATGTGCTCATAGCTGTCCTTGCAGTAAGGAAACATCTCAGATTATTTTTCTTTAGAAATGTGTATCTCCTAAACCCTGTCCTCAGTCTAAGAGGAAGCAGGCAACAACCCTGAGCTCTCTCCATGCAGGAGGAGGATCTCATTGGGGCTGGATGAGAGATTTATCCTCTGTGCAAAAATAACCTTGCCCCCTTTCAGATGGGGAAGGGAAAATGAAATAAGCCCAGTTCACTTCATGCTCTCCTGTTATTCTATCAATTCTGGTATTTCTCCTGCCACTAATATTCTCTGCAGGACTGGTGAGTGACAGCAGAGCTCAGCCTGCAGAATTACTCAGAGACTAGATGGTAATCAACTTGCTTTGCCCATACTGTGCTTTTCCTCCTCACATGTTTTATAACCCTGCCACCTTCTTCTCAGCTTCAGCCACAGTAGGATGGGAAGGCAAAGCTGTTAATGTGACAACCTCTTGGGGTTTTTTTTGTCCTCAGCCATATCTCCACTCTGTGGCTTTCATTTTTCTTCTTCGCTATTTGGAGGCAAAATATGGAAGAAGAGTTCTGAGGAAGGACCCAGTATTCAGGTTGGTAGAAACACACATGCACCACAGGCACAGGCAAGATCTAAACTCCTGCCATGCTGGTTTTCCTTGAAGAGAACATTTCTGAGCAGATATCATGGCCTTTGTGTCCCTATTTTTAATGCTGGGGATGATTTTAGTAACCACAGTGCTCTGATAACAAGAGAGTTGGTTTGTTCCTCCACGTGGTGCTGCCTGTGCTCTGAGGAACACAATCACTCCTGATCTGTCCAGAAGGCATTGGTGGAGAACAAGGGCAAAGAACAAAATGCTAAGCCCAAGCTGATGGCTTTGTAGGATTTCCCCCAGAAGAGAAAGCAGCCACCAGCACCCTGAGGAGCTCGAAGAGGAAGATGAAGATGTTAAAGCTGAAAGAGCAGCAGTGAGAAATGCCATAGCAGCTCCAGGTCAGGAGGAGGTATGACCAAATGTTGTCCTTCTTGGTTTAGTTTATGCCAGTAGGAAGGCCACTGGTAAAAAAACAGAGCATCAGGTATCAGTTGGTTCAGGTCAGTGCTCTGGCTCTGTCATGCCAGCTGGGAAAAACCCCAAATGTACAGTGTGGGTCCCATCAGGATAGAGAAGGAAGCTGTTCAGTGGAACATGGACAATCAAGTGTCAAGTGCACCTCATCTTCTTAGTGGACTATAAAGCAAATACAAAGATCTTTAGAAGGTTTCTGCCTTTTCTAGTGGAACAATACTGCTGAAGGATTCAGGCTCTCCAAGATCCTAGACTAATCTTCCTCCTTCCTCCTCACTTCCAGACACCAGTCATTATTGTCAGCAATCTGTGCAAGGAATATAAAATCAAGCAAACTGGTTCTGTGTTTAAAAAGAAGAAGAAAATGGCCACCAAAAATGTTTCCTTTTGTGTTAAAAAAGGTAAGGACTGGACCTGTTCTTCTAGACCTGTTTTGGACCCTTTGATCATAGCCAGAGGGTTCACTCTCTGCAGATTCTCAGGTATCTGAGCAAAGAAGCATCAAGGTTCAATCTATTGCTCTGTGGTTAAGGCATGGTCAGTCTGTGACTGTTCATAAACCAAGTGATGTGGATTTGTCCCTTCAGACTGTCCTTGATCTCAAAGAACTGAGTGTCCTCTCTCCAGGATCCACTTCAGCAGTGGTTCCTGAAAGACCCAGGAGCAATGCTCAGACTCACAGCATCAATTAGACTTGAAATGTTTTGGGCTCTCCAGAGCATATATTCTTTATTTGTGTGGGATCTCTGATGTTGGCATGCTCTCTCTCTTGTTGGGTCAGGGCTGGGCTTGGGTGGGGCTGGGGCTGGACTTGGATGGGGCTGGGGCTGGGCTTGGGTGGAGCTGGGGCTGTGCCTGTTAGGTTTGTTGAATGAGAATTACTACTAAGAAATGACATGTATCTATTCCAGGAGAAGTATTAGGACTTCTGGGCCCCAATGGGGCTGGGAAAAGCACAGCTACCAAAATGATTACAGGAGAGATAACCCTGACTGCTGGGCAGGTAGGAGACATCAGGAGGAGGAGGATAGATCTATGATAAAAGTTCAAGTGCCAACCTTGCACCCAGGCTAAGCTTATTTTTATCTCAGTGTTATTAGTGATTAGGGTTTGAACTGACCTGATTCTGCTTTTAAATTAAATAATATACTAATTAAACTACTGTGAGCAGCTTCTAACTTTGGCAGGCAGTTACAGCTACCCTAACTGGCCATGTTTACATTGAGAAACCATGTAAATCCCAGAATGCCACCATGGTTGGAGGGTTGGAAGGGACCTCTAGGGATCATCCAGTCCAACCCCCCTGCTCCAGCAGGGACACCCACAGCAGGTTGCCCAGGGTCACCTCCAGCTGCCTTGGGAATCTCTCCACAGCAGGAGACTCCACAGTCTCTCTGGGCAGCCTGGGCCAGGGCTCCAACACCCTCCCAGCAAAGCAGTTTTTCCTCATATTCTTGTGTAAATGAAGGTTGCAAAATCACTCCCTTGCTCTTTGGGTTTCCTCATCTCAATCCCAATGAGGACCATAGTCTTCCTCTGAACCATCCCCTTGTATCTGAGCAAGACTATGTGAGGACAAAGCAATCATCCTGGTTGTGCAGGTGCTGATGAAGAGGGGAGATGGAGCATCCTCCCACCTCCAGGACCATGAGCCAGCCTTCCTGGGCTACTGCCCACAGGAGGACCCACTCTGGCCAGACCTGACTGTGCATGACCACCTGTGGGTCTACGCAGCTGTGAAAGGGGTGTGCAAGGAGGAGACAGCAGCTGCTGTCACCAGGTACGGGTGGAAGGTGTCTCCAGGGGTTGGTCAGTGTTTTATTCCCTGGTCCTAGGGCATGAGGAGGGGAGCAGCAAAGTCAAAATTCCCTGGGAGCCAGAGACAACCCTGATTGAAGCCCAGGAAATGGAGCTGCAAGAGTGGTTTTGTGCTAAATGCCACGATTAAGGGAGTGGGTTAGGAAAAATCTCCCATTTGCCTAAGTGCATTTAGTGGAGATAAATTTCCCACTAATGTCCTTTAAGTATGCTAAGTAGGAAGCCTTTCTAAAATCTCTGCTGTTCTAGCTTGGCACTACAAGCCAGGCTGTCTAAGTACTGCCACTGTCAAGGTGGAATGGATTGCTAATGCTGCTGACACTAATGATGGCTCTAGGAAAGAGCTTCTGGCTACTGCAATAGACAGTGCTTCAAATATTCACCTGCATTTTAATGGCATAAGAAATGCTTAATGCAAAGAAGAACAAGGGGAAGAGAGTTCCTTTTCCTTATCATTCTGGGAATCCTTGATGGGAGTATTCAGCTGGGAATAACAAAAATGGTTTGGGTTTTTAATCCACTTGTTCCATTTTTCCACAGAATAGTGAATGCTCTGCAGCTTCAAGACTACTTAAATAAAAAATCCAGAAAACTCTCTGCTGGCATAACCAGAAAGGTCTGTTTTGCTTTATCTATATAAGCATTGAAGTGCTCCTTCCCACAAATCCCCTCCATGAGCAGTGGGACCTGCCTGTGCTCTGAGCTACCTGGGACAGCATCAGGTTGTCTCCCATGGTGGGGTGATGGAAACTAGCCTATTCCAAAGCCACCTTTCCTATCAGTCAGAACCTTGATTCCCATAAACAAAGTGATGGTGTCCACAGCTCCTTGTAGACAAGAGGGCCAGGGAGTGCAAAAGATTTGACCCCAACTCCTTTCCTTATTGTAGCTGTGCTTTGCCATGTGCATACTGGGCAACCCCAGGGTCCTGCTGCTGGATGAGCCCTCAACTGGCATGGACCCCAAAGGGCAGCACTGTATCTGGTGAGTAGGACCTCAAGCAGTGTTGCTACCACGGTGCTAAAGGGGTTGGAAGCCAAGAGTAGATGCTGAAGTTTAGGTAAAGAGTGTCTCACCCCATCTGTGCTTAGTGCAGCTCCTCACATGGCTTTGTGGGAAACTCCATATGCTGGTTCTCTCTAGCTAAAGCATGAGGAAGGAGAGGGGAAAAATCACTTCACCTTCATCTTTGCTGCAAATTTTAGCTCAGTCATACATGGGGGTTGGAAGAATTAGTTTTGAAGCTGAGTCAAAACCCCATTTTTGGTCATTATTTCCATGTATTCCCAGGTGCACATCAGCCTGCACTTGCTGTATGTAAAGTTCTGACATCTTTTGTAGAGGAGAGGGAGTTGGAGGCAGAAAGGTGGAAGAAAAAGTGTCTGGTCTTTTTAGAGAGTGTTAACTTTATTTTCTTTTCTCTTCTCTCTCTGATACTCAGGAAGATGGTTCGTGCTGCCCTGAGAAGCAAGGAGACAGGAGTCATCCTGACCACACACTCCATGGAGGAGGCAGAAACTGTGTGTGACCGTGTGGCCATCATGGTGTCCGGGCGGCTACGGTGGGCAGCAGGACATGGGCTTCTCCTCTGGCCTCCCCAGCCTGAGCCCATCATCACCATGGGCTTTTTAGGAATGGGTCTAGCTCTGGAGTTCCTCAGCACAGGACAGACATGGAGCTGTTGGAGCAGGGTCCAGAGGAGACCACAAAAATGATGGGAACTCTGCCTGGAACCCCTCTGGTGTGAGGGCAGACTGAGAGGGTTGGGGTTGTTCAGCTTGGAGAAGGGAAGGCTCCAGAGAGACCTTTTTGTGGCCTTTTAACACTTAAAGGGGGCTAGAAGACAGATGGGGACAGACTTTATCAGGAACTGTTGTGACAGAACAAGAGCTGATGGTTTGAAACTAAAAGAGGAGATTTAGGCTAGATAGAAGGAAAGCATTCCAGGTCAGGTTGTTTGGGGCTCTGAGCAACCTGCTCTAGTTGCAGGTGTCCCTGCTGACTGTGTGGGTTGGACTAGATGGTCTTGAAAAGGTCCTTTCCAACCCAAACTAGTCTGTGATTTATGAAGTGCTTCCTGGGATTCCCCCAGCAGTACAATTTGGGAATGAGCAGACTGTGGGATACCAGTGGTTTCAGACTGACACCTCTTCTTTGGTTTTCCACCATCCCTTGCAGGTGCATTGGCTCCATTCAGTACCTGAAGAACAAGTTTGGCAAAGGTTACCTGCTGGAAATTAAGGTCAAGGATCCAGAGCAGACTGACCTTCTCCATGCTGAGGTCTTGAGGATTTTCCCAAGTGCAGCCCGTCAGGAGAGGTAACTAAACACCATGGGATGAACAGTGGCTGCCACACCAGCTACCTCACCCCTCAGAATGTGCCCAGGACACAGGATCTCAGCTGGAGAGGGATGAACAGCTCAGATCTGATTTGATCATGTCACCACATCCAACCTTTCTGTGATCCCTGCAGCAAAAACATCCATGCATCCAGCTCATGGAGTAGCATGAAGTTTGGAGCCCAGGACCTCAGTACAGAGCAAGGATGACTTCTCCTTCTTTTTCTTCAAGGTTCCCCTCTTTGCTAGTCTACAAGGTCCCAATGGAAGATGCACTGCCCCTGTCTCAGTCTTTCTCCAAGCTAGAGGAAGGTAAGAACAAACTAAGATGACTTTTTGAGAAGGTGGAACACCAGCTGCTGGTTTTTAACTCTCTGCATTTCTCCACAGCCAAACAAAACTTCAGCCTGGAGGAGTACAGCTTCTCTCTCAATACTTTGGCTCAGGCAAGTGATTCCAAGGCTAGACTGGCTGCAAAGGCATGAGCAGCAACAGAAGCAAGCCCCAGTGAGACCTGGGCTGGTGCAGTTGGCAGAAGGCTGTTCCACCAGAAAAAGCTGCCTGGGGGTGGTGGGTGAGAGATCTAGTGGGAAATGGTTTGGGTTTTCTCACTGCTGGGGTTTAGCATGGTAGGAACAGGCCTAGGCAAAGTGGTGCTGCCTGGCTCAAGGTCAGCTTGGACAGGGCTCTGAGAAGTCTGCCTTAAAGATGTCCCTGTTCACTGCAGAGGGGTTGGAGTAGATGACATTTAGACCTTTAGATGATCTAGATCTGTTCCAGCCCAAAGCATTCTATGACTCTTTGACTCCACTGACCTGAGACAGACACACAGGACACCCAAGGGTTTGGATGCCCTTGGTAGATGCCCATGCCCAGCCTCAAGGGTTGCTCCTGTAGCAGCAGGTTATTGCTGCTTGTAGAAGGCAGATGGCAAAGATGAGAAAAGTTTGTCAACCCATTGGTGGGCCAAACTTACTCTGTGGATAATACCTATGGGCAACCAAAGCCTCCCAGAGGCTAACGAAAGTCAGAGAAATAATCTGGCTGTTATCTGAAATCAGAGTTTTATCTTGCCCACTGCAGGTGTTTTTGGAACTCTCCAGAGAGCAGGAAAAGGATAATTTTGATCTGGCTTTGGATGGGACTTTTGACTGGAAACAACTTCAGCAGGAGGACTGCTGAGGATCCAAGATGCTCATGTACACATTACTCTGCATTAACCTAACTGATATCATACTGCACATATTTACTGCCAGTATCAGTGTACCCCAAAGAGGAGGAACAGGCTCTGCCTTGCCAGCAAGCATCAGCTGAGGGCATTTCACCTGGACTCCAGCTCTCTACACTGAGCCCTACCCCAAGCTGCATTTCCAGTTGCTGGTTGATGAGATAGTGCCCAACTGGTGAAGAGCTCTTGTGTCAAGCAGAGCAGCATGCAGCAGAGCTTTGCAGGGCAAAAAAGGGTCATAAGCAATCTCTGGGGGTCAAGGCTCTGCTTTGCTCAGTGGATCTGAGTGCATCAAGGAATCTGGACAAGCTGCCAACCTTCTGGGCTCCTCTCCCACCAACGTGTGGAACAGTTTGCCTATGATGTGTTGAAGTACATCTTAGTGAAATTGCCACTCTATTTTTATACCCTTCCAATAAATGTGTCTCTAGAAACCATGGTTACACCCTCATCTGTCATCCTTGCTGTGGACCATGAGGAAGAGCAGAGCAGCTCAAACTCCTCCTGGGGTTGGAGGTGGTTGCAGAGGGCCCAGGGCTGCAGGCCAGCTGGTTGTAGTCCCTCATGTTTACTATCTCTGGAAGCTTGGCTGAGCAAGAGCATTCACCCATGCTGGGAGTGAGTGGTTGTCACTACTGCCTCTGGAAACCAGCCAGGGTTGTTCAGCCTGGAGAAGAGAAGGCTCCAGGGAGAGCTTGCTGCAGCCTTGCAGTAATAAAGGGGCCTAGAAGAAAGATGGGGACAGACTTTTTAGCAGGACCTGTTGGGAGAGAACAAGGGCTGAAGGTTTGGAACTAAAAGAGGGAGATTTAGACTAGAGAGAAGAAATGTTTTCCACTGAGAGTGTTGAGACCCTGGCCCAGGTTGCCCAGACCGATGGTAATGCTTCATCCCTGCAACCATCCCAGGTCAGGTTGCTTGGACTCTGAGCAACCTGCTCTAGTTGCAGATGTCCCTGCAAGGATGAGATGACTTTTAAAGGTCCATTCCAACCCAGACTAGTCTGTGATTCTCTGATTTTCCTCCTGCCAGCTCAGGCACACAGTATCCCTGTGCCCAGCTCATGGGGGGAGGGCTGAAACTCTCACAGATAACATGAAGTCCAATTCTCTTTATAACTACAGTGGTAGCTGTGTTGCAATCACTGTTTCTGTGTGTTCCCCATTCAGCTTCAAAACATGTTTTGGCAGTAGGAGGACTTATATTTAGAGAGACCATGATTTTTTTTTTATCCCCTCCTGGTTGCACAACAGCTTTGTTTCTCTTCCACACCCCTGGGATATGAGGAAGTGAAATCACTGAATATTTGGTCACCTGTTCACAGACTCAGCTCTGAGAAATGGGAACTCAGTGGAAGGCAAGGGTTTTATGTAGTGCCCTAGGGATAGCAGCAGCCATGGAGAACTCAAGCCATGAGCCTCCTGATAGAGTGAGTTTCTGTGATCTGTTCTTCTTGGCTTTCTTTTCATCAGCATTTTGTGGTTTGTGCTTCTAGAGATGCTGCTGGTGAGAGCTGCACCTCTGCTGTGCTGGCTCCTGCTTGGAGGGGGCTTCTGAACGACCCTGGCTGCCTTCTCCTCTGCCCTCCCTGTCTGCTCTTACACCCACAGCCTCATTTCTTTGAATGGGAAATCTCTCTCCTACTGCACAACAGGAGGGAATCAGATCCCTTTGGAGGTCTTTTGGTGATGTAAAGAGACACAAAGAGTAGTAGAAGCCTCAGCAAACAATTCCTAACCCAGAGAGAGAGCAACTCTAGGAGCTGGAGAGAGGAAAAGGAGTGCACTGGGATACAGGGAAGACAAGAAAGTGGAGAGCAGGACTGAGGTATGGAACCTTCTTGTGGCCATTGCATTTCCCACTCTGGGGTGAGGAGCATCTCCTGCCTTGGCTGTTCCTTCCAAAACCACTTGCACAGTTGTTTTTAATAAGTAACTACCCTCACCCTCTGCTACCAGAGGTCTAACAGATTCTTCTGTCTTCTAGGAGGGGTCATCCAGCAGAGTGAGAGTCAGTCACAGCATTTGCCCAGCTGGATGAGAGTCCTGAAAGTACAGCAACTGTGTCAAGCTTGATCTTCCCAAACTGAAGGCCACAAGACTAATAAACTGGACTGTCACACTTCCTGATTGAGGAAAAAGCCACAATCTCTAATCTCTGCCTTTCCAGGTCACACAGGTATCTGTTGCTTGTCTACAGGCTCTCCAGGCCACCTGACCTGGGTGGACAGTTGGACTTCATGATCTCAGAGGGCTTTTCCAATCATAACTGTTCTATTTGGGGTTTTTCATCACAGAGAGAAGTGAAGCAAGCAGAGGAGGAGAAGGGAAAAGACCTCCAGAGATTCCTCCAGAGGGAAGCTGGTTGGAGCTGGGACTTTGCATCAGCCCAGAGGGAGGGGGGGACAGGGCTCCCAGCAGTGCCAGCACACAGTGGAGATTGCCAGGTCCTGGGCTGTGGCCAGCCCTTGGTGAAAGGAGCTCTGTCATCAGCACAAAGCAGAGTTTAGCTGGCATAAGGGAATGGACAAAAGTTCTCCAAAAGTTCACAAGGACTTGAGCTGTTCTGTTGAAAAGAAAAAAGAACAAGAGAGAGCTCCTGGAAATGAACCAGCTTCTCTCAATATTCCCTTCAGAGGCTGCCTCTGCCTCTCTCCTTTCCCCTGCCCTCAGCTGAAGGACTCTGGGGGGGTGTGGAAAAACCATCTCCCAGCAGCTGCACTCCCTCCTCCTGCTCTTTGAGTGCAGAAGCTTTCAGCACCCAGTGAGAAGGACCCTGCTCCCACATGCAAAGCAGCTCCAAAACTGGCCTAATATTCTGGTTATTCTCCTTATTTTCCAGCACAGTACAAGCCCTCCATGGCCACAGTGTCTTTGCTGATAAACCTGAACCAGAACATGCTGGCCATGCTATAGGATGCATCCAATGTTCCAGCAGAACATGCTGCAGGTTCTCCATGGGTAACTCATGCAATAACTTGATTTTATTCACTGGGAGATTCTTATTTATGTGATTTAATAATTCCTTCTTTATGCAACCAAGCACACAAAGAGCAATTCACCACCAGCTGACTCCAGGGCTTGTCCCCAAGCACTGTGCCCCAAAGGGGCATCCTGGAGTGACAACAGAGCTGTCTCTGCCTTTCAGGTTAGGGGAGAAAAATTGCTAGCTGGTAGATTTTGAGTGCTGGGGACTAGGGGAGAAAGGCACATAGCTGCTCAAGGTTGGGGAGCTCAGGGACAATGTTTTACCCTGCAAGGCTTTGGGGAGCAAAGGGGTATTTGAAAACTGTCTGAATTGACAGATTCAATGCCCTCAACCATGCTGTGATTGTGTACCAGGGCTTTCCAGGTCTGTAACAGAGATGAGCAGTGTCTAGTTCAAATGCTAGCTGAGCAATTCCCCTTAAGTGCAAGTAAGCTACAGCAACCAAAAGTGATATTGCTGAGAATTTCAAGGGGCTTCATAAAAAGCAGGCATGCAAACTCCAAAACAGGTGAGACAGACTTCTGTGGAGCAGAGGAAAGGTGAAGCTGAGCTGTGTTAAGGACTGGTGTTCTGCAGGAAGCCCATAGTAGGGCTGCCTGTGGTAGCTTTCCTATCTGCAGACACCCCCTGGGGTAAAGGCAATGTATCCTAGCCCTGTGCAGCTCCTCACAGCCTCTCCTGTGCCCCCCCCCCTCCTTTCACAGCAGCAGTGCCATGGCCTGGTGTGTGCCACAGAGTGTTAGGGGTTGGAAGGGACCTCTGGAGATCATCTAGTCCAACCCCCCTGGCAAAGCAGGGTCACCTAGAGCAGGTTGCCCAGGATGACCTCCAGGTGGGTTTGGAATGTCTCCCTTCTCCTGGTCAGGCACCTCCAGATCTCATAGCTCAACTGAACAGAACAGGAGATAGGACCAGCATCAGACAAAGTTATTTGTGTGTACTTTGGAAGGAAAGGCACCATGGCCACATGGTCTTCCATGCCACAACCAGCCTTTCTGGCCAGCAGATCCAAGAGAGGTTTTGTCACAGTGAGCCCAGCCCATTCCTGTGCAACACAAGTGGCTGTCCCAGAGCAGAGCCAGATGTTCCTCAAGCAGAAGAAATGAGGCAAGGCAGGTGCTGGCAACTCCAGTGACATGGGAGTCCAATTCACTTGAGATGGAAGAGGAAATCAGTGTTGGATTACACCTTGGCGCATGGACCATGAGGGGGTGAGCAGGGTCTGTCAGGTCCTCATCCAACGTGGCCCCAGCACACACTCTCCTGCTTGCAGCATGTGAGTCCCAGGTTGTCACAAAGACTATCTCTGAGTGTATTGAATTTGGAAGGCTTTTCAGCTTGAATTACTTTGCACATGAAAGCTGAGATGATTTTTTTCCTCTTGCACTGATACTCCCCAACTCTGCTCAGCACCTCCAAACCCTTTTCAGACTCTTGGTTCCAAAGACTCTCTGCAGCAGCAGATGGATAAAATATCAGGCAGGAGACCATGTGTGGCTGTGACAGCAGCCAAACCCAACAAAATATTTACTTCAAAGCAAGCAGAAGAATGGCTTGTCCAGCTGGAAAAAGCAGGAAACATTTCCTAAAAGAGGGGAAGAGGGAGAAAATGAAGGAGGTGATTGTGTAAGTCATGATGTTTCAATTAGCTCATGCCTGGATGACAATTGAAGTTCATGAACTTATGTTCTAGGAAAAATGGAGGTCTCCAGTTTGTCCCTGTGCATCTTCATGCTGGCACAGACATCAGAGGGTGTTTTATGGACAGGCAAGGAAGGACTTGGGCTGTGTAGTAGTGGAGCTAGAAACACACCTATGAGTCTGTGCTCATGTTGGATGCCCCTGGCATGGGGACTGAATACATCCCTGCTGCAGGGGCTTTGTGCTTTTCTGAATGAATTTTGGCCATTGGAAAATATTAGAAGTCATCTAGTTCATGAATTAATGACCCTGGAGACATCTTGGGTTGGGTCAGAGATGGTTGATAGATGTCAATGGGAGGTCAGATGGTCTGGGGCACACCAGAACAGGTCCTTTTGTGTCATTGTGGTATCATGGGTTTGCTGGAAGCACTGCCACTACCAGCAACCACTTTTTCTGTCCTAACTAAATGGATACAGCTCTAGGAACCTCTAATGCCTCTAACTAATCAGCTTTCTTGCAGGTGGCCACACAAGCCTGACTCTTGCTTTGAGTAAATCTCATTGCAATAGTCTCCTCACTCCATGTCCCAAAGCCTTGAGAGCCAGGAGCCAGCCCAGTCCTCAACTCCTCCAACCACAGAACCTGCTGAGGTGACCTAAAACATCTTCCTTCATATCCAGGCATCTGAAGGCAGTTGTTTTTGCCCACCATCACCTGTCTCAGCCCCTGATGAGCATGCCAGCCTCCAATAACCACACATCAGGCTCAGCAGGTCTCCAAGGAGGTAATTGATAGCTGCAATTCCCTGTCGTGAAGGGAGGTTGTACTGTTAATAGAGTTGTAAATGGTCTTTTGAAGGGTTTTTTTGAGCTGTTTAAGTACTGTGTCCACACATTAAGAAGCAAGTTGGCACTGGGCTGCCCTGGAAATATTCCCTAGGTTCCCTGGTAAATGTTTCTTATCTTACCTTAAAGCAAGTGCCAGGGAGGATTTGAGGCAGTGCTCGACCTCCCCATAGGCAGCTGAGGACAGCAGCTTGCTGGCACTGGCTGCTGGCATGGGCCACAGCTTCCTCCACCCACACACCTTGGTTTTCTTTGGCCTCAGTGTGAGAAATTCATGCCATGTTCTAAATGCAAATCCTCTGAAGGGTTTGCAGGATGCTGAGGAGGAATTCAGAAACAGCAGCTCAAAAAACAACAGCAAAGCAAAGCAAGTTTTGTTTTGTTGTCATTTGAATAAGAGCTGGCCTTCAAAACCACCATGGTGGGGGTTTTTTTTTCCTTCTCAGGACAGGACAGAAGACTTCTGCCAACACTGCCCAGCAGAGGGGTAACCACATTGCCTGTGGGGACTGGTGATCCCAGAATCACAAGGGACTGAGAAGCGAGAAATGGACTCTGGTGAGCAAATGATTGCACAACATCATCTCCATCTCAGTTCTAACTGTCCTGGGGCTTTCCTGGAAGATTGGCTTGCAGCAGTTACAGGGTTCAAAGGGGTGGGAACTGTCTGAGCAGGAGGGACAGAGAGCAACAGCTCCATGTGTCCCTCTGATGCTCTCCAGGAGGGCGTCCTGCACTGATTCTTCCAGCCTGAGGTGGGTGGGCATCACATGGATGGCATCTACCAGGATGCTGTGGAAGCTAAAGTTGAGCTGGCTTTAAAAAGCACCTGAACAAATTCATGCAACAAAAAGCTACCCCTGGGGAGCTAGGAAAGCCCCTGCAGGTCAAGGGAACCCCTGGGAGCAGCTAGGGAAGAAGCAGCAGCCGCTTGCCCTGTCCTTCTGCTCCTGCACCCATGGACTCCAACAAGCAACCAAAGGAGGTGCTTGGGTCCTGGTCTCTTGGGAGGTCCCTTCCAACCCAAAGCATTCTGTGGTTGTGTGGTTTACCTGCAGGAGCAATGCATTCCAAAAATCAAGTGAAACAGAGACAGGGATTTCCTTGAGAGGCAGTGTTTCTAGCAGAAGCATTGTGGGTCAGTGTTTCATTGAAAGCAAATCTTTCTTCTGCTCTTTGATGGCTGATCTCTTCCTTCTCCATCCTCTGTTCTGCCTCTGCTAGGAAGGGAGAATTGCCAATATTTTAGGAACAAAACCTGACTGGTTTCTAGTTTGCCATTTCCAGCTGAATCACCTCAGACATAGGTACCTGAAGAGTTGCTCCTACAAGGGAAGGCTGTTGCTAAAGGTACCCAAGGGGAAAATACATTTGATTCCAGCTGGGAATCAGCAGCTCAAGATCTGCAGCTGGGAGGTTCAGGGACCACAAGCTGTCCTCCCCCAGCCACCAAGACCTCCAGCTGCTGCACTGCTGCTGGCTCTGCTTCTGCAGACCCAAGCTCTGGGAGCTGCTGCCTGTTAATATGGGCTAAGCCATAAATGAAGTTTCCTTATGGAGTGTGCTGCCAGATGGGATGTTAGAGCAGTGCAGGAGGGCAGCAGGCAGAGGAACAGGAGGCAGCAGAGGCTCTGCTCCTGCAGAAGGGCCATGAGGACACAAGACAGTGGATGTCCTGACAGCTGCATGTTGTCAAAGGGAGAGGGAGGCTGGAATGTACTCATTTTTTCCCCTTCTCTCCAAACAAAATGTGCATTTTGTGCCTGCCTTTTTTTTGCTGTTCCTCCCATATGAAAGGATTTTGTACAATTGGTTTCCAAGAAGGAAGATGTGAGACTCTTCTCTTTCCTGGAACTGCCCTAATGACTCCCTGCTGCACTGCACTTAGTGCAGGGGCTGGGGGGGGGTTTGGGGGGTGGTGTCTCACAAGCCCAGGCCAAGGTTTCTCTGCCCAGAACATCTCCATTCATGCTGTGCCACCTCCTGGTGACACCACACAGCTGCACGCCTGGAACTCTGCTCCTCACCACCCCACCAGGACAGCCCTGCCTTCCCCAGCAGCCAGGCTGCCACAGGTTTGCAGCTGCAGGATTTTACTTTACTCTTTTTACTTTTCTCCCCCCTCTTTCTTGCTCTTCCCCCTTTTCCCTCTTTCTTTTCCCTCTTTGCGTCTGAGTTTTGGGGGGAGATGGAGCCAAGACTCCTCTTTGCCAGGGAGATGCCTCTGGATTTCTCTCCCCCTCTGAAGGAAGAGAGAGAAATAAATGGGCTTCTAATATATTCTAATACATTCCTCTTCTCTCCTCCAGGTCAGATCCTTGTGCCAGCTTTGCTGAACCACTGACAGGATAAAAAGTTATCCCAGCACTTCCCACTGCAGTTTGGGATTAGAGCTATCATCTGCACCCTTTAATCCCTGCTCAGAGGAGAGGGTTTCTGGTCACTTGTGCATTAATCAGGCTCTCATTTTTTTACAGCTATAAAACTCCAGCCAGACTGCTGCTGACTTCAGCAGCCATCAATCTGTGGCCCCTTTCTCCTTCGAGGAGCTGAGGGTGCTCCTGATTCAGGAGCAAGAAGGGGCAGGTAACTGGTACAAAGAGAAGAACAATTGTGGGCACAGATCTGAAAGCAGGATTTATTTAGGAAGATTTCTCTGGTTATTATCTACTTAGGAGCAGAGGATTTGTCAGAATAGCTCAGAGCATTTTCACCAAATCTGACATCCTCTGTGTAGCAGGGGGAAGGAGAGAATGTGTTAGAGGAAGAACTCTCTCCATCCTCTCCCAAAAGTGCAGGTACAGAGCCCAGCCCTGTCAGGAAGGGGAGTAGAGGCAATGCTGTGGGTGAGCACTGGCTGCAGATATCCAGTCCCTGCGAGCCTGGAGCCAGGGAAGAAATAGAATCACAGAATGTCTCACGATGGAAGGGACCCAGAAGGATCATTGAGTCCAACTCCCTGCACTTTGCAGGCCTCCCTACATGCTCCTTGAACTCTGACAGGCATGGTGCCTTGGCCACTTCTCTAGGGAGCCTATTCCAGGGACCAACCAGCCTCTCAGTGAAGAATCTCTCCCTAATGTCCAGTCTGAGCTTCCCCTGACAGAGTTTCCTTCTGTTTCCTTCTGGTCTATTGCTGGTCACCAGAGAGAGAGAGGAGGTGAGCAGCTCACTCTCCATGATGAGGAGGCTGTGCCTCAGGCTTCTCTTCTCCTGGCTGAACAAACCAAGTGACCTCAGCCTCTCCTGGTATCACTGTTCTGTGATTAAGGGTCAGCCTGACTATCTAAGCAAGAGACTGCATGCATATTAGCCCCAGAGTAAGGGAAGAGACCTGTAAGATCACTAAGTCCAAGGCAGCGACTGGCTTGGAGTTGTGGCTCTGCTGTTGCATTTACTTTCTAAAACATCAGTAATGGTTTGTAAGCCTTAATATTAAAAAGGATCCTCTGCAGGAGGAGCTTCAGCCTGCCTTGAGCCTCAGCTCCAGCTGCCCCAGCCCAACTGGAGGTGCTGCTGCTCTCCTGCACTCAGCCCTGGGTGAGAGCTAGCATGTTGACCTAAACCCAAATGCTTTAGCAGCTCAGCCCCAATGCAGGCCACATCCACTTGGCTCAGCTGAGAGGACTTCTCAGTCCTCTGTGCCACATCTGGCTGCTGGGAGACAGGCAGGACAGAATCCCCAGGCTCCGCTAAGGAATCATGTGCTGATATTCAGGCTGACATTCTAGCAACAGCTAACATCAGCTGCAACAGCAGGCACTTGGGAAATGTTTGTTTTACAGAGGGGGTAGGAGCTGCTATATAAACAGCTTCCATTTTTAAAATGAAACTATTCCCTTTCAAACAAGCAAAAAAAATAAATCCCTGTGTGTGTGTCCAAAGGCCAGAGCCCTGGGAAAGGGCATTTCCCACGGCAGGGTTGCTGGAGCTCTGGTAGGACAGCTCAGTGGAGGTGGAGCTTGGTCTCTTCTCCTGGGTTACCAGGGAGAGGACAAGAGGCAATGGCCTCAAGTTGCACCAGGGGAGGTTTAGCAGGAACAATTTCTTCCCTGAAAGAGTTGTCAGGGATTGTCCCAGGCTGCCCAGGGCAGTGGTGGAGTCACCATCCCTGCAGGGGTTGGAAAACCCTAGAGATGTGGCTCTTAGGGCCATGGTTTAGTGGCATGATGGTGATAGGTTGCTGGTTGGACTTGAAGATCTTAGAAGTCTCTTCCAACCTTAATGAATGTGTGATGGCAGAGGGGAGAGCCATGGGGTGGTGTGGGAGCACTGAGGCTGCAGTGGCTTTGGCCACCTAGGCTGAGTTCCTCACTGCTGTTCTCACTTATAAATAGAAAGGCAGTTAGTTATTCTTAGAGCATGTTGAGTGGCTCTGGATTTTTGCTTTTATCTCTACCTAATAGCTCCTAAAATCTGCCCCAGAAGCTGCAGAACTGCACCCAACTCATGGAGAGGACAGAAAGCATTTGGTGGGTGAGTGTCCTTTAGAGAGCCAGCAGGGCCAGAGGAGAGGAAAAACACCACACCCAGGATCAATACCTTTTAAAACAGGATTTGAAAGCAAAGCAAGAGAAGCCTCTCTCTGGGTTTAAATTCAAATGAACTAGAAACTAACTGGCTGTTAAGATAGAGCAGTGCTGCTCTGCTGTAGGAATCAAGCACAGCTAAAAAACCTGCAAAGCTTAATGAAGCTCAGGAAAAAACACAATTTGAAAGCAAATCTTTGAAAATCTCTAGGTAATCTCTCTTCCACTTATCATGCTTTGGCAACTGGAAAGGAAAAGCAAGCTTAGCATGATGAGGAAAAGCAAACAGGATTTTTTTTTCCTCCCCTTCTGTTCTAAACCCACTGAAGAATATAATCATGGGAAAGGAGAAATAAAAGAGGGAGGAACTTCTGCCCTCCTGCCAGCACACAAGGAATCTAATCTAGAGGTTTCTTCCTGCATGTCTGAGGAGACTCTGTGAGCCTGCAATGTCTTTTTCATCACAGTATTTGTGTTCTCCTTGATGACCCAAAACCCATGCCATGGTCTTCTCTTGCTCTGCCAGAGCTGTGGAGGTAACAAAGGTTGGGAACTGAGCCACAAGCTGGGAATGTGGGAAAAGCCAAAAAGAATTCCTTCCTTTCCTTGCCATCTCTGCCCAGGGCAGCAGCACAGCCCTGGCCAAGTTGGAGAAGAGATGCTGGGGAGGTTCTGCCTGTGGTTTTGGGGGTTTGAAGTGCTTTGATGATTGCAGAGCCCTAAGGGCTCCAGTCACTGAAGGGGGATTGTGCCACGGAGCTGCTATGAGCTAGCCTGGCCAAGCACAGCTTCCCCTGGCCAAGCAGTTTTTGAGGAGACAAAGGTGAAGCCCAAGGCATCATATCCAGCTGCTGCCAGGATTTGTGCTCAGAAGAAAGCATGGACAAACTGCTTTTCTCCAGCAGGGCTTCAGATGGAGCACCTCAAATGGCAGAGACAGTCTTCCCAGCAGGGATGGTGGAGGAATGCCCTGGGAGAGCCTCCCAAGGCTAGGAAAGCTGCTCTGCTCCTGCCATCAGCAAGATGCCATGAACATCCTGACCTGGCAACCCCCAGGGGTGCTGATTCCATCCAGCACTGGATTTCTTCCAGGGATTTCAAGAGGGACCATGAAGGACCAAGGTCCTGACCCATGGCGTGCCACTAAAGCTGTGAAGACCCAAAACTCACCCAAGTCTTGCATCCCAGGCCACCATCCTACCCCTTTCATAGAGGTCCCAGAGGGATAAAAATCTTAGAGTACAACTTTTCTTGTTTGCAACCTGTTCTCCCTGAAATAACCCCAGGAACTCCTGGCTCTCATAGGCAGCAACTCTTCCCAACACAAGACTAGGGAACAGAGCTGAGGCATTGTCTTTTTCTTCATGTATTTATTTAGTCTTCCTCACTATCACAGCCACTGACTCATAGATACTGCCACTAACAATAGCTGGGCAAAGCTAAAGCCATTTATGGGCACAGAAATGCTAGCTAAAGAGAAAAGCTTTTTGAACCTTTTTGCATGAGCAGCTTTAAAAACATGATGTGCAAAGCTCCTTCTTCTGGGGTGTGTTTATCCCAGGGATCAGTCACAGCCTGGGATCCCTTTCATGGCAATAAAAATCCTACAAAAATAGCCCAAAAATAACCCCAAAGCACAAACTTTAAGCTGAGCCCAGGAAAAAAAATAACCAAAAGGATTTCTCTGCTAAAAGGGGTGGGGAGGGGGAACCATGCTTCAGAGGGGAGTGGCAGCCTCTTTCCCCAGGAGCACCCTTGGGTGGGGAGTTCCTGCTGCCTGCACCAAACCGCAGGAGACATCAGGCTGCAGCAGCATTCCCATCAGCTTCTCCTCTTTGCTGATCCCAAGATGAATTAAATGCACTTCAGGAGCTGCTTTTCAGTGCAACCCAAAAACCAAAAACCACAACCCAGCTTTCTGTCACCTTGGGAGGGTTTGGTACTGTCATTTTAGCTGAGGAATCACACAATCATGAAGGTTGGAAGAGACCTCTAAGATCAGCAAGTCCAACCAGCAACCTATCACCACCATGGCACTCAACCACATCCCTAAGGAGCACATCTCTATGATTTTAAAGCCCTCCAGGGATGGTGACTCCACCACTGCCCTGGGCAGCCTGGGCCAGTAGCTGATAACTATTTCAGGGAAGAATTGTTCCTGCTATCCAATCTAAACCTCCCCTGGTGCAACTTGAGGCCATTGCCTCTTGTCCTCTCCCTAGTAACCTGGGAGAAGAGACCAATCCTCATCTCACTCCAACCTCCTTTCAGGTAGCTGTAGAGAGAGCTAAGGTCTCCCCTGAACCTCCTTTTCTCCAAACCACCCAACCCCAGGTCCCTCAGCCTCTCCTCATAGAACTTTATCCTCCAGACTCTTCACCAGCCTTGAACAGAAGCCAATGCCATGACTTACCCATGGTCACATTGCTGTGGCTTCCCCATGCTCAGGCAGGAGATCCCTGCAAAGTTGCCCACAAGTCACCAGGCAGTCCCACCAGCTGCTGGGCCATCCTTCTCCTCCACAGTCCTCTGCTGCTTTCCTGGGAGCCTCCTCATCACACTCAGCTCAGAAATGCTCCTGCTCTGCTCTCTGGCCAGCCCAGGCAGAGAAAAGCTGCAGGGATGTCACCTCTGAGAGTTCTACCTGAGTAAAACATGCACAGGAAAACAGAGATAAAACTGCCAGCTGCCCACAGCATCAAATAACATGAATTCAGCTGCCTTTTCCATCTTTCCTTACTGCTGAGGTACTAAAACCACTGACTATATAACTGTCTAAATTCAGGTGTAGAGGAAAGCAAGTCATTGAGTTATCAGGTAACTGGAGGCAGCAGGAGAGCTCTGCCCAGCTCAGGGGGCTTCTGGGCTACCAGTAGCTGCTATTTATATCCCCCCACAGTGCTAAGCACTTAAACAAATGAAACAACATCTCCCCACCAAGGGATAGGCACCAGGTGCAGACCTTGAGCTTTCCTGGAGCTGTTGGGGCTCCACACAACAGCCCAAAGTCATGGCCTTCCCACCCAGTGGACATTGGCCCAGAGACAAGGGAGGTTTCTCCTCCACCAGTTCACTTCCACCAACACCAATCTTCTTTCCCACTTGCAGGCTCAAGAGGTGCAATTCACCTTGCAGAGCTGTCAAGGGTCCAAGGCAACCACCCCAGGGTTAGGATGCATAGTGTCCAGCCTGAAGCAGGCTGTTCATTGAGCATCACTCCTCTAGGTAAGGACTAGTGATGGGAGCATGCTCTGCTGCAGTGATGCTTGCACCCTAACAGCCCACCCAGGAGGGAGAGAAAATCCTCTCTCCTCAGCTGGATCACAGTTCCAGCCAAGCTCATCTGCATTAATCTTACACTCATTAAAATCAGTTGTTCTGCTTCTAATTCACTCAGTGCTGCCAAGCTCAAGAATTAAAAATTCATGAGCCAATGTCCCTGGGAAAAGAAAAAAAAAAAACCAAACCCAACCCAAAGCATAAGTTCATCTTAAGCAGCAAAGAGTTTTCCAACAGTCACAGAAAATGTCTAGCTGCTCCTTTGTGCTTGGAGCTTTCAGCTCCCATTTTCATGAGGGATTAGAAAATGAACAAAAGCAGAGGTTGCTGCACAACTGTGGGACTCCAGAGGCTGTTGCTTCCTGGAGGCAGCCTCAAAAATGGCATCACTTGTGATGAGAAGCAGGAGACTGAGCACCAGAGGAGGAGCAAGCTCATTTGGTTCTCCTTACCTCAGCCCAAATACAAGTGTCAGTGCTGAAGTGGCAAAAGGTCCACACCCTGCAGACCCCAGGGCAAGCTGGCCACTGGGTTTTACTGCAGCCAAGAACCTAGAAATGACACCAACAATGTTTTTCCAGCCTTGGTCTGGACAAGCACATATAGATCTTGGCAGCCCCCTGCCCCTCTGGAGCCATGAGAACAGCACTAGACCCATACCAGAGATCCAGAAGCTGGTGTAGACCCAACCACAGAGAGCAGCAGGCAGTGGGTAGGGTTGTGGGAGAAGTCAAGGCACCACACTACAGCAGGTCCTGCCTGTTGGCCTCCAGCATCCATAGCAGCTCTCCTGCAATCTCTGTGCCCCTTGGTCTAGTCCTGCTGTCCAGCCTCCCAGCACCCTTCCAGTTCTTCCTGCTCTTGAAGTCTACATGAACAAGGACTTTCCTCTCCAGTGGGCAGCCAGATGCTCTTGGGGATGCAGAGCAGCACCTAGGAAGAATCTGCAAGCTAACAGCAGAAGTAAAGAATGACCTTTTAATGCTTCACATGTGAGCAACAACCTAGACATGTTTTCTAATCTGCTCCTAATTAAGGTCACCCATGACAATAGCTGGAGATCTGGAGACAAAGACAATAAACACTTGTTATTTGAAGCAGATGGGAGCTCAGAAAGGGCTCTCCAATCTATTTTTTTTCAATAGCCAGCACTAAACAACTTTTTGGAGCCTGTCAGAGACCTCCCAGCCCAGGGAAACACCCAAGGTCTCAGATGGGCTTTGCTGGAGTGATGACACCATGCTCCCTGGGTCTCTCTCCACAAACACTGCCCCTTTCCCTTGGGAGAAGGCACCATGTTTACAAAGGAAAGCTCAGGCAGGAAAACAAGGAGCCAGGCCAGTGCCAAAAGGTGTGGATTGACTCCTCCAGAGCTGAGCAGAGTTTGTCTCCTGGAGAAGGAGGAGCACAACTCCAGCTGGGTTGTCAGTGAGGGCTAGGGAGTGTTGCTCCTGTTGGATGCCCTCGCTGGCAATGTCAGTCTCTGCTTTGGTAACAGGGGACAAAACCAAACCAACCCAACCAAAAACCCAAAACCCCTGTGATCTTGGCACATCTCTAAGGGTGTCAGGGTGAAGAAAAGCTTGGAATGAAAATGTAACCTGTGTTTTCCACCTGGCAGTGCCAGTGCCAGCACTCACAGCCCTTCTAGCTGCCACCTGTGGGCAGGGCACTGCTGCCAGGTGCCAGCATAGAGCTGTTCCCCCCAGGAAACCATTGCAAGTCCTGCCAGAGCTATTTCTCCTTCAGCCATTGATGCAGTGATAGAGGGGTTTTTTTTTCCCCCTTCTAAGTTCCCTCTAGATGTTCAGACCACAGACTGGATCTCCCTTTTAGTGCAAGCAATACAAATCCAGAGCAACCACCAGGAACTCAGCAGAATAGCTGTACACACTCACATAAACAGGAGGAGACCCTGGCCCCCTGGCTCCTCCCCTTCCCTCTGTCCCACCTGGGCACCAGCTGAGCTAACCCCATTTTTTGGACTATACACAAGGCAGCAGCATCCTGTGGGGACTGCTGGGGCTTAGCTTGCTATAAGCATGAGCAGCAGAGAAAAACCTAACCACTTCCTGAGGAAGAGGACTTTCTCCTAAGCAAAAGTGCCAAAACAAGATGTGACCCCAAAACTGGAGAGCAACAAGGAGCAGATCTCCTGGCCACACCATACAAGACCTCCAAGACCACCATGCCATCATGCCCCCAGCACCTTGGCCTGGGATGGCTTGGTTGCAGCTCTTCTCTCTGCAGAGTGAAGCAGCTTCCAGGGGAGATAAATCAGGAGTTGGGACTGATTATTCTGCAAAGTGAGGCACAGCTGAGGACACACAACATTTAAGGCAGCATAAAAGAGCCTGTATTAGATGTGGACTTCAGGATCCTTTGTTCCACCCCCACATACCCAAATCTTTAACAACTATAAGCTTTTTTTTTCCTTCTTATTTCAGAAAAGAAAGAGCCTATGCAGTCAGCCTCTTCCTGCCCATTTTTAGCTTTCTTTCCCTCCCTCTGCATATTCTACCCACACAGACCCACAGCACAGACTAACTCCTCAAAAAAAATAATTGAAAGAGGTCTAAAAAAACCCAAAAGTAATCCAGGGCATCATCAACTTCCAGGAATGCAAACTGGCTAAGAAACCACAACTTCTTTTTGTTGTTGACATTTTTTTTTGCATAGTTTTTGGGGTTGTTTTGTTGTTGGTTTTTTTAAGTCTTTTACAATCTTCTGGTTTAAAAAAAAAATGGCATCAGTTGGCTCCTTCCTCACCCTCCTCAGCCCTCTCTCTCCCCAGCTATATTCAGAAAGCATTTCTCACCAGCCTCATTTAGCTCCCAGTTCAGGGCAGAGCAAATGAAATGTGTGTGCATGGCAGGGATGATGAGTTAATTAGGCACCTAATAAACATCTGATTTGTAGAATTCCCTTTCCCACTGTGAGTGTGACCTGTGCTGCAGCAGGCCCAGAACCACCCCTGCCAGCTGGGGCCAGCCTGCCCAGTGCCTCCCTTGCAGGCAGAGAATGGCTTCCTAGGGTGAAACTGCTCTCATCCTGCATTAAATGTAGTGTCTGAGGAGGCATCTGCCACTTCATGTGAAAGACACCAGCCCAGCCTAATAAATCACCTTGCTAGAAGGACTTTTGTGCTACCACCACTGTTCTTTTAGCTCCACAGCCATCCCCCTCCCTGTGTCCCTGTTCATCCCCATGCCTTGCAGACCTCGTGTGTTAGAGCTGATTAACTCAGCCCTGGAACAGGCAGCCTAGCTAAGCTCCTTGAACCCCCTGGTCTTGCAGTCACCTCTTCTGTTGTTCCCATCACTCCAGACTTTGAGTCTGCAAAGGGAAGCCCTAGAGATGCACCAGTTGTCACACAGATGCCATTTGTTTTACAGACAGCACCTACCACTGCTTTTTTCCACCCTGGAGGGGGTGGATGTGAGGGATGGTGCCTCCTTGCAGATGGTCAAGCCACAAAGCACCCAAGCAAAGCCACATGCTTCCTTTTAACCTTGGCTGAGACACAACCACCCACAGGTGGAGTCATCCTGGACTTGTACCCTTCTCTGACAGTGCATGACCTCCTCTGACAGTGCAACCATCCTGGCAACACATCTAACTGTGTTCATTGCCCATGCATGCAGTGCAGTGGAGAAGTCTGAGGGTTTCAGGTTAGAGTTTGATTTCAGGAGGCTGGTCAGGTTTAGGCAAGAAAATATAACCCAAATATGCCAAGCTTTGGCAGGTTAGAGCAGCAGGAACTCAAGCAGAACACAATCCTGCAAAATTCATACCAATCAAACCCAATCCCAAGTGAAGAAGAGATGAACTTTAAAATCTCCCCTGTAAAAGCAACCATTTCATGACCTGCAGGATGCAAGCAAGCTGGATGATATCACAAAAGAGCACAAAGATATCCCTGGGACTGCATCAAGCCTCCCTGAAGCCTGCTACAAGCCAACCACTCTCACCAGCAGCTACTGATGCCAGTGGCCAACTGGCCTGGGCTGAGAACTGCTCTGGCTGTGCTGATCATAGTCTGGAGCAACCAAAATCACAGTGGCCACAGGATCACAGCACCACTTGTTTCCATCAACAGCTTTACACCCCTCCCACAATGGAGCTGGTGGTTTCCTTTAGAGGACAAACTATTCTGTTGCACCAGAAGGGCTCCTGTTTCATTTTGCTCTGGCTAAATATGACCAGTTTTGTGGCTGGGTAAAGAAACTTAACTCATTATTTAATCCAACTTGCCTGGACTTTTGTTTTCCTTTCTCCTTAGTGAGCCTTGGGTCCAGGCAGGAGAGAGCTCTGAGTATGCAGCCAGCCATGGCTGATGGGTTTCTCCTCCAGCCAGGGATGCTCCAGACAGGACAAGGTTCATGGGACCACTGCCAAGAGCAAGAAGAGTATTAGTTGGGCAATGATTTATCAGCCAGCCCAGACTAATATATATATATATATATATATTCCACTGCAAAAGTCTATCCTCCTCTCACCAGCACAGGTCAGCCCATGGGGAGTACTGGCCCAGATTACAAGACCTAGGTTTCTAGCTGCTGGCTGGAGATAGCACATCCTAGAGTAATCAAATGCAGGGGAATGATACTGCCCTTGGATCTGTCCTTTGCAGCCATGAAAACAAGTTAATGTTGGTGTAATTAGAGGGTGACCATTATGTGCCACTGAGCTTCATAAAAATGTGAGGAAAGATGTATGCATTTTAATTAGGTTCTAGAGGGAAAACAAACACAAGTGTACCTGGCTGACTGCAGAGAGATGAACTCATTCCTTCAGCCATGCCTCTGCTTGCTGCCTGTTTTCATCTGCAACAGAATGATCAGCCTAGGCTGCAGAGGATGGCTTTAAAAAAAGCAAATAATCCTCCCAAAAGAGCCAGGCCAGCACTTCATAATTCCTTCATCTCTGAACTGGGAGTCTTCACACAGCCACGTTTCTAGTGAGCCTGATGGACAGGCACTCAAAACCTTAGGAAGCTGAGGTGGAGAAGCCCCCAAACCAGGGCTTCAGGAGCTGAAGATCCTGACAGAGCTCACTACAGATTTTTCCAGCAGCCAGATGGCTCCTGCAGCTGCCAGACTTTTCCATAGAATATCCAGGTCTGACTCTCTGCTGCAAAAGAGCCTGGGCCTGAGCTGCCCTTTCTCAGCTCTGGAATGCACAGCTGTGAAAGTGAGGGCTGGGTTCTTCTCTGCCAGACAGAGTCTTGTGGAGCAAGGCACAGAAGGGACAGAGGTCATAGAATGGTTTGGGTGGGAAGGAACCTTTCAAGGTCATCTAGTCCCACCCCACACAGCCAGCAGGGACATCTTCAACTAGAGTAGATTGCTCAGAGACCTAAAGAACCTGACCTGGGATGGTTCCAGGGGTGGGACATCTCCCACCTCTCTGGGCAACCTGTGCAAGAATCTCACCCTCCTCAGCATAGAAGATTTCTTCCTTGTATCTAGTCTAAATTTCTCTCTTTTAGCTTAACACCAGCAGCCCTTGTCCTGTCACAAGAGGTCCTGCTCCCTGGAGACAGTGCCTTCAGCCTCAGTCACCTGGTGGGATGGGCTGATGCCTGGCCCAGGTGGGAGAGTGCTCTGTGCAGCAGCAGGACTGCACCTGCACAACATCATTAGGGTTAAGCAAGTTCATCCCTGAGCTAGGCTCTCATGTCCTCCTCCCAGATGTCAGACCTGCCCAAGGTGGGATAATGACCAGCAGTGGTCCAGTCTGGGGAAAGAAAACAACTTAGATTTCAGGAAAAGCTGGAAAAATTGGGCAACATCTAGTGCCTAGCAGTGACATGGGGTTCACAGGCAGGGAACTGAACCAGCCACTCCTAGAAGCTGACATGTCACCAGTCCCTAGAAGTCACAGAACTGCAGCTCTGAGAGATGCTGGCATGTCAAAGCTGTGAAGGTTCAGCTTTGCCCAGCATGGACACAGGCTCCCTCCCTCCCTTTCCCACCCTGCTGGGAAGAGCTTGGCTCCAAAGGCAGCAGACTGACCACAGACCCTGTCTGCAGGAATAGATTTGTTAAAACAACTCATTCACACTGCAGCCACGGTGCTGGCTGGAAGAATATATATAGATCAGGCTTTTTGTCAAGCCAAAGCCATTCCAGCTGTCTGGGAGGACAGCAACATCTGCCATCACCCTGCTCTGAAGGCTTTACAGTTCACTGCAGCACTTTCTATCTGCAGTTGTTTCCATAAGCAAGTCCAAGAGAGCCTGTGAACAGGAAGGAATTAGGCACTCATGCAAAGGCCATTAAAGTCAAGGGGAATCTTTCCATTGACTTGAGAGTGTCTGGCTGCCAGCCCTGGGTATCCAGGGCTGCTGTGCAGGGTTTAGGGCAGGAAACAGGAGCAGGACTTTGCAGGTTTTCTCAGCATTCATTACAGAGTTGAGCACAGAAGCTCCCTGTGCCTGTTGCCCTGCATGGGAATTAAGGAGTGACTGCTCAGCCAAGATGCAAGGCTCTCACTGCCCATCTTCCTGTTGAGTCTAGGCACCTCCTCCTCCACCCTTCCTGGAGCAGACAGACCTCACACCATAACAAGCTGAACTAGCCCCTTCCTGTGGCCACAAGATTTCATTATGGACCTTATCATGGCACTCCCTGATGCATAACCCACACAGGACCTGTCAGTCCAAGAGGCAATAATACCACAGCCCAGAAGTTTCAGCAGGTCTGTAAAAAAGCTTGTTAATCCAGAGCTCAAATTCACACTGGAGATGAAGCTGCTGCTGAGACCTAGGCAGAATTTCACCCATTTTATTTCTGCCTGTTCAGTTACAGGCAACAGCTTTGCCTAGGAATGTGCTGTCCTTCTGATGGAGTGCAGGAGCAGGCACCAAAACAACAACAGACCTGAGCTGCTTTCATTTTCACACAAAGAAGCAGAGATCTGATCTGCAATGCTTGGGACTTAACCTCTGGACATGGATGTTGTCTGAGGAACATCTTCCCAGGCACCCCCAGCTGCCAGCACACAAACCTCAAAGCACACCAGGAAACTTCAGGCTCTTTTAAAACACAACATCTAAGCTCCTCATGTCCTGCTCATAGGAGCACTGATGGCTCTCTGGGCTTGCAGTGAGACAGCCTGTCAGGGGTCTTTAGTGAAGTGGCTGTGGGGCAGGGCTGGAAGGCAGTGGCACTTGGAAGATGCTGTTCTATTTTCTGCTTCAACCCCACACCTCCAGCTTCTTTCAGCACAATCACTTCATTACCTCCTCTGGTGGTAAAAGCAGGGAAGACATTTCTCCACTCCACATGCCACGGGAAAGGTACCAAAACTCCAGGGAAAGCCAAATGAGGAAGCTTTGATTTGGTGCTGGAGTCCCATGGGCTTCACAGAAGGCAGCATCCAGTGGTTAGAGATGTCCTTCCTACTCCTGATGGGCAGTGTGTGTCTGGGAGGGGACCAAAGATGCCAGGAATGAGTTATTTAAACCACAGGCTTAGGGAAAACCTCCTGACAGATGCTCATGCCTTGGGCTGGGCTTAGAAAAACAGGTGACCAAGCCCTGCTTCAACCTTCAGAGGGGAAGAGAGAGACAAGAGTATGCATAGCAGCAAGAAACCTGATCCCAGACACAGGAGAGTGGAGAGGAGAGGAGAGAAGGAAATGAATCCTAGTGCCAGGGGTGACCCAAACCCCCTCTGCACAGCCAAGCTCTTCCAACAGACTTCTGGAGCCAGCTAGGACAGAAACATCTGAAGAACCAACTGCTTTTGGCAGTTGCAGCTTCACACAGTGCCACGTTCTGGGCTTTCAGCAGCAAGTGCCACCTCCCTAAGGTGACTCAACCACCTGTCAGTCCAAAGATGACCTCTGCAGAGCAGAGCTCTGCAGGTTCCCTGTGCAGGAACATCCATCCCCATGTCTGGGC
This sequence comes from Galbula dea, assembly GCA_013399015.1. Taxonomy (NCBI): domain Eukaryota; kingdom Metazoa; phylum Chordata; class Aves; order Piciformes; family Galbulidae; genus Galbula; species Galbula dea. The sequence continues at coordinate 3,975,617 of VWZX01004773.1, read as the reverse complement.
ATCTCTATTAGCCAGGAGGGAGATGTGGTCACCCCACCAAGGTGTGGGGTTTTTTTCTTCCCAGCAGGATGTGGGTTTGGGAAATGAGTTTTGCAACCACCTGCTGCAAGTTCACCTCTTGAGTGGGACAGGCTGCCAAACTCCACAGGAATTAGGCTCTCGTTAGCCTGCCTGAGGCTTTGGCAGAGGGAAAGCTTCTCAGCTTCCTTTTGGAGGAGGTGCTGAGAGGTGTCGTGGCAGACGTTCAAGGCAGGGAGGTGTGGCTAGGGAGTCTAGACAGTGCTGGAGCCCTGCAAGCCTGAAGAATACCTTCTCCCTGCCCCCATGTACTGTCCAAAACACAGCAGCATTCTTCAAGCAGGAGTGATGTGGGGAAATCTTTCATCCCTTTCTTCAAACAGACCCTTTTGCACCATCACCTCCCTCAAAACCTCCACCTCCTTCAAAACCTCCACCTCCAAAGCTCTGCCTGGAAGATGAGTAGCTGCCAGTGCTGCTGCACGCTCGCCAGCACCAGCTCTCTTTCAGCCAGACACTGGCAGGCTCCTCAGGGGAAGGTAGCAGGGAAGAAAAAGAAAAGCTATCTTAACTCCTTGTCTTTATTCCTACCTGGCATGAAAACAGCACCTTTGGAGCAATTCTGGAGCTACCTGCTTTTAGCTAGTTTTATTCCTCCCTTTTTCTTTCACTCTTGAGCTGAGCAGAGGGAACTCACCTGCCTGGGACCTCACTGTCTTCATGGACCTCCAAGCAGTGCTCCCTCCTCCATGAAAAGACACCCAGCTGAGAAGTGTCCAGGCAGCTGTGCTCCCCAATGCCTGCAGCCAGGGAGCCCAAGACAGCTTGAACCTAAACCAGAAGAAAAAAACACAAGCAGTTTTGAATCATTGGAAGATTTCTCTTGGACTTTAGCTACTAAATGCAGATTTCATGAGCTGAGAAGCAACTTGGGTTTAGAAACACAACCTGAGGACAAGGCTGGGGGAAATGGGGCAGTATTTTGCTACCCATCATCAGAAACAGGTATGGCATCTGGGCAATGTCTCCCCACCTTGAAACTGCTCATGCTGCAGCAGGGTCCAATGACAAGAACTCAGCCATTTAGCAGCAATTTAGAGGATAAAAAAAAACAGGATCCTTTAGAATTTGCCAGGCTGCCTCTGGCTGCACCCCCAGCACATGTGCTCTTTCCTGAAGTGGGTTGAGAAGCCCTCTGAATCATTATGAACATCTGCCAGATGTTGGGGAATCATCTCCCACTTATGGCAATTATGAGGATGTCCCAGAATCCAATAAAGCAACTGAGAACAGGAGCATCTGGTGGTGGTTGTCAGGCCCCAACACAGGGAGATAAATCTATGTAATAAAGAGGTGTGATTTTATATATTTAAGGGTTTTTTTGCTGGAGTCATATGCCATTTAGCCCTGGGTATGTGTGATTCCTCCTCCCTTCAGGGCTTTCCCTCAGGGGGAGATGAGCAGAGTATCCTGCCTCTAGCTCCTGCCCTTTCCCTGCTGCAGTCCAGCTGATTTCCCAACCCCATCAGCATCACCCAGTCACAGTTCTTCAGAGGGAACTGTGCAAAGTGACCCTGCACTGCTATCAAACAGCACCTCCAGCCAGAGAAATCAGCAGGTGAAGTCACCTCCCTCTCTCTGACCTTGTCCTTTCCAGGCTTCCAGCCAAGGGCAAAACTCCACAGCTCAAGATAAGAGACTCAGATTTGTTAGAAGACATACAAAGTGGTGAAGCAGTGAAGATTACCTCCTACAGAAGTCAGCCAAAAAATAAGAATAGAATTATCTAGGTTGGAAAGATCATAAATTCAACCACTGACTCAACACCCCTGTGCCACTTGGCCATGTCTCTCAGCACCACATCTCCATGGCTTTTAAACCCCTCCAGGGATAGTGACTCCACCACTGCCCTGGGCAGCCTGGGCCAATGCCTAACCACTCTCACAGGGAAATTTTCCTTAATATCCAATATCTTAATATCTTATAGCCAGAGACTTATCAACCCTGCAATTAGCTGTCCTTAGAAATTCACTCAGGCAGTGCTTCCCCAGGCAGAATCCATAGAAAGCTACCCACACTCAGGTACTAACTGATGTTGGTAGAGAAACATGGTCATCATCACCTCTCCCAGTGTCAGTCCCTGCCCCCCATGAGGTGCAGGAGCCAACCTTACACCAGGGCTTATCCCAGATGCTGAGTGAGGAAATGGTTTGTACTATGGAGTTAAGACATCAGGTCTTTGCAAGTAACCTTCCCAGCCAGCCAGATCCTTTCTCTACTGCCCAAGCAGTCACCTCCTGGCCAGTCACTCCAAATCTCAGCCCCAAATTCCCCTTGGATAAGCACTGAGGGTTATTTCTTAATGTGCCTTTCTGCACTGTAATTTTTCTGTCTTTAATAAGGAGGAAAAACAAACCCTGCTGATGTGAGATTCCTGGGTGAGCAAACAGGACCTAATTCCCCAGCCTTCCTCTCCAACCATCTCCAGCTCTTCTCCTCCACCAGCACCCAAATACTAATGGCTTCCTGACCAACAGTTTGGACATGGCCAAAGCCAGTGCTCTTTCTGCATCACTAATGCCCCTCAGATCCTGTGCCAGCTCTCACAAGACCACCCAGAATACAACCAGGGGAGCTGAGTCCAGACAAAGAATGTCACCTAATTCTCAAGGAGAGTTTGCACTTGTGATTCCCTGGCAGCAAAGATGCATTTGGAAAGCTCTTTCCTTAGCTGTGTCCCCAGCTAAAGCAAAAACATTGTCTTATGAGCAAAAAGCCCCCAACACTTAGGAGATCTTGGTGCTCAGGGAGAGAGCAAAATGCCAGCAACCTCAGCTGTAATTCTTGCCCTGTAATCTGCATGCCATCAGGAGCTGGGGAATTCAGCAAGAGCTGCAATCACTGCACACAGTTATTTGCTCTTTGTGTGGCAATAGGTGGTGGGGAAGATGGAGAGCAGTGGAGTGCTGGGTAAATATGTAGTCATTCCCAACCTTCTTCTATCAACAAACCCTTAACATTTCCACTGCACAGCCTCCACACAGGAAACAGGGGAAAGAATCACACAGGCTTGCTGCTCTGAGCTGTCTTCTGCACACTCCCAAAAACACCCAGTGGGAGCTGAGGGCTGGGAAGAAAAGTGGATAATTTGGGAAAAGCAAAAAAAGACTTGATCTAAAATGAAAACAACTAAAATGAAGGCTTTCCTCTCCCTCTTCTTTGAGTCATTGGGTTCACAGATGTTTTGAACAGCTTTCAGAGAGTGAGAGCCAGAGACAACAGGGCATCCTCACTGTGGCCAAGGGGAAAACTTGCTGGTTTGGTCTCACTGTGGGCACATGGACTAAGTGTTCATCTTTTGTGCAGTGGAAAAGTGCTGAACATTTTGATTTGGAAAGCAGGAGAAGCCCCATCCAAGCAAGGCAACATGGTGCCAGTGTGGAGGAGAACAGACACCTCTTGTACCTCCTAGATCTAGTAGATAAGGTTATTCCTTCCAGCTTTTCAACACAGCTTTGCTTCTCTTAGCTCTGCAGCCCAGCCCAGCTCTTTACAGCCAGCTGGTACCTCCACTGCACTGAAACTGGGGTGCTTGCAGGAGTGGGGTCATGGAGAGACCAGATGGACACCAGCCCTGGGCACAGGTGATGCTGAGGATGAGACCAGCCCAGGAGCCATGACTTACCCATGGCAACATCATCAACTGCCACCCATAGGGCAGGAGGCCCCAAGCTGCAACTCCCATGAGGCAGGTACAGGTCAGCCTCTGAACCCACCCAAAAAGGAACTTTTCCATGTCATCAGAGATCAAATTGAGCCAAATACAACTGCAATTCCCACCAAAAAATGTCACATCAAGAGAAACCTCCTGGCTGTGCCAACACACCCCATGTGGGATGGCATCCCTAGAACATGACTTAAGGACAAGGACTGAACACTCCACTGTGAAAGAGAAAGGACAAGGCCAAGTGCAAGAGTTCCCACTGCAAAATCCACACAGTTCTGTTGGTTAGGATGGATTTTTATTAAATCAGATACAGTTCAAATCTTTCCCTACAACTTTGTGCTTCCAAATGCCCCTGTGGGCATATTAAGAGCAGAGATGGACAAAGTGATCATTTAGTGACCTCACAGCCCTTTCCTTCCCAGTACCTCATTAGTTCACAGGCTGAAGAGACCCTGGCATGAATAATTACTTATTTTAAACTCCATGCAAGACTGAAGAGAAGAGAAAAATGTTCCTGAGTATGGCACACTTCTTTATACCTAGCTAAAGTGCCCTCCAGAGCCATAGCTGTTGGGACTGAAAGAGGGAAAAATCAGCTGAGCAGAGGACCTCAGCCCTGCACTCTGGAGAAGTACAATAGAGACTCACACTTAGGCCAGGAGGATGATGCATGGAGGGTTCCCTGACCTCTGCATCACCATGAGCTTTATAGAAACCATGCTAAACTCCAGCCAGCTCCTGCAAGCTGAAGGGAATTTTCATGTGAGACCTAAACCACCACTGATGGAAGCTGAGAGATGGTGCAAGGGAAAGAGCAGCCACAGGATCCCCCTTCCTTCAGCAAATTCAGAGCAAGGAAGAGAGCACAGGGAGATAACCTTGCTGGGATACCAGCTGCCATGTAAAGAGGAGGTCCCTCTCCCAGTAGTCATGTTCTGCCCACCCCTTTCTGGCCTTTGGATGTTGCTCTAGAGAGACAGACAGATCCAGAGGACCATCTGGAGCAGCAGTAAGCAAAAAGACAGTTTCAGCAATTTGCAGAAACAGCTGGGGCTTCTCTCCCTGCCAGTTAAACTGTTTCCCTGACCACCTTTTATGGGAAGATTAGATATCCCTGCACACCAAAGTGACTCTCCTGCTCCACCATCCAGGACACTAATCACAAGGGCTCCACAGCCTTTGGCTTCCCACCCTCACAAAAGCCAAACTACCAAGGGCAGGAAGGAAAACTCCCTCTCTGTGGTTATTATACAGGAGATGAACAAGGCCATTTCCTTGGCATTTGCTTCTGGATGAATAACAAAGGCAGAAGTTAAGAAGCAGCACAAAAACCCCTCCAGGAGCTCTTGTGTTATGCTTGGTAGCTCACTGGAGAAATGTGATGCTATAGAAATACTTTGGCTCTGGCTGAATCCATGTGTGAACATGAATTGTTAAGTGCATTGACTTTCACCACAGGCCCTGAGATTCCAGTCCATGTTCTCTCCAAATCACTGTAATTTTCAGCCTATCTCCTGTGATGATGAACATGTCTAGCCTCAAATTCCCCTGGGGCACTTTAATAAATAGTTTAGCCTGAGATATAATTTACTAAGATTTAAGTGTGCTCTCAGGAAGCTCTGTTTCTGTTGCAGGAACTTGTACAATGAATGACATCACCTCTCCCCAGGGCTCTCCCCACTGAGCACACTGGGCTTGGGTGGAGAAGTCTACCTGTGCCCCTTCCCATGGACCACAGGGACTTCAAAATACAGAGAGGAGCAAGGTCAAAGGTGTTTTCCACTTCCACATCCTCTCCACTCTCCTAGGAGAGGAAAAAAGTGACCTTCTCAGGCCCTGTCCAAAGACCCTGGTTGCACCCCAGTTATCCCTGTTCTCCTCAACAGCAGCCAAACCTTCACCCTGCTGGAACACAGCACAGAAAGAGCAGCAGAAATAGCTGAGAGTGGTTAGTATTGCCTTAAATCCCAGCAAAATATGCCATGTAGAGATGAAGGATTAACCATCAGAACCTCCAGAGCAGATGCAGAGATAGCAGCTCCCCCTGCTCAGCTGCCTGAGGATCCCAGCTTGTCCCCATCCCCCCGTGACACCTGCCCTGCCTCTTTTCCTTGCACTTCAACCTGCTTCAGCCAACAGCTTCTTGCACATGCTTTTCCCAAGGGCTGTCAGGAAAACCTGATCACCTGATGGTGTGCCTGAAAAACCAGCACAGTTAGAGGCAGTCCAGGTCCTTCTATATTGACCTTGTTCTCCAGCTCCACCTCTTCACTTCAGACAGCAGCTCACTGTCTTCTCTACACAATGCTCCCTGCCCTGGTGCTCATCCATGGGTGGTGCCTAAGGGTTAATAAAGAGGCCAGGGAAGCACTGAGTGGAATAACAGCTGAATTTTGTGCTGATAAGAGACTCTTCCTTCTGAGCCTCATTAAAACTATCCTGATTGTTTTCTTACTTCAAAAAAATAATATCTTCTTGGTGGTTCTCCAGCAAGGCAGTGAGTTGCTACATCCACATGGGGATGAAACAACCCCTCCAGGGTAACTGACCCCCTGAAGCCCTACCAGAAGGCAGATCACATCAGAGACCATGGTTCTGGCTCAAGAACCCAGGTGGAAAATGCTAGAGGCAATTTCTACAAAGCCTTTTGAACCTAGAAGAAGTCCCATTGCCATCATTGCAATCCCAATTTGCTCTGAACACATGATTGTGCTGAAGACAAGACACAGGCCAGCAGCTCTTTGGAGGGAGCTCATTTTCTGTTAGAGCAAGAAATTCACTGCTTATTTTACATCCTGCTGCTAAAAGAATAAAATAAAATTAACAAACAAATAAATCAACATTCCTGTTGACTTCCAGCAAAATATGAATACAGGAAGCATAGCTGACAAGGAGCTAAGGCCCAAATAGTCCAAGCTGGTGGGATGGCAAGGAAGCCAGAGGAGCCAGCAGGCAACCAGTCTGCATGTTCATCAACTAGATCCAGCAAACACATCTCCTCTGGCATCCTTAGGAAGGGAGCAGTTCTCCTCCTGAGCTCCTTCCCAGCTCCTCTATTTGTTCTGATTGATTTATTTCTTACTGCATGCTGCATTTATTGCAGAATAAGCTAGTTCAGAGATTCCTGTGGCTCAGCTCTCTACTCTCTTCCAAAATCATTGCATATTTTTTTTATCTATTTATATATATTTATTTATTTCACCAGACTACTGTGTCCCCAGAGTTCCCCTGGAGGAGCTGTTGCCAAACAGCCTGTTCCCATTGGCTAGCCACTGAGCCAAGGTTAAGATGACCCCAGAGAGAAGCAGAGATGAACACAGGCAGGAGGGGAGGAAAACAATTACAAATTGCTTGCCATTGTGGCCAAGAAAGCCAAGGGGCTCCTGGGCTGCACTGCCAGCAGGTTGAGGGAGGTTTTCCTCCTCCTCTGCTCAGCTCTGGTGAGGTCTCACCTGGAGAACTGTGCTCAGCTCTGGGCTCCTCAGAATAGGAGAGACATGGAGCTCCTGGAGAGAGTCCAACAGAGAGCTAGAGATGATTAGGGGCTGGAGCATCTCCCTCCTGAGGAAAGGCTGAGGGACCTGAGCTTGTTCAGCCTGGAGAAGAGAAGGCTGAGAAGTGACCTCCTCAATGGACATAGGTATCTGAAGGGAGGGTGTCAAGAGGATGGAGCCAGGCTCTTCTTGATGATGCCAAGCAATAGGACACAAAGCAATGAGCACAAACTGGAAGACAGGGAGTTCAACCAGAACATGAAGAAGAACTTCATTCAGGACCAGCTTCCCAGAGAGGTTGTGGGGTCTCTTTTCCTGGAGAGATTCTGGATAGAATCCTGAGTCATGTGCTCTAGGGCACCCTGCTAGAGCAGGGAGGTTGGACTAGATGACTTCTGGTGCTCCCTTCCAACATTAACTAGTCTGTGAAACACACACAAAATATTATTATTATTATTATTATTTCCTTCTGAAAGTTGTTACTGAGCCCCAGCCCAAAGGAGAGCAAGTGCCAGCACAACCCTGAGGTCGTGGCTGCTTTTCATTCTTTTTCTATGATTCCATGATTCTTCCTAAATTTTTAGGGAAGGGGTGGGGAGCTGTCATCTCCTCCATCATTTTCCTCTTTTTTCCCTCTCCTGTAATGCCCTTCTTCTGCTGAAAACACAAAGCCAAACTCCCTCCTCCATCCCATGGCTGATTCCTTGATGCTTCCAGTGCCACCCAAGGTCCTTCTCAAATCCATGGCCTTGCCTGTAACAATCTATCCCCAGGATAAACTGAAAGCATCCATCCTCACCCAGTTTCACACTTTCACCTTATCTTCCTGCTAAAAAACAAGCCATAACTTCACAGCCTGTCTGCCTGTGGCTTTCCCTGGGACAATCAGCATAGCAGAGAGCAGCCAAGATTGTAGAGTTCCCTCTAAATAATTTAAAGCACTGCTCTTGCAGACAAAGAGGAGTCAGCCTCCTCCATGGAGGAACAGAACCTTTAAACTACATTTACTTCATCAGATAATTTATTGTCTGAGAAATTAATTTTTCCCTTTTTTGAGGGGGGAAAAATATCTTCTTGAGGACAGAGGTGTCCCCATTGTTATCACAGCCTATCATGCCCCAAAAAACCAAGAGATTGGCTATTTTCTTTTGTGGTCTGAATGAAGTGATACAGGGCTGGGAGTCAGAGGTTTGGGATCCAGCTGTGATTTTCCCATCAGTGGAAGAAAGCACAAAGCCCTTCATTTTCTCTGCTTTGTAAACAACCCTTGTCCCATCCACTGACAGGCCTTTAAAATCATTCCACAGGCAGCTCCACACCAGCACTCAGTGGTTTCAGTGAGAAACTGGAGGGCAGATGAGCTATGGCATGATTTGGGAAGTGTTAGAGCAGTTTTGGAGCAAGGTTCAAACCTTCTGCCCTGGGCTTGGGTGCCTGAGCCAGCCAATGGCAGAGGGAATGTCTGGGTCTCTCTCCTCCACCCTTCTGCTTGGTTTTCACTGCACTGTCTGCTAACAACAGGAAAAAAAAATAACTGAAGTTTCTCTCTTTGAAAAACATTAAAATAATTTAAAACCCACTGCAAACAATCTGCATTTTATCTTTTTAATGGCTCCAAAGCCTCCACTTGTATCCACAACTGATTGCCCTCAGCAAGAGCTGAAGAATCCTCTTTCCAAACCATGGGCCACATTTTCCACTGAGACTATTGCACACTGAACTACCAATAAAAGTAATTCACCAAGCAAAACACTGATTAAAGGAAGTGAGCACCCAGCCCAGCATCATCTGCAGGCAACAGATAGGATTTGCTGTTATTTACCCTTTAAGGACACCAGTGCTGTTCCCAGCCAGTGAGTCCTGCTGGTGGAGAGGATTGCTTTTGCTTTTACTACCTTGGAAATCAGATCTCATGAACTCAACTCAAGCTGAGCCACTGCCCAGATGGCCAAAAACTCCCAGTGTTGCTGGTTTCCAGTCCACCCCAGCAGGTCCAAGACAAACAGCCCAGTGTCAGCAGCTCTGAACAGGCAGCCCTGCCCATCTGCTGAGCTGTCTGCAGGTCACCACAACCTTCCTCCACCAGCCCTGCTTGTTACAGACCTTTTCTAGGCTCCATGGGTTGGTGTCCCTCAGTCTGACTTCAGATGAGAACATAGGGAGCACAGCCAGAGCTTTCTCAGCCCCCATGACCTGCTCACCACCCTGGGATGGGGGTGGTCTGGTGTTAGGACTGATCATGGGAACCTGCCACAGCCAGGTTTGCTCTAAACAAGGCTTTGATCTAAATACACACACACACCCCAGCCTCAGAGAAGCTTAGAGGAAAGGAGGTGCACAGTGGAAAGCAAAGCTGCACCAGAGGAGACAACCCAGCAGCATCTCCAGCACACAACAGCTGCTCTCTTGGACTGTGAAGGTGGTTTCATTTTGCTTGTGCTTAGCAGTGCAAAAGCTAATTGCCAAGTAGGATAGGAACCACCCAACCTCCTGAGCCCAGAGCAGCTGAGAGCTTGCTGAGGCCAAGGAGATGAGCCTGGAAAAACAGTCAGGAGGGGTAGAGGGGAGGAGAAGGAAACCAGGCACTGAGAGGAGGTGCTGCTGCAGCAGGTGGGACAGGGAAGTGTTGGGGGTGTTGTGCCTAGGGCACTTCTCCCCTTCTGCCATCCTGCAGCAGAGGAGGCTTCAGACCTCGTTCCCACCTTGCACATTTCTAAACACTTCATTTTGCACCCTATAATTGCATTTTTGTACCAAAAAAACCACTCCTCTGGAGAGAGCAGGCTTCCTCTCTCAAAAGCTTCATCTCCAATGCAAGTGGAGAGGCACTAATTGCCCTAGCAGGGTCTCCAGGGCTTTTCTCTGGAGTGTTAGCTAACAAAAACACATTCTTAATTTAAGCACTTAGCCCAAATATTTCATTTTTAATTACCAGCCCAGGCAGAGCACGAGACAGCTCAGAGCAACTGCCAGCCCTTCCCTCCCCAAACCAGCACAGCAGAGCCTGGGGAAGGATTGCACACAACCCTAGTGGTGACAAACCTCCAGCCCTGGTGGAGTGTCAGGCAGGAGAGACCTTACCAACCACCCTGGGAGAAACATCACCTTCCCTCTTCCCTGGAGAAATCAACCCCAACCTCTGCCAGGGCATGAAGCTGGACTCAGGCTGGGACACGACACACATGGAAGACAACCATCAGCATCCTAACCCCACCTCCTCACAGGCAATGCTTTAAGAGGCAGTGCCCCTCCCTGATTGCTCTTCCTGACCTCACCCATTGGGTGGGGCTCCCAACCACCCATGGCTCCTCCCAACCAACCACCCATGCCTCCTTCTCCCACCCCAGGGGCTGGCAGTGACCCCTGCCTGCAAAGCTGGGTGCTTCGCATCTGCCAAAGGTGGGATCTGCTGTTCCAAAGGCAGGAGGGGATCCCTGGCCATGTGCTGCCAAAAAGGGGAGTTCAGGTCCAGCAGCTGAGCTGGGAATGGGTGCTCAGCCCTGAGAGCTAAGAGGAAAGGGAATGAAACCCCATAAGGGTCTTAAGCATCTCTCTGAGCCTTGAGAGCAAAGGTGAAAGGGAGGATGAAACCCTGTGAGGATCTTAGGCAACTCCCTGAGCCTCAATAGCAAAAAGGAAAGGGAGGATGAACCCCACCCCCGAGGGTCTTGGGCATCCCTCTGAGCCTTAAGCAGAGGAGCTGGCACATCTGTGCTATAGCTGGGGGCCAAAAAGCTGGGTAGGATGCAACTGCTGAACATCCGATGTAGGGCAGGAACCCAAGCCAGGAGCTGCATCTCCCAGATCAAGTTGGAATGGTGAGAGGAAAGGTGTGCAAGAGGAGGGCAGTGGAGGTGGCTGGCTCTGGAGGCGTTCCTGCTGGGCTCCACATGGGACTTGTAGCCAAACCCGACTGAGGAGGACAGAAGGGAGCAGCTGGACATGTGGGGACAGCTCGGCAAGCCCTGGCTGCAGAGCCACTGGGGCAGGCAAAACCATCTGCATGGTGGAGTCAGGGGAGCTCAGACATGAGCTCGTGTTCCAGAAGAGCTGCAGATCAGCCTGGCTTGGTCCAAGCTGCAGTTTTGCCTCTATTTCCAGCCCTGTGCTAGCACATCCCCAGGCTCCCTTGCTCCTCGTGGATTTTTCTCCCTCCTCACCAGGGATACAAACTGAAATCACCTTTTCTCAGCAGCTCCCTGTGTGAAGCAAAGCCCTTTCCCCACCACACCGTGGGCTCTCCATTCCCCATCACACCCCTGTGCCCCCAAACCACAGCTGCCACTGGCATGGAGCAGCTCTGGTGTGTAAGGAAGGAGAAACTGGACCTGGTGTTCTGAGCCCAGACTGGACCAGGGCCAGGACCAGAGCCATGGGATGTGCTTCTGGAGTGTCCACATCATGATGTGCTCAGACACATCCTGATGGTGAAACAGCAAACACAGAACCTGGCTCCTCCAATTGATGGGTTTATTTTCTTTATAATGTTGGGTAGTTGCCTTGGTGCTTAATCCTTGTAATTAATAAGAGAGAAAGGAATAGTTCTCATCTCCCTTTCACAAACACCCTAACCTGCAGGGTGGGACTGGGTCAGATCTGTGGCATTCCAAGCAGAGTAAGAAAGACAAAAAGCAGCAGATGGAGGCATTTACCTTTTGGCAAGTAAGATGTGTCTGCAAGGAAGATGATTTTTGAGTCAATTATGTGTGAAAGAATTCAAATTACATACTTACATCTCCAAATATTTTAAGTTGCTTGTCTGGAGAAACAAGAGGCATATCTTCTGTTTATTAAACAGTGACTTTGAAAATGACCTGGCTGGTTCCTATCTGAAACACAAAGGAAGTCTTTCTTAACACAAGATGTTATCATCCATTTATTTAAAGCTTTAATGATATGTTTGGGGACATCATCTATGCCTGAATATTTCTCCATTGCAGTTGTTAGGAAGAGGGAGCCTCTTTTTCTTTTCCCCCATCTTAAAATAGTAAATGAGGCCAATTATCTCCTGGCAATTCCAAAGGATAATTTGATTCTGCTTTAGCTGTCAGTGTCCTATCAAAGCAGTTTTTGCAGGTTAATTTTAGGAACATGTCCACCCATTCCAGTCTGCTTGGCTGAGCCCTGCTGAGGCTCAGAGTAGGCAGCAGAGCTGTTCTTCCAGCCCAGGCTGTTGTATACAGTCCAGGTACAGCCCAAACCAAGAAACCAGAAGATAGTGAGATGCTGAGGGATGCACCTGGGGTGGAGATGAGCTCTTGTGGGATCCCTCCTGCTCCCATGGAACTCCAAGCCATGGTGTTGGGCTGGTGGCCATGCCAGCAAAGCCCAGGTAGCACTGGCATTACAGGAGCATCCTTGACTTGTCACAGAGTCACAGAATCACTAAGGTTAGAAGAGACCTCTAAGATCTTCAAGTCCAACCACCAACCCATCACCACCATGCCACTACCCCGTGGCCCTGAGCACCATATCTCTCCATTCTTTAAACATCCTAAATAATAATGAGGGGAGGCATTTTGCATTCCAGCCTGTTAGGAGCTGGCAGTCACTAAACACTCATAGGGCTTCTATTTCTTCCAGATTCATGAGATTGATTTATTATTTTGTGCTTCTTTTTAATTAGCCTCATTAAAAACAAAATGAAGGTCCTGTGGAGCTTGCAAATGACAGAAGGACACAGCCCCCACCGATGGTTTTGCTCCTGATGCATTTGTTCAGAACTAGTGGTGCAAACCAGGAAAGATTTAATAAAGGTTTCTGGGGCAGATTAGCAACAGGGAAAGGGCTCAGGGAGGATTAAGAAGGAAGCAAGTATTAGCCAGTTTTTTGCTGGAGTGTTTGCCAAAAGTTGCTCTTTAAGTTTGAAGTGAGTCGGTGAGTGCCCTTCAGAGGGCTGATGGCCTGGGAGCAGTGCTTGCTCCTGGTGATTCCTTTGGGTTTGTTGAATTCCAGAGTTCATTAACTTCCACTGGTTAAGCTCCTCTCTTTTTAAATACATTTAAAAAAAAAAAAAAAAGAGCAATCCCACTGTTAGTCCCAGGCTGTTGCTCATTATCAGGCTTATGCTGATGCTGGTCCGGAGATGCTGCCAAGCTGCCTGGCCCATGGAAGGGATCAAGACCATGGCAGCCCCACCCAGACTGTGCCATCCTCTTGCTCTCTCCTAAGTCACATGGTCAGACAGCTGGTGATCATTTTCCTCTTCTTTACACCCAATTTTAATGTCCTGAAAACGTCTTCTCTCCTTTAGTATCAGGAGGATCAGCTCTAAGGCCAGTGGGAGCCCTTCCCATCCTCCAGACCCTGACCAAGCACGGAGCCTCAGCCCACCCAGTGCCTCCCAAGCCTTTCCAACACAGGTAGGGCCTTAAAATGTTCCCTCTGAATACCTCATGTCTGGTTTAGAGCATATAATAGTCTGAGTGCAATCATTACCCCAGTTTTGCCCCCACAGGACACAGAAGTGCAGGCTCAACCAGTGTCCCTGAAGAGAAGCAGAGAGGTGTGGGGAGCACATCTTTTCCTCTCACCAGACCTCACCAGCCTGTGGAGGCACCAGCTGCAGTTTGTGCTTATGGTTTTTCTGACATACTGTGGAAAATACATGAAACTTGATATTGTAGGGGAAAAGAAGCCTTAGAGCAAGACCTCAAACCTTACATCCAAACTCTTCAAATACTAAAAGGTGAAGAAGTTCTGAAATTGCAGCTACACATGAAGGAGCCTCAGTCTTCCAGTGATCAAGACACATACTCCAGGTCCCTCCAGCCACCACCTGGACCAGCCCAGGGGACCATTTCCTTCTTCCTCCTTGGCAAAAGGAGCATCCCAGGCTGCAGCACAGATGCTCAGCCACAGCTCCACTATGTCCTGTTTTGCACAGCCCAAACCCCCTGATCCCAGCACACTTCCCAGAATCTCCCTTCACAATGCTGCACGCAGAACTGAACTCCACTCCAGCCAGCTGAAAACATAATTGACTTCCCCCTCTTTCTGCAGTTTATTTGTTGTTCTCCCTTCAGCAGAGTGCCGGAGCCAGGCTAGTCTAGTCACGCTCCTTTTGTTTACAGCCAGTTTCTCCTCCACTTCCCTCCCTTGGCCTGATGCTCCTCAACCTGTTCCTTGCTGGGCTTTCCCCACAGCAGGACTCTCCTTCCACGATGAGCTCGATGGGTCCCAGCTCAAGCACATTCCCACCGCCAAGCCTCTCCAAGCAAACTGCAGGGAGGAGTTTCCTCCACCATTTTTTTCATTTATTTTTTTAAGTCCTTAAGGAAATAAAAGCAGAGTCTGAACTATGTGCTGAAGAGCACCACAAAAGGGCTGCAAGCCCAGCTCCGGGGTCAGAACCCAGCCCCAAGGCTCAGCCCGCAGACACCCAGAGGTTTTTCGGCAACTCATCCCCATCCCCCGACTCAAACCCAGCCTGGACCCGACCCCTCCACACTCCCCCAGCAGCCCCAACTCGCCACCTTCCAGCCTCTGCCGAAGGTTTTGGCCGGGTGAACTTTCCGCCTTTGGGAGAGGAGGCAAACCTCCTTGGAGGGGTGAGGGCAGCCAAAGACAGTCTGCAGCCTGCCCGGGGCTCGGGGCGGGGAGATACCGGGAGGCTCCAGTGGCTCCGGTGGCAGCGAAGGGCTGGCGGGCGGCAGAGCTCCGGGCGACTCGGCTCCGGGGCAACCTCCGCCCGCACCCGGATCTTGACCTGGGCCCGGACCCCTCTCCAGGACCCACTCCATCCCTTCCCCGATCCCCCCGCCCCGG